>JAHRHZ010000061.1:24366886-24430989 GCA_024137785.1 Ginglymostoma cirratum
CCCGAAACGTCAGCTTTCCTGCTCCTCTGATGCTGCTTGGCCTGCCGTGTTCATCCAGCTCTACACCTTGTTATCGCTGGTCTATGGTTCCCTCGCTTTTCCGTACCACCTTTCTTAAATAGTAGCAGCACAGTAGCCAACCACCTGTCGATGATATAAATATCTCAGCAAGGGGCCCAGCAATCTCTTCCTCCATTCCCACAGATCAGGTCCCAGGGATTTACCCACCTTTATGCGTTTTGATTGAAGTATAAAAGATTCCATATCTTGATGGGTTAGATGTGAAGAGGATGTGCGCTATAATGGGAGAATCTACAACAAGAGGTCACTGTTAAAAGTTAGGGGATCGTCCGTTTAAGAAAGTTGAGAGATTTTGTTCCCTCACGGAGGGTCATGAGTCTTTGGAACTCACTTGCTGAAAAGTGGTGGAAGCAAAACCTTTGAATATGTTCAAGGGAAAGTTAGATAAATCCTGGATAAGCAAGGGGGAGGGGACAATGGTGAAATGTTATTAGGAGATAGGCAGGAATGTACAACGTTCAGGTCTGCCGCGATATGATTGAAGGGTGGCGCTGAGTGTTTCACTACTGCAGTTAGTTGATATGTACATTCTAGGAAATTCCGGAGCAGTTAGCGTAAAAACATGTTTTGACCCGATTTCAGGTCGGGAAATCCCCAGGTTCTGTTTCGATCCGATGCAGTACAGTTCTTCAATTACTGGAACATGCTCTGAGCAGCCGGAATTTCCCAACAGCTGGGGAGAGGCTGCGCTGGCAGCGAGTCAGCAGCAGGGGGCAGTAAGGAGCGGGGCAGTGCTAGGAATACACCACATAAAGACGGGGGGGGGAGAGTGAAAATTGGGATGATTTTATTAATTAACGCCATATGGTTTGCATGCTAACCTTGACATTATGACAGACTATCAATATGTAAAATAATGCAAAGGTAAATCACCTCTTTACATTTTCAGTCATTTTAAATTTTCAGTTTTATAATTTACTATCCACTCTCTGAAACTGAAGGATTATGGTATAGTCCAGAATGAAACATGACGCGTTGGATGTAACCAAATTAAATTGCGGAGGAGGGGGGATTATGCGGTTAGAAATACTTTTTTACCTGTTAGCTCAACGGCTTTTTGGAAAATAAGCTTGTAATCATTAATAATTAGTACACAATATATTCTATGTCGTGATGTGTTGGGGTAGGATCTTGTTCTTTTGTGGATGATGCGAAGGAATTTATATGACATCCCTTTGCTCTATGCGCTGTTATTTACACCTTCGGGTTGTCGCGCGGGGGGGGGGGTTTCTAGTGGAACGCGGAGTATCGCAGTGAGGAGTTGATACGTTGTATCAGAGAAGGACACATTGTATCAGAGGGAGATACGGTGTAACCCTGGGCTAGCGCAGAGCCGCTATCACCAGCAAAGTGAGTAGGGGAAAGCCTTCCTGAGGCAGTAAAATGGGGAGGTAGGGAGAGAGAACGATGACCGCAGGGGATGAAGATTTCAGTCGGCCTGATTAAAACATTTTAACAAGGGAACTTCATTGACGGGCCTTGACTGACTCGTTTCGGTACTCAGTCGAGCCCCGCTTCAAGATTGATTGGCCTCTTGTAGCGGAGGGTAATATCTACCTGTGGGACTGTGTACATAATAATGGAGTAAATGTGATGGCCTGTCGGGGACGTTGTTTCCTCGACTTAAGAGCTCGCTCACTTTCTTCCCCCCCCCCACGTTTGGACTGAACCCCCAGTTATGTGGCAAACCACATTAAGTATGTTTACACTCACAAATGCGTCTCTTGTGTAGATATGTGTGTGTCTGTGTTGTAGAACTATTTAACCAGGAGGAGAGTTCTTTCTATCGATAACTTGGGCTGACATTTATCATTGCAAATTACTACATAATCTGATTTTATTACTATGGGATCTTGCCACAGCAGATTGAATTCTGTGTCTCACGCATTACCACAGTGGCTTTGTTTCAAAGGTGGCTGCGAATGATTATTGATGTGGCATCCTAGAATGCTGACAATGTGGAAGCAGGCCGTCAAGTCCACACTGCCCCTCCAAGGAGCATCCCACCCATCACTCTATCCCTGCATTTCCGATGGCTCATCCAGCTAGCATACATACCCCTGGACGTTATGGGCAATTTAGCATGGCTAATCCCCCTAACCTGAATATCTTTGGATTGTGGGAGGAAACCCACATAGATATAGGGAGAATATACAAACTCCACACACAGTCACCCAAGGGTGGAATTGAACCTGGGCCCCTGGAGGTATGAAGCAGCAGTGCTAACCGCTGAGCCACCCCTGAAGTTGTGAAAGGTGTGCTTTAGTTTCAAGTCTATGTTTTATTGTTGTGGAATTTTTTTTGATAGTGTTGCTAATGTGCTCCAATTCCAAATCTGTTGCATGCTTTTTAGTTGCGTCCTCCTTCCCCCCACCCTTCCCGTCGTCTTTCCCCATCTATCTTGCTCACCAAAACAAAGCTAATCAATGACAATTCAGTGATTGAGCCGACCCACACAGCCCTGCTCCTCCAAGAAACAATGCTGTAGCTGCTTGCTGTCTGGAAAAAGCCTAACAGTTGGAAACACTCAAAGTTTACTTCAAAAGGAGGAAATCCCAAGGTTTTGGGGAAAGAGGAAAAGAGTGGGACAAGTTAATCAACTTAGTCAAAGGGCAGATGTGGGCATGAGGATTGTATGGCCTCCTTCGTTGTCATGTGTTTTATGTTTGTATAAATTAAGCCGCAGCTGTAGGTTTCTCTCTTTAGTTTACTTTCCCTTCTTTGTGAGCTTGGCTTTAGAAAGAGCCCAACTGTCATATTCCACTGGGTTTATTTCTTCCCAGTGCAGAATGTAATTCACTCACTCACTCATCCCATTCTCATTGGTTACAGAAAGCTATCCATTAAAATTGGTTAAAGGAACTTTGCTAAAATAAAATTTTGTTTGTGATCTTTGTTGAAAGATAAACAGTGTGTCAACAGTTTCTGGTGTACTTTGGTTGTGCAGATGATTTATGATTTGTTGATGTCTGGTTTGAGTTAAGGAACTCCCATTTATACAGGGCTGTCATTATCAAAACATCTGAAACCTGATGCAAACTGAAGGGTACTTCTCTGCCCCTGATGTGTTACAGAACATCTAACTTGGTTCTTGGACGACAATGAGTGTTGTGTTTAGTCCGAGATGCCCAGCATGCCACCACACATGGTGAATTGGAAATCCAAGTGTGACAAGATTACGTTTCTAGGTAGCAAACCAATAATGTTGTTAGGCATTTGACTACGATGTTCACATCATTACACACATCAGAGTTTCAATCTTTTTTGTGTGTTTCTTGACATAATGGTGAGATGAATGGTGGATTGCTTGTGATTTTTCCTTTGATTGTGTTTCTATTTTAGTTTCTTGGTGTTGTTGAATGGTAGTTGGATGTTTGAATTAAGTGTGTATGTGAAGCATGTTTCCCTGCATTATGTGAGTGTATACAGGATAACTTTTGACTTTGGGTTAGGCAAATATCTGCCTGTTGGTTGTAATTGCTGTTGGATCTCAAGCTTCTACCACTGTTGCAGCTGGCAGTGTGCGGGTGGAGTTGTGTGTACTTAATTACAAGAAAGGTCATCAGCACCACAGGATTTGCAGCATGAATTGCTGGGGATGAGAGAAGGGAAATGGTAATTATGGGGGAATACTGGTGCTGTTCTTGCTGGAGCAAAGAAGGTGGCTGGTGATTATCTTGGTACAGTGAGCAGGGAAGGATTATTTCCTCTGGCCAGTGAGATAATCTGTTTAAAATCCTTGTCCAAAAGGTTGTCAGAAAATTCTTCAGACAGGATTCGGTGTGGAGAGATTTGCCACAGTGATTAGCACAATGGCATTGCTGCTTCTGAGGGAAAGAGGTTAAATATGTAAAGTGGAGGAACGTGTAAGGCCTTGGGAGGGAATAAATTAATAGGATTTGTTTCGAATGTGCTGTAATGGGTTGACTGCCTTTTTACTTGAATTTTAAGGGTTCACTCCATTTCCTACCATTCCTTCTTTCCCTATACATTTTTATGAAAGGAAGGTCACATCATCCATATGTACCACTGGCTGGTGCAAAATTGGGCTGCTCTGTGTTAGCTCAAAAACCATAAAGTATTCAGTTTTTTATACATCGTTCATGGGGTATGGGTGTCTCTGGCTGGGCCAGCATTTCTTGCTGACCCCTCACTGCCCAGAGGACAGTTAAGAGTCAACCACATTGCTGTGGGTCTGGAGTCACACATATGGCAGACCAGGTAGGGATGACCGTTTCCCTCCCTAAAGGGACATTAGTGAACCAGATGGGTTTCCCCAAACAATCAACAACAGTTTCAGCGTCAACGTTAGACTCTTAATTCCAGATTTTTTACTGAATTCAAATTCCACCATCTGCTTTGGGGAGATTTGAACCCGTATCCTGAGAACATCATTTGGATTAACATTCAAGCCATAATACCACAAGGTTATCACCTCCTCTGAAGAAGATTCGTACTAGGCTCTAAACATTAACTCTGTTTCTGTTTCCCACAGGTGCAGTCAAACCTGCCAGGTTTCTCCAGCACTTTCTGTTGTCATTTCAGATACCCAGCTTTCAGTCATTTGCTTCTGTTGTGTTAGATTAGAAATTCTCAGCACTTTAGGCAAGATGCGTGGAGAGAGACATCAGGGCAGTGGCCTTTCTGCATAACTGAAAGGTATTGGATTAACAGTTTTGAATGAGTACAAAGCTGGCAGGGTGATGGGGCTTGTTGGGGGGGGAAAAATAGTTGTGCATTGGCAGAGATGATGCAGGCAAGGAATAGAACAGTAGCTCTATGATTGGCTTAGAAGGTAACTTCAAAAGGGAAAACTGGGCGATAATGGGACAGGGCAAGGAACGAAAGTTGGCATCAAGAAGGTGGCAAATAATTACCCAGAGTAACAGAGAGTGACAGTAAGCATTGGAACAGTTACCATAAAGCAAAGGATCCTTGGGCCCAACAATGTAGTAGAAGAAATGCAGGTTGACCACAATGTACAGCAAGATCATTTATATGTACCTTCATCCTCTAACAATATTTTCAAAGTAGTAGGTTCCAGATCTTTAATTTCTTGCATTTTCTATATATACGTGTATGAATCTACATCTCCACATGCAACCCCCAACATAAATCTCTAGTTTTTATTTTTGCCAATTGTCTTTAAATCTGTTTTCTCTAGCTATGAACCACTTGTCAATGGCTACAGTTTCTCTTCATTCCTATTAAAACACATCTTTGTTTTGAGCAAGTCATTGAAATTGTGCTCTTAACTTTCTCTCCGTATTCTGAAACTCCATAACTTGGAAGTCCCAAGATTTTTTGGAGGTGGGTCGGGGGGTGGGGGGGGGGCGCTCTTGTTCTCTGCCCTTCTGTGGCAAATACTAAAAGCTGCAATGTGTATTGTTTGATGAACAAAACTGGCAAGGGCATCTGTGGCACGCTGAGCCTTAAAGCACCGTGTAATTCATGCAGCTATTCAGTCCACTAATAAACCCAAAGCAACTTTAATAGAGATAAAAGGTACTGCAGATGCTGGAGAATCCGAGATAACAAGCATGGGGCTGGATGAACACAACAGGTCAAGCAGCATCATAGGAGCAGGAAAACTTGACGTTTCGGGCCTAAACCCTTCATCAGAAAAAAAAAAATTTATTTAATAAAATTTTATAAAAACTTTAATAGAGTTGGCAGCAGCCAGAAACTTAGTGTTTGCAGCTCAAGCATATAAAGGACTTGGTGTGTAGCTTTTGAAGTTAATGAACAAGGTTAGGTTTTAACACGAGCAGTGTGTGCCTGGACACTCTTTACTGTGAAATGGAACAGTAATCAGGTTCACATTGTTGGGGACAGCTAATGTGCTGTGTGCACTCCTATAAGTAACAGAAGTAAAGGAAATATTACGGATGGAGGAGGTGATTCAGTGTGGGTGGGGGAGATGGAATTCATCAAACTGCTACTAATTTTGACATCAGTACGGCACGTAGGTCATGTGTGTGTGTGTCTGTCTGTCTGTGTGTGTGGGGGATGGGGGTGAGGTCATGCAGCACTCGACAGTGACTGGTGTGAAACTGTATAAACCTGAAAGGGGCCCCCAAGGTCAGTTTTCAATCTTGGCTACTTACTGACAGAGATGAGGTACTTTGTCTTGGCAATCTTGACTTAAAGCAAGAGATTTAATTTACAGGTCAGGACTGGCAAATCTAAAAGTTTATATCTGGCGAGATATGTTTGGAACGCAGTTTTCATGTCGAGGTTTTTCGCAGGGAGCACAAGACAAGGGGTTAAAAGATTGATTGTAGAACTAATAGCCAGTAGTTGCAGGGTAAAGTCAGTTGCCCTGAGACTGTTCTTTCAAGGGGAAAAAGTTGTGTGCTTATTTGAACAAAGCTTCCAGATGCTAATGGACCAGTTGTGGGTTTCCAGCACTTTGTTTCAAAATGTTTGAAGGTTCTGTTTTTGAAGAAAGGGTTTATTGTTGGACCAAGTGGATGACTTCAGGCGTGGAGAGTTTCTGATGACTATTATATCTCTGTGCACAGAGGCTGTACCAGGCCATCTGGTTCAGCTACTACCAACCAATGTAACACCAATTAGCATTGGTATCATTTCCTTTTAATGCAGCAAATGACCCAGGATAGGTCACAGGAGCGAAAAGCAGCTTTGAGGCCCTGAGGTTGTGAATGGTGCTTTCATATAATATCTTCTTCTGCTGGCAGGCTTGGGGATGGGATACAGGGAGGGAGAGCAGTCAGGAGGTTTTGGGATTTGGAACAGGTTCCAAAAAACAAAGGGTTCAGCTTGTTTTCTCATTCAGGGGGTGTGAGCATTGCTGGTTAGACCAGCACTTATTGCTCATCAGTTAAGAGTCAACTAGTTTGGCGGCATATACATGTAGGCCAGACCAGGTAAAGATGGTAGTTTCCTTTCCTGACTGGCATTAGCGAACAAGATGAGTTTTTCCAACAATCGACAATGGGTTCATATGGTCACTATTAGACTGTTAATTCCAGACTTTTTTTTAAATTAAATTCAAATTCCACCATCTATCATGGCGGGATTCAAACCCAGGTCCCCAGAACATTACCTGCAACGCTGGATTAACTGTCCAGTGATAATACCGCTAGGCCGCCATCTCCCTTGTGTTGGAGCGAATATTTTAAACCATTTGCAACTTGTCTGTTTCTCCCCTGTGAATTAATTTGTTTGTTTTACTGTATGCTTCCTTGTCCACTTTGTGGCGATGTCACAGATCTTGGAGAGCTGTGTCATGGGCACACTGAGGGACTTGGGGTAAGCTGGGAGGAGTTGTGCTGAGTTTCACAGGCCATTACACAGACAGGCTGTGTGAGCAACCGAACCAGGAGCATCAAAACAACTTGTAGTGGAGCAGTGGAGCAATTAGGATGTCCTGTGATTGTCTGAAAGCCGGGTGGCTGTTTCTGGTGTAACTAATCTAGTTTGCTGGAATTGTTTGCCGCAACTGTCAGACTCTTGTTCTATACTGAGATAGGTTGCATCAGAAGTTTTTTGTTCCCAGCTGTGTGCAGCACCCTATCCTGCCTGTGTTGCAGAATTCAGTTAGTAATTCGAGATCCTATTTCTCGATCACCATTTTATAAACATAGTTCCTTAAAACTGGAACCAGGCCATTCAGAAATAATCCCTTCATTTGGATGTTAGAGGAAATCAGGGACTATTGTTCTCAATAGCTTTTTGTCTCCTGGGTCAGCTGGCCATTTCCAGACTAGACTGCCACCTTTTTGTTGTGCAAGTCCATTGAGCATTGGATAGCCTTCGATCCAACTCATCCATGTTGATCAAATATCCTATATAAAGCCAGTCCCATTGCTAGCATTTGGCCCATATCCCTTGAAACCCTTCCTATTTCTCTCCATCCAGATGCCTCTTAAATGTTGTAATTGTACCATTGCTTCCTCTGGCATCTCATTCCATACATGCACCACCCTCTGTGTGAACGAGTTGCCCCTTAGGTCACTTTTATGTCTTTCCCCTCTCACCTTAAATCTATCCCCTCTAGTTTTGACTCCCCCACCATGGGGAAAAGAATTTGTCTATTTACCCTATCTATGCCCCTCATCATTTTATACATCTCTGTAAGATCACCTCCCAGCCTCTGATGCTCCAGGGAAAATAGCCCCAGGCTATTCAGTCTCTCCCTATAGCCCAAACCCTCCAACCCTGGCAACATCCTTGTAAATCTTTTCTGAACCCTTACAGGTTTCACAACATCCTTCCTGTAGGAGGGAGATAAGAACTGCACGCAGTATTCCAAAAGTGGCCTAACCAATGTCCTGTACAGCCACAATGTGACCTGCCAAGTCCTGTACTCAATGCACTGACCAATAAAGGCAAACATACAAAATGCCTTCGTCACTATCTTGCCTACCTGGGACTCCTTTTTCAAGGAAGTATGAACCTGCACGCCAAGGTTTCTTTGTTCAGCAACATCCCCAGGACCTTGACATTAATTGTATAAGTCCTGCCCTGATTTGCCTTTCCAAAATGCAGCGTCTCACATTTATCGAAATTGAGCTCCATCTGCCACTCCTTGGCATATATGCCCATCAGATCAAGATTACTCTGAGGTAACCTTCTTTGCTGTCCACTGCTCCTCCAATTTTAGTGTCATCTGCAGACTTACTTAACCTACCTCCTATGTTCACATCCAAATCATTTATATAAATGACAAAACGCAGTGGACCCAGCACCAATACTTGTGGCACATTGCTGGTCAGAGGCCTCCAACCTCAGTTTCAACCCTCCACCACCACCCTCTGTCTCCTACCTTTGAGCCAGGTTTGTATCCAAATAGCTAGTTCTGTGTATTCTGTGAGATCTAACCTTGCTAATCAATCCATCATGAGCCACTTGTATTTTTACAAAAAAAAGTGAAATGTGTTTAAGTCACCATACTCCAGCACCTGTATTAATAACAAATCATTCATATCAATTGAGACAAATTGGGTAGAAGGAATTGAAATGCAGGTCAACCACGATCTAATTGAATGGCAGAGTACAGGCAATCTGTACATTACAAATAGGCCTGGTCTGGAGTTAGTTTGATGTACACAAGTCAGAACACAATACAGGACAGTGTTTGTAAGGACAGGAAATGTTCATACGTCAGGTCTTTAAAATTACACCCCTGTATGAGATTGCTTTCATCAGTTGGAGGTTCTTAAATCGGGACACTTTTTGTTCATACAAATGTAATTCCATTTTTTTAAAATATTCATTAACAGGATGTGGGTATTGCTGGCTAGACGAGCATTTATTGCCCACCCCAATTGGTCTTTAAAATTGTGGAAGTCACTGCCTTGCTGACTGACCAGCTAGCAACATGTCACCTCTAAAATTCTCATCCTTGCTGTCTCTCTTTGCTATCTCTGTTTCCTCCCCGTCCTTACAACCTTCTGAAATCCCTGAGCTCTTTCAGTTCAGCTGCCTTGGCCACTCCTGATATTTATTGCTCTACCACTGGTCCCTTCAGCTGATTCCCTGCATAAACTCCCTTTTTATTTAGACTCCTCCAACAACTTTTCAATCAAGATTTCTCAACTAACCACCATGTTTTTGTGGTTTGGTGTCAGATTTTGTGCTATGTTCTTTTGCAGTAACTTGAATTGTACTGTTGCATTGCAGGTGCTATTAAGCTGCAAGCTGTTGTTGACCTGCATAACAAGTGAGAATAGGTGATGTTTCTGAACGGGGAGAATCCACCAGGCCAATGATGTGTTTTTCTTTATCCTGTTTCTGTTTTATACCTGTCTTTAAGTCTGAACTTGAGGTTTGACCAATCAGTATTTCAGATCTGTAGCTATTTTTATAAAACTTTCAAGCACATGGGCATGACATGTTGTGTAACAAGGATTGCTACATTATAATTGAGAGCAGGGGCTGTCTGATTCCCTCACATTGTGCAGAGGCAGATATTATCAAAGGCGCAGACCAAGGCTAAGCCAAAGGCTGTTTGAAAACACCTTACACTGACCATAGAGTTGGGACCCGGAGGATAAAGCTTTTCTTTTGCTGGCAAGGAACCGTATGAAGAGATTAGGATATTTTTTTGGCAATGAGTTATGGTTGCAGTAATTGCCTGAAGATGATGAAAGCAGATCTAAGAATAGTTTTCAAAAAGAAATTGGATATGTATTATATGCATTTCAAAAGGGGAAAAAGTGCTGAGTGAGAGGAAAGGGTATAGTGCAATGAGAATAATTCAATACCTCTTCCAAAAAAAACCCACAGACACATGACAGGCCATGTGTTTTCCGTCTAGACTGTAGGCTTCTGTGATGTGGCTCAATCTCCTACTGCGCTGGAATGTCCTTTTAATATTCAATCTCGGTGAGCTACACCTGGTATTTCCCAAGATCGGGGCCCTATAGGCTTTGGGCAACTTGAAACACTGTTGTGTACAGTGGCGGGCAGGCAATGGCCTAATGGTGTTATGGCTGGACTGTTAATCCAGAGACTCAGGTAATGTTCAGGGGACCTGGGTTCAAATCTCACCATGGCAGATGGGGGAATTTGAATTCAATAAAAAACAATCCTGGAATTGAGAGTCTGATGATGACCATGAATCTGTTGCTGATTGCCGGTAAAACCCATCTGGTTCAGTAATGTCCCTTTAGGGAGGGAAACTGGTCTGGCCTACATGGGACTCCAGACCCACAGCAATGTGGTTGACTCGTAACTGCAGCCTGGGCAATTAAGGATGGGCAATAAATGCTGGCCTGGTCTCGTCACAGCTGCACATCTGTGCCCATAAACAAACAATAAAAAAAGTACAGGTATTTTATTTGCAGAAGACCATGCGATGCTCTTATGGGGGTTTGATGTATAAACTGATGGCTCTGAAAAAGTTCATTGTTGAAATTACTTTAGCTCCATCCAAATAACCTTGTCTTTGGAACATTGGGCAGTCTAACATGAGGTGACATTTGAGACGGATGTGTCACCTCAGGTACAATTATAACTATCTGGATCCAAGCTAATTTGTAATTCTTAATTCTATCATGCAATGGACTGTGCCCTTTCATTTAAGACGTATGCCTGTTCGTGTTGAAACTCATTAGTGGTTTATCCTGTGTCACTGACAATTGGGCAGGCTCTTAGATTCAGCTTCCACTGACCTTTTTGATTTTGTTTTTCCCACCAGGGGCTGTCTAATCAGTTTAATTGTTATTTAAAACACTAAAAGAGAGGTTTGATGGCAGTGAACTACCCAATTTCAGGTACCCAAACAGGGGTTGCATTGTGCAGAGCCACATGTGGTTCTTTAATATCTCATTCATGGTCTTGAGTTTTTCATATCGGATCACATTAACATAAGAGAAACTTTTTTGGAAAAAAATACACAAAAAGTGAAGAAAAGTAAGCGCTACAGTTTTTATTATGTTCTTTGTGCCTCCCTGTTTCAAATGATTAAATTAATGAAAATGATGTGATGCTAAGTAAACATGTTTGTTGGTGTAGGCGCAGTGTATGCTAGGCCACTGTAATAGATGTTAGCTTTCCTTCAAGGGACAAGATGTTATGGTTGCAATTTTTTTGTTTGTGATGTAGCTGAGATGACACGTTGTTCTGAATTGATATTAGTAGCTATAATTTTATCACCAGATTCAATAGTCATAATGTTGTATTAATTGTCTAAAGTTATAGTTTGATTTGAAGATAGTAATGTCATGGAAGTCTCTCAGGACCATAGGGCTGCTCTCTCAAAAGAGAGAAGACTGGTGGTGGTTTAACTTGAGTGTCACTGTGCTTCAGGCGAGAAGTGTGGTTGTAAAGGAGTGTCATTCCTGGTAACCTCAGCCAGTGTGGAAATTGAACCCATGCTGTTGACCTCACTTTGCATTACAAACCAGCCATCCAGTTAACTGAGCTAACCGACCCCCATTTTAAAGGTTATTTTACTGTCCGAATTATAGATTTTTTTTAAAGAAAGCTGTAATTCAAAGTTAAAATTGAAAATTTAAAATTTCTTTTTTTGCTGTGGTGATGCGAATTTAATACATGTACTGAATAATTATGTCTGCAAATTACCCGTGCCGTCTGAGAGACTTAGCAATTTGGAAAGCATTTGGTTAAAAAAGCATGTGCTGAATTTTCATCCTATAGCTCCCAATAGTTTCTTTATTTCCAACAAATTGTTTTCAAAAGGCTTGTCAGGTTTAAAATGAAAGTCACTTATCCCGGCACTGTGAACAGCCTGTACATTACTGGACACTATGGACAATTTAGCATCCACCTAACCTGCACGTCTTTGGACTGTGGGAGGAAACTGGAGCACCTGAAGGAAACCCACGCAGATACTGAGAGTGTGTGCAGACCCCACACAAACAGTCACCCAAGGCTGGAATTGAACCCGGGTCCCTGGTGCTGTGAGGCAGCAGTGTTAACCACTGAGCCACCATGCATGTGGCACAGTGAAACATAATAAGTGTGCAGAAGTTTTGCTCAGCTCTTTCTTGAACTGGTGTGAAAGATCTTTTAGATTTTCTTCTACTTTGGGCAGTGTGCATTCTTAGTGCTGGAACACCAGGCCGATATAACAACAGACAGTGAGAATGGGGCAAAGAGTTGAAGCTGATGAGTTGAAATGTGAAAATCTGTACAGTTTACTCACTTAACTGAGTGTTCCCATTTGTTCCAGGTGCAACATTACTGCCTTCTTTTCTCAATCTTTCCTTTTATACTGATTAAGCCCAACACAAGCATATTCCCTGTGTCCATATAACACATCTTTTCAAATGTCCTCTTCGATAGACATTTAAAAAAAAAAATTGCTCAGGTCTATTTTTCAAAGAACTGGCATCTGCCTAGACCTCTAGTCGGTCTTTGTGACATCATGGGGATGTGAAAGACACTATGTAAATACAAGTTCCACTTTGTTGTGTCATTACAGCCTGTTTTGAGTGAGGTAGTCAGTAACTTGGTGTTAAACAATAGACTTTTTGTTCTAAGTACGCAGTCAGGACTGCTGCAACCACACCTACATTAACTCAGCTGGCACCTTGAAGCTGTGAGGGAATTTGCTTTGGTCCTGATGTCAGACTAAGGATCCAGTCATGTCTGCTGGGGAGGGAGAAGCAGAAGATCCTCTGCAGTTCGAAAAAAGCTGAGACAACAGTTCCTGCTTAACTGACGTCACTAATGATTGGGTTAATTTGCCTTTCATCTTGTAGGTAGATATGGGAGTTCACACTATGTAAATATTGCTCACTGTTTGTTCCCACATGACAGTGACTGCACTTCAATGCCTGATTTGCTGAAGGTAAAGCATTGTCGGATATCTTGAGATTCAGAACCGTATGTCTTGGCACTCTCTTGAAATATAAAAAAAATTTGATCCTCGTCACAGAATGATGAATGTGAACTCCAAAAAGCTGTTTAAAATTTGGGAGGTCCTGTCAATGGAGACTGCGCTTAACCTACAGTCCCCATAAACTAGTGGACTCGATAATGCTAATGTTAAAAATTGGTGTTGTTCAAAGCAGATGCTGCTGGTTTTGGCAGTTTGCCAAACACTCTGACGTTTGTTTTAGCTAATCTTTATATGTTCTTTTCAAACAAATTCCAAACTAATTACCAATTGGAGCAGAGTTTGCTCAAATATGAGATTGAGGTACAATGTGTTTATATATAGTGCTGTTGAAAGTGCCTTGCTCGCTCTCAAAATAATCTGCAATCCTTGTCGATTCATTTCAAGCTTCACATTTTGTTGTGGGGAGTAATGTCCTTCTTACCTGTTGAGTGCTTCCCATCCCATTTTCTTCCTCCTCACTGCTGCCTTGGATCTATAGCACAGCAACAGATCATTTAGCCCAGCTGGACTATAACGGTGCTTACGCTCCACAGGAATCTCATCCCACTCATTTTGCTATGTTTCCCAGCTGCTGCCGCCGCCACCACCACCACCACCCCCTCCCTGCAGCTACCAGAATATTCTTCTATTCACTTCTCCTTCGCACTTGTTAAACTGTGGAGAGGCGATGGCCTAGTGGTATTATCGCTGGACTGTTAATCCAGAGACCCCAGATAATGTTCTGGGGACCTGAGTTCGAATCCTGCCATGGCAGATGGTGGAATTTGAATTCAATAAAATATCTGGAATTAAGGATCTAATGATGACCATGAATCCACTGTTGATGGTTGGGGAAAAACCCATCTGGTTCACTGATCTCCTTCAGGGAAGGAAACAGCCATCCTTACCTGGTCTGGACCCATTCCAGACCCACAGCAATGTGGTTGACTCTCAACCTCTGGGCAGTTAGGCAGTAAATGTTGCCTAGCCAGCGACGCCCTCATCCGATTAATAAGTAAAGAAAAGAAAAACTCCTTCCAAAACACATCTGTTATTTGCCTCAGCTGCATGTGGTAGTGTCTGTCTCTTTCTTGTTTTATTTTCAAAAATATAGTTCATTCATAAAAGTATAAATATACACACACAGGCAGGCACATTCTGAACAGTAGCAAATGAAGAAAACAAACCAGACACTGGAGTTGGACTGTATCCAATAAACAAACCAGAAGCATATCTTTCTTGTGTAAGATTATATTTGAGGCGCCGGGGTGGTCTGATAACGGAATGGATCCCTATTTAACTTCGACAGAAAGACCTCAGACCGTTTGCAGCCGCTCTGAGCGTAGTATCTGTCTCGAGTGAAAAACTTTCTCCTGACTTCCTGAATTTGGATTTGTAGGTGACAGGATTTGTATTGGTGACCCTTAGTGAATCATTCGCTCTGTAAGTGGAAGTGATTTCTCTCCTTCTACCTCTTTAAAGCTTCCATAATTTTAAAGACCTCCATTCGGTACTGAAACTCAGGGTCACTGGCCCCAAATGTTAACCCTGATTTCTCTCTTCTGATGCTGCCAGACTTGCTGAGATTTTCCAGAAATTTGTTTTTTTTTTATTTCTAGCATCCACAGTTCTTTTGGAGAAACTCAGCAACGTTTCAAGTCCAGTGACCCTTTTTCGGAACTGGAACTGAAATATTATTACTGTTTGTCTCTCCACAGATACTTCCAGACCTGTTGGGTCTCTCCAGCAATTTCTGGTTTTGTTTGACTTCCAGCATCCACAGTTCTTTGTTTCATTCATCCATTTGGTTTCTCTTTGGTCTTCTGTTTTCTCGAAAAGAACCAAAATGTACTTCATTGGCTCATCTCATCTCAAAAAGAATGAAGTACAAAAGTAAGAAGGTTTTGTTAAAATTATGTGAAACACTAGTTGGATAACAACTGGAATACAGTGAACAGTTTTAGGCTCTTTTTTTGTTTCAGGAAAGATACACTGGCATTGGGAGCAGTCCAGAGAAGGTTCACTAGGTTGATTCCAGATATGGAGACACTGTCTTATGCTGACTGAAGTACTTTTTACAAGCAGAAGTTTCTATCGCTATGGCAGAATATTGACTACGTTGCCTGGATTCACAGATGGATATTTGCAATGTTGGCAAATTAGCTCACAGTGAGGTGGTAGCATGTTGTAGCTAAGCCTCTGACTGTTTCTCTATCTTTTCTTAAAGAGCAGGGGAACAGTGATACAGAGTTCAAGCCTGCTTTTTTTTTTAAAAGCATGAATTCTCTTTCTTCTAAATCCCAGTGATGCTAATTGCAAATGCTGGAATTAAGATGAGTTTGCTCCGAAGATACCTGGTATCTAACCTGATCTCCAACAGTGCTCTGTCTTCGGAGAGAGAAATTTCCACTGCAGAATCTTGAAGGTGTAATCTAGGGCAATGTCCAATGTGGTGTTGATGGAATCATACACTGTCATAGGTTCGATCTTTCAGATGAAAATTAGTACTGAGGTCCATATCTTCCCTCAACACTGTCATTGTAAGCTTGCTGTGTGAAATTGGCTGTCACATTTCCTCCTATTAACATTTAATGACTGCTCAGTTCTACACTGACATAACTACCACAAAAGACGTGCAAATCCCAATTTCCAACATTTGTCCCATATCCTTGAATGTTACGGTATTTAAAGTGCTCATGCAATTTTTTTTTTAAACGTTGTAAGGTTTCAGGCCTCCACTGCCTTCCCAGGCAGTGCATTCCAGATTCCTACCACCTCCTGAGTGAAAAAGCTTTTTCCCAGATCTCCTCTGAATCTCTTGCCCCTTACCATAAAACTATGCCCTCTTGTGATTGACTCCTCAACCAAGGGGAACAGCTGCTCTCTATTCACCCTGTCCGTACCCCTCATAATCTTATACACCTCAATCAAGCTCCCCCACCCCCTCAGTCTTCACTGCTCTGAAGAAAACAATCCAAGCCTACCTAATCACTCCTTATAGCTCAATTTCTCCATCCCAGGCAACATCCTGGTGATCCTCCTCTGTACCTCCTGTAGTGTTATGATGTCCTTCCTGTAGTGAGGTGACCAGAACTGCACACAGTACTCCAGCTGTGGCATAACCACTGCTCTGTACAACTCCAGTATTACCTCCTTGCTCTCATACTCTATCCTGCAACTGATGAAAGCAAGTCCCTTATGTTGTCTTAACCATCATAGTCACGTGCTCTGCTGACTTTGGGGATCTGTGAATAATTACCCCAAGATCCCTCTTCCTCTGCACTACCAAGTGTCCAACCATTCATTAAATACCTCCTCATCTTGTTGCTTTTTTCAAAGTGCATCACCTCACACTTCTTATTGTTAAATACTGTCCACCACTCCTCTGCCCATCTGACCAATCCAGCTATATCTTCCTGTAACCTGCAACCATCTTCACTATGAACAGCCCTACCAATCTAAGCGTTGTCTTCAAACTTGCTTAACATTCCCCTAACATTTTTATCTATTTTCATCCTTTATGTATATAACAAACGGTAAGAGTCCCACTATGGTACACTGCTGGACACTGGTCTCCAGTCACTTAAACAGCTTTCTACCACTACCCTTTGTGTCCTGTTACTAAACCAGATTCTGATCTATCTCAATCTCACCAAGTTTCTCTGAAACGCACCAAGTGCGCTTTAACCTTCTCAGTCTTCCATTTGCGATCTTCTCAAAAGAGCACTTTATAGAGTATTTGCAGAAGAGTTTTTTCTCCAATGGGAGAGTCTAGGGCTGGAGGGCATCATCTCCGAACAAGGGGTGGCACATTTTAAAATGGACGTGAGGTAGAGCTTCTTCTGAGCATAATGATTCTGTGCAATTGTTTTTTACCACAGAGGCCTGTTGAAGTTAGGTCATTGAGTATATTTAAGGCTGGACAGATTTTTAAAATCAGTAATGCAATTGAGGATTGTGGGGAAAGGCAAGAAAGTGAAGTTGAGGATGAATACATTAGTCATGATATTAATGGTGGAGCGAATTTGATGGGTTGAATGGCCACCTTCTGCTACGTTTTATGGTCTTATGGCCCAAAACGTTGTGGATGTCTTGGTGTTGAAAGAGCTAAATAAATTCAAGTTTGTTATGTCTGCTGGCACTTGCATTATAGCACAGTTCTCCACCAGCCCCGCTCACCAGGGCACTTCCTGGTGACATTTTTTAAATGACTCATGAAGTGCAACATCCTTTGAATCTCACTGTGGTCTTGCCAATAGGCCCTGTTTCTAATCCACAATTACAGTTGTCTTTGGATGATCATTCTCTTCTGATTGATCTGTCATGACATTTTTTTTTTGTTTGCTGTTTTCAGACTCACTATGAACGAGGAGCAGTTTGTTAATATTGACCTAAACGATGACGATATCTGCAGTGTCTGTAAACTTGAGACTGCAAAGGAGCTGCTCTCTTTTTGCCATGTCTGCTTTGAGCTCAGCATCGAAGGTAAGCGTGATATCGGCGGGGTTAGAGAAGGGGAACTTAGATTTAATAGGACCCATTTGTAAATATAGGTGTTGAGTTAGCAGGTTAGACTGTCTTTTACTATCACCCATTCTGCTCTCTATATGATCATTTAAAGTGAGAGCCAGGAATGATATCCAGGTCAATTACTATCTAACAAAATTCATAGCTTAAGAACAGGAGGGGCCTATTCAACACTCAGACTCTTTTTCCCATTTAGTTGGATTGCAGTTGAACATAAACAAGTGTCTCATGAGTTCCTGTTGGATTTGTTAGTGAAGTAATGTTTATATTTATTGTTGAGTGTCTGATCTTGCCCAGAAAACTCATTTTCAATGTTTAACATGCAAGTCTTTGATTAAAGTGGCCATACTTAATCATGCAAGGTCATTGTGACACAGATATAGATAGCAGCCTCAACAGTGGTTGGCTGAGTCTCTTAGTGCCAGCTCTGAATGGTCCTGTGGCCTTCAATTCTGAGTGATCAGGGGATAAGAGAGTAGCCAAATTATTATTAAAAATAAATAAAATGACAGGGAAGCACGTGATATTCGTGTCGCTGTCATGCAACATCACTCTTGTGCGATGCATTACTGGACAGACATGTTGGGAGTTAGCATTAGCAATGATGTAGTTGTAGGGAAGTGAGAGAGGGCTGGTGACTTTTTCTGTCGGCATCAGAATTCAAACTCATTACTGCCTACAGTAATCAAGCTGTTACACATGTTTAAACCAAACCTCTGTATCTTGAGACCAAATTCTGATACTTAACCATAAGCTTTTGGATCAATATAAAATCTTCCCTTTAAATGCTCCACAGTGATACTTGGTTTATAAGTGCTTATCTCTTTCATGAAGAGCATTACCTAGACCCAAGTTGACATTTAAACATCACTTGCCAGGGTCTTTTCCCACAGACAATGTGAGTGAAGATATCTCATCTTCTGAAGTTGAACTGTTCAGAATAAAAGATTTAGGTATAAGTCCATCAGATATAAAATAAAAACAAAAGTGCTAGAACTGTGAGGACAAAACATGGAAAAAAGAGCTGCCGAGAGAAACCAAGACATTAGAAAGCATAATGGACAAATGCCAATGAAATGCAATGAGAATCAAGGATGCATGAGAAAGCAAAGTTTGTTTTTATTTAATTCACTCAGGGTATGTGGGCATTGCTGGCTGATCGGCATTTATTGCCAGTCTCTAGCTGCCCTTGATCAAATGGCTTGCTAGGCCATTTCAGAAGGTAGTTGAGGGTCACTGCCTTTGTCTGCAGTCACATGTAGGCCAGTCCAGCTGAGGACAGCGGATTTCCTTCCCTGAAGAACATTAATAAGCTAGATGGATTTTCCCGACAATCAGCCATGGTTTCGTAGTCATCACTGGACTCTTTAATTCCAGATTTTTAAAAAATTGAATTCAAATTTCACTATGGCAAGTTTTCAACCAGGTGCCCAGAACATCATTAGTCTAGCAATCATACCACTAGGCATCACCTCTCCATTGGAGAGGCAGAAAATGCAGTGGAAAGGTCAATGCTGCATCAATGAATACTTATAAAAACAGGAAATTGCATGTACCACAATCACTTTGCGAGACCCAGCTCCCGCAATTCAACAGAAGGTCATGCTGATTGTGTTTACAAAGCTTAACCTTCTGGAAAACACAGGCTGACGTACTTATGAAAAAAAATCCAGGAATTAAAAACAACCAAGTTCTACTTTTCCAATGACCTCATACGCTTCAAGCAAGGTTTGTTTTTTTTCTTCAAATTTGCATTCCTTCCCTGTCTGACAGGTGACAATTCATACAGAAGCTCCATTTCACAGTGCCTGAAGCTACACTTTATCTGTGTCCTCCAAAGAGCAGAAGGCTCTCCTACCATGGGAATCACTTAGAAGTAGGCAGAGAGTACTGCAATCCAGTGGTTAATTTACTGAACTGTGAATCCAGATTCAATGCAAATTCTAATCCCACTACCAATAATATAATATCTTTCTGGGTACATTTTAATTTAAATGAATCTGGGCTCGTTGGTGGCAAAATCTGTACATAAATATCTTTTCCCAAATGCGGGGCAACCGGAAATCAGTATGAAGAGATGCAGTGTCTGACTTTTTTGGTTTTTGCTAAGCCCCCTATTGCTCTTTAAAATATCCTTGCTGCCTGAACAGTGCCATTACCATAGACATCATTTGGACCAAGCAACATGTATGATGATTACCTTTTATATAGTGGTGTCTCTTCCACAATCAAGAACCAGTACAACATGAAGATGGTAGAGTGATGGTACTTGTCACACCAGCTGACTTGTATGTTTTACAAAGTTATTTCATTGAATGTGGGTGTCCCTGCCATTTATTGCCCATCGCTGATTTGGCTTTGAACTGAGCGACTTGCTGATCTGCGTCAAGGGGTGGTTCAAGTTTAACTACTTTGTTGTAGATCTTAAGTCACGTCTAGGACAGACCGGGTGAGGTTGGCGTATTTCCTCCCAGAAAGGGCATTAGTAAACCAGTTAGAGTTTTTTTTTTGTTACAATTGGCACAGATACTAGTTTTCAAATCCAGAATTGGTAATGGAATTTTACATTCCACTAGCTACTGTGGATCCTGTGTCTCAGACCATTAGCTTGGTTGTCGGGATTACTAATCCAGCAATTTTGATACGATGCCACTATCTATCTTGAAATATTTCATTAATACACTACGTGCTGAGTTACAACTGGGTCCTTCTCTCAAACAAACCGGGGTGAGAAACAACCTCCTTTCAGGAAATGGTGATGAGTTGTAAATTGTAAACCAAGAGTTAGTCAAAACAGTTTGAGTCTGATGTTAATTATCTTCCAACTGGTCTTCAGAATGCTACATTACCTCGTTGGTATTCTGTGTACATGACCCATTGCGACCAGTCGTGCATGCTTAACATTGGCTGTTGGCTGACCCGGGTCTTTTTGTTCCAGCAAGCGATTGTTTCCAAATGACTATTGTGCATGCATTCGCATCGAGCTTTCTCAACAATGGACTGTGCAATATTTATGAGGTCTCTGTAGTGGGTAATATTTTGCTAATTTTTGTTCTTGTTTGCCAGTAAGCCAAAATATGGACATTTTGAAAATTATTCCCATTCAGTCTCAGTAAATAAATCTTTACTCTTGCTGTCCTTTTTTTTTGTGAATTTTTTTCCCCTTTTCTTTCAATCTGTTATCAATGTCAAAAATAACATGCCAAGTTTCAGAAGGAAGTTGAACAATCCCTCCTTATCCTTCTCCATCTACTATCAGCCATTCACCCCAAATTCTTCTCCCCTTGTTTCCAGCTGGGTGAAACTGACCTTATCTGGCTCCATTATTATTTATGCTGTGAGGGGGTCCAAAGATCAGAGATTTACATTAGCTTCTGGCTAAATAATACCTTTTTGTTTTGGGAAAAATAATCTCTCGCCCTTTTCATATCCTTACACCATTGCACCTCTGTAATTTCCTTCAGCTGCACAACTCTGCAATGTCTTTTATTCCAGACATGTAAGCATCAGCGATTTTAATTATTCACTATAATTGGCTGTGCTCTCAGTCGTCAAGGTTCTGAGCTCTGTGGTTTCCTCCCTAAGTCACTCGCGGTGTCTACCCGACTTTCGTCATCTTAATACACTCTTTTATAAATCTCTCTCAACCAAGCTTGCAGCCACCTACTGTAATAATGTCTGATGTGTCTAAGCTTTAAATTTAGATTGGGAACACTCTGTATAGTGTCTTTGGGGTTTTTTTCATGTTAAATGCAGTTAGACCCTTGCTCCACTGAAATCGGGGCTATTTTCCCACAGAGTTCAACTTTTTTAAAGAAAATATTTTGCACGTCTCCGAATGAATGCAGTCATTTTTCAACCTTGCAACACAAAATATCGTGGAGACAATGGCTTAATGATATTATTACTGGAGCTATTAATCTAGAGGCAGAGGTAATGTTCTAAGACCCAGGTTCAAATCCTACCACTGCAGATGGTGGAATCTGGAATCTGATGACCATGAAACTATTGTTAATTGTCAGGAAAAGCCCAGCTGGTTTTCTAATGTCTTTTAGAGAAGGAAACTGCTGTCCATACTGGTTTTGCTGACAAGTGACTAGAGATCCACGGCGATGCGTTTGACTCTTAACTGCTGTCTGGGCAACTAAGGATGGGCAATAAATGCTGCCTAGACAGTGATGCCAACTCCCTGTAAATTAATCAAAACTAAATTTGGATTCAGTTTGGCAGACAGAAGGCTGAACTCGGTGAAACTTGCAAAGTGTAAGTCTCTGTGTTTACCAGAGCAATGCCAGATGGGTTTAAAAGTACTGGCAGCGGTGGGATGATTCCATATCCTGCAGTTAGCTTTATCCTTCTCGTGTAATATTAGCTTTAAAATGAACAGAGGAAAAGATTTCACTTAATGACTAAGCTAACTATGACACCTTGACTAGTTGGGACTTAAGAGTGGTCTTTCTCTGTTGTGATTCTGTCCACTCTCTCTCTTGGCTCTTTGGAAGATCTACCCTACTCCCAACCCTGCTTTCTTCCCATATGCCTCTAACTCTTTTCTTCACAGAAACATGGGATTTAGGATCAGCTATAGGCCCTATGGCCCATTGAGCTCGCTCTGCCAATTAATAGCATCTTGGATGATCTGGTTCTGGTCTCAACCCTGCTTTCCAGTCTGCCCCACTCCTGTCATAACCCTTATTAACACATTTCAGTATTAAAAATCTCTCCAGCTCTGCTTTGGATAAATTCAATGACTTAACCTCCACTGTTTTTTGGGAAGAGAATTCCACAGACTAGCCACACTAAGGGAAAAAAACCTTCTCTAATTTCTGTCTTAAAAGGGAAGCCTCTTAATCTTAACCTGTGACTCTCAATGGATAAAGGCCCAGCCTGTCCAACCTTTCCATTACAAGAATGAGTTGGATGAACCTTCTCTGAACTGCTTGTAATGTAATATCTAGTGAATATATATCCGAGTCCTTTTTTGTGACTTGCTGTTGAATCTGCATATAATATTTGGCGGTGTGTTTCAGCTCACTGGAAATTAATGTTTAGAGCAGTAACTCTCCTCAATTCCATCCTGGTTCTTTCGCCAATTACCTTTCTACTTGTCTGCTGTGGTTACTGATCTGACAGCTTCTCTTTATTTATCCTCAACGTTCTTGGCTTTGATACCTCCATTAAATTTCCTTCAAACCTTCTCTGCTCTAAAGAGCACAATTGCAATTTCTCTAATTTCCACACAGGCAAAGCAGATTATCGTTCTAGTTAAACCAGTATTCTTCCTGAATTCAGAGAAATTCTGAAGAAAGGTCCCAACCCAAAATGTCAACTTTTCTGCTCCTCTGCTGCCAGGTCTGCTGTGTTCCTCCAGCTCCACACTGTGTTATCTCCAGCATCTGCAGTTCTTACTATCTCTTCTTCCTGATTTCAAATGTTTTGGAAGTCTGATGATTCAAAACCTTTTAGCGTCGATAAAACAAAACAGAGCTGGAGATCTGAAACAAACAAGAACAAAAATTGGTGGAGAAACTGAGCAGGTCTGGCCGCATCTGTGCAGAGAGTACTGGTGACATTTCGCGTCTGGTAAACCTCCTTCAGAACTGAAGAAGGGTCGCTGGGCTCAAAAAAAACGTCAGTGCTGTTTTTTTTCTCATTACAGATGTGACCAGACCTGCTGAGTTTCTCCAGCAATTTCTGCCTTTTTGAATCTCACCTATCACTTGAGGCAAAAATGTTTACATTGCACCGCGCAGACTACTATATGAAGGCAGTGCTGCCAGCACCTCTCAGGCATGTGTAGGCATGCAGCCTAGATAGGTTGGATTTCAGCTGAACACAAGAAGAACAACAAATTCACGGGATTCTACAACATAGAACGAGCTGTCTTTATGTTAATTCTTTCACAGATCGTGGGCGTCCCTGTCACGGCCAACATTCATCGTCCTTACCAAACTGTCCTCGTGCCTTTGCCTACTGTTACCCAGAGCCCAGAACTTCATTCCAATATCTTTGTTCATGGCTATCTTAAAAAGTTTCTGTTGACTCTGCTTACGTCATCTTTTCAGTTAGCAAGTCAGAACAACTTGCTGAGTTTAAACACACCAAAAAAAACTTCCTCCCTTTTACGATTGGAGTGAATTTGATTAAAAAGCAGAGTGAATTAAACACTTAGCAGCTTTGACATCACCCTCTGGGTAAGCTTTTGGCTTTTGAACTTGATGTCCTGTCATCTGAATCTGCAAAATGAACAGCTTTTCAGCAAGTACAAAGTCAGAAGAAAGGAGGGTGTATGCATTTCAAGAACATTAAAGCAAGGCCTGAAATTTGGTGGAGAAAGCAGCAATTAAATGACGCAACATATAATGCAAAAGGTGGCAGCCACAGAACTAGTAAAGCAATTTTAAGGATGAGTCGAGGAGATTGTTACCGCAGAGCAACAGGGAGTAAAACACGGCAAAGGGGAGGCAGATTTTGTGGCTGAGTAATGTGACAGAATGATGGAGAAACCCTGGGACTTTGGCCCATCCATACTGTGAAACAAACCAGAAATTGCAGAAAGGTTGTTTCCCCTTTTGGCAGAGTCTGGGACTGGATGGCATCATGTTAGAATAGGGAGCCTTGCATTTAAGACAGATGAGGAATTTCTTTCTCTGCATTAGTGAATTTGTAAAATTATTTACCAGAGGTCTGCTGAGGCTGGATCATTAAATGTTTTCAAGGCTGAGGTAGGCAGATTATTAATCAATAAGAGAATCTTATGGGGCAGCAAAATGGACTTGAGGATTATCTGATCAACCATGATCACCGTAAACAGTAGGACAGACTCAATGGTCTGAATAGCCTGTTTTATTCTGTCATGGTATGAGGGTGTCACTGGCTAACCCAGGATTTATTGCCCATCCCAGAGCACAGTCAAGAGTTAACCACATTGCTGTGGATCTGGAGTCAAATGTAAGCCAGACCAGGTAAAGAAGGTTTCCTTCCCTAAAGGACATCAGTGAAACGGATGGGTTTTTGCTGACAATTGAAGATGGATTCTGGGTAGTCATTAGACTCTTAATTCCAGATTTTAATGAATTAAAATTTCACTGTTTCCCGTGGTGGGATTCGAACTCAGGTGCCCAAAATATTTCCTGGGTCTCTAGGTTGATAAACCAATAATAATACCAATAGTCCATTGCCTACTTCTGCTCCTGTGTGTTATGGTCTTCTACCCATTATCGATGGCAGACCCCACAACCAAATGTCAGATTGCAAGTCCTCCTGTCCAGGTTATTCTAGTGCTCTATCAACTTTTTTTGTGAGAAAATAGTTCTATCTGAAGCTGTTATGTCAGGAAACAAGGCAGTCATGTTTGCACACAGCAAGGTCCCAGCGAACGTGACTGTCTGTTTCAGACAGCCACACATTGGCCCATAACATTGGCGAGGTCCCCACATTTTCAAAATAATAGCTGCAGGATCACCGTCACCTGTCTGAGGGATCAGGCAAGGTATATTTAAAACAGTCAAGACACTTTCAACAATGCAACCTGCCCTCAGTACAGGCACTGAGTGTGTCTTTATAGTGGAAAGATGACCACCTGACTCATCAATGAGAATGCTATCCAGTGACATGCAAGCAACTGCTTGAGGGGACAGATGAAGCAACTCTCACTGCTACCTAAATACTGCTGCTTCAAACAATGAAAGCAGAAAGTGGTGGCCACACTAAGAAGGCCAAGTAGCATCTGTTGGGAGAGAATTTGCCAAAAGTTTCACTTGTTTTGATGAATGGTCAGCCACTTGAAATTTGACTCTGACTCTCTGCCAAGATGCTGTCTGATTCGAGTTTCCAACACTTAACTTTTATTTCAGATTTTAAACATGCACAATATTCCCGAGTAGATCTGTAGCTCGGGTTGTGGATGCTGTGATTGGTTTGCTCTCTGAGCTGGTTCGTTAGTTCGCAGACGTTTCATTTCCCTGCTGGGTAACATCATCAGTGTAGCCTCTGATGAAATGCTATTGTGTTTTCCCGCCTGTTATTTAAACTCTGGTGTCCATTGGATTTGATGACCTCATTTCCGGTTTCCCTTCACTATGGTGTATATTTTGGGTCTAGTTCTGTGTTTGTTGATGGCCGCCTTGGTGGAGAACCAGGCCTCTAGGAATTCCCATGCTTGTCTCTGTTTGGCCTGTCCTAGGATCCTGGTGTTGTCCCAGTCGAACTAGTGGCTCTCCTTATCCGTGTGAATGGAGATGAGTGAGGGGTATTAGTAGAGTATTTTTGTTGCTAGTTGGTATTCATGTGCCCTTTGTGGCCAATTTTCTTCCTGTCTGTCCAATGTAATGGTTGTCGCGGTGCTTGCATGGAATTTTGTATATTACATTGGTTCTGTCCATAGTAAGTAAGGGGTCTTTGGTTTGAGTTAGCAGTTGGCATAGGATTGACATAGGTTGTGAGCTACTCTGACGCCCAATGGTCGCAGCAGTCTCATGGTCAGTTCGGATATGTTCTTGATGTATGGTAGCATGATGAGTGTGTCAGGGTGTACGCTATCTTCCTGTTGTTGGTGTGATAGGCATCGTCGGACCCAATTGTTCAGGTATCTGTTGTCCTTTAAATACTTGGTGGAGGTACTCTTCTTCTTTTTCACTCTCACCAGCATCAAATTCACCAGAGAAGAGGAAAAGAACAAACAGCTCCCGTTCCTGGACGTCAGGGTAGAACGCAGAGCCAACGGGGAATTCCTGATGAAGGTACACAGAAAAGCCACACTGACCAAGTGCTGAATTTCAACAGGAACTACCCCAACACCCACAAACAAAGTTGTGTGAAAACACTATTTAAATAAGCGACAACACATTGCAGCAACCCGGAACTACGCCAAAATGAAGAAGAGTACCTCTACCAAGTATTTGAGGACAACAGATACCTGAACAACTGAAGTTATAAAGTTCTATCACACTAATAACAACAGGAAGATACAGTACGCCCTGACACACTCATCACATTACCATACGTCAAGAACATATCCAAACTGACCACAAGACTCCTACGACCATTGGGCATCGGAGTAGCTCAAACCCACATCAACCCTACACCGACTGCTAACTTGAACCAAAGGACTATAACAGCCATTACACTGGACAGACAGGAAGGAAACTGGGCATGAGTACGCGAACACCAACCAGCAACAAAAAGACACGACCAATACTCGCCCTTCTCCATTCACAGGGATAAGGAGAACCACCAGTCCAATTGGGACAACACCAGGATCCTAGGACAGGCCAAACAGACAAACACGGGAATTCCTAGAGGCCTGGTTCTCCACCAAGAAGGCCGTCAACAAACACATAGAACTAGACCCTATACATACACCACTGCGAAGAAAAAACAGAAATGAGGTAATCAAATCCAGTGGACCCCAGAGTTTAAATACCAGGCCGGAAAACACAACAGTGCTTCATCAGAGGCTGCACTGATGATGTTACCCAGGGTAATGGAAACTAACGAACCAACTTGGCAAGTCGACCAACCGCAGCATTCACAATATTGTCAATGCAGTGTGGAACTGGAGAAACACAGTAGGTCAGGCAGCATCAGAGGAGCAGGAAAGCCGATGTGTCTCTCTCCACAATATTGTGCTGCTTTAAAATAATGATGCATTTGATTCTGAAATCAGCAGGGGACTAATTTCTCATTTTGTAAATCATTATTTGCGCACAAGACTAATAAATACATACACGCAGAGGCTGAGTTTTATTTTTATTGTATAAATTGCTGGCTGGTGTTCCTTTTTTTGCTCTTATAAATAGAACAGGACTCACACCAGCAGGAAGTTCTATTTTAGTTTACGTTTAATAAGTGCTTTAGATTAAAGCTGTTGGAAGCCACATTCTTAAGCAAATTAACTCTGTAAAGCTGCTATGGAACCAATCGAACATTGAGGCACAGAAAGAAGCCATTCAGCACCAGGGCAGTAGCTTCCAGTTTCCAGCACTTCAAATGAGTTGAGAGTTTTTGCCTCCACCAGCAAACTGAGTAGCGGGTGACCAATTTCCTTTGTGTCCTCTACAATCCTTCCGCCATTGCCTTTAATTTGCCTCCCGATAATGGACCTTTTCCCCTGGGGAAACATGTCTTTTCCCTCTTCACTCTATCCAAGCCCACTGTAATTTTGTACACATTTAAGTCACCCTTCATTGTGTTCTGTCGAAAGCAATACAACAGTAGCCTTTTTGCTCTCTCCTCATAGCTGCAATTTTCAACCCTGGCAACATGCTTGCAACCAATGTGATGATTAAATTCCTTAACACTAAACAGCTTATGAAATTGTCAAGAAAAGCAGTGTTTTCCGTTCATGACCACTTGACTTATTTGTCGATGTACAAATATTACTGTTTTTATAAAATAAAGTGGTTGTGTGGAGTGAGGAGCTGGGTAAAGACGGTTCTTTGGTTTATCTTCCGACACTGAAAGTGCCACCTCCTGGTCTGCCTCCATCCAAATTCAAACCTACTCTCACCTGATATTTCTGCATGTGTTTATGTGACACCAAAAGAGGATCTGGGAGAGCGTCTCTGTGTTCATGTCAGCAATCACACTGAAGGTAGACAGTACTTTTACAGCTTATGAAAGCACACCACATTCTCAATCAGAACTTTATAAATTCAAGTACGATTCCAGCTATTGCATAGAATTAAAGCTCAGAATTGGGCCATTTGGAATAGCAAACATCTGCTAACCTCTTATGCTATGCACGCCTCCTTCCATTCCTATCTCACTTCTCTATTTAAGTTTCTTCCCTTTTTAGTGCAGCTGTGTTATTCGTTCCAACCACTGTAATGGTGGGTCTCACATTCTCATCACCATTGAGCACATTAGAGACTGCGCAGCATTGTCAGAGGGTCAGTACTCACTGTTGGCCAAGCTCTCAGACTGGAAACCAAGTGCTGAGACAAAGCTGTGCTCTCCTAGGGTCAGTACTGAAAAAGTGCTGTGTTGTTTGAGGCTCACCTATTCCCTTTTGAAACTATAGGTTCTGTCCATGTGCCAGTTCAAGTGGATGTAAAGACTGAACCTCATTAAGCAAGTTCTCTGACTCTTATTTCTCAAACAACAAGTCAAAATAGATTGGTACTTCATTCAGATTTGATTGTGGGATCTTGCTGCACAATTGGCTTTGTCCAAGTTGGCTACTTAATAATAACTGCACTTCTAAAAGTAATTCGTTGATTGTAAAGCTTTTTGTTGGACCCTTGAGGCTATAATGTGGTCCAAACATTGTTTCATTTTTCCCTTTGCCCCTTCAATCACACTAATTCCTGTTTTTAATGAGTGCTATTTTAATCACTCAGACCAGTTACCCCCGTAGTGATATAGCAGAGGGACTGGAGATGTTACTGTGTTAGACTGCCATAGTTTTGTGAGCTGTTCTTTGCTTACATTTAGTTGGAAAAGTAATGTAACTACAAACAGGGACAGTAGCACAAAAAGTCCTGGCGTGAGGTTATTCAAAACCTTTTAAATATTGATGCTGCATTTTGCTTTGATCTGATGGAAAATTTCTTGACACCAAAGTTTAATGCCCCAACCCCAGACTGCAATCAATCCCCAGGGTTCATTCTCATCAGAGGTGGAAAGTCTAGGAGCATACATGACCAATGCTTGCTTGAAGGAACCTGTCATTATAGTGGAGGTTCTCAATGGCACTGTTATTTTGCTCCACCAGCTTACACTTAGCCTAAAGGAGGATCCGCGTTCTCAACAGTTCTCAGGCTGCCCTGAAACTAGCAGGACGTTCACGAGGCTTGGCAAAGTGTTTCTGACTCCCTTGGCAACATTTACATTTGTGTGCTTTGCCTATTTCACATAATTGGAAACTGAGTGAGGAGTGGGTATCTCAGTGTAACTCCAGAGGAAAGCTGGTAATACACTTCATGCTGCTTTTATACGCTTGACAAAATCTGCTTATGAAGAGGTTTTGTTTCTTTGTCATCTCTGCTCAATCACCTTTCCCCCCACCCCCTGATTTGCTGCAAACCTATGGTGAAGTGGTCTAAAAATAGCCTGACTGGTTATCTGATAGCACAGTGTTTGCAGGTCCTGCTGTCTGTAAGTAATGTCACAATTCCCAGAATGTGAAAAATAGTCTCTTCATGTAATCAGTGCAGGAGCATCTGGTCGTGCTGTTACAAATCATTTCCTTCCTACTTTGTCTCAGTCTATAAACTGAAGGTGGTGGGCAGTGGCCTATGCATTAGGAACTCCTAGCCAGAAAACACTGTGAAGGCAAACAGCCTCATTACGTTTCAGCTATGCTCAGATATGTTTAGTGTAGAATCTATAAGGCTTAAAGAATGAGAAAAGCTTTGAAAGGAGACTGAATGGTTGAGATGTGGTCAGCACAGCCATTAGGGGCTGAATGACCTTTGCTACACTTCACTATACTTCACTGTGGTTAGACCATGGACAGAATACTGTTAGCTGTTCTCATTACCACGCTATTGGAAGTACGTGATGGCACTGGAGAGGATGTTAACTAAGACTTTCCATTCCCAGGCATGAGGAGAAAATGGATAGGCTGAGTTTGTTTTCCCTGGAGCAGAGGAGGCTGAGAGGATGATCTGATTGAGATACACACAATTATGACAGGCACAGAGTAGGCCAGAGATTCTTTTCCTCATGGCTGATGTGTCCAGACTAGAGAGCATAAGCTTTGAGATGAGGTGCAAGGTGTTTAGAGGAAATCTAGGGGGTGGATTAAAAATTTTACCCAGAGGACGTTAGAAACGTGGAACGTGTTGTTTGAGAAGGTTGCGGAGGCAGGTACTCTCGCAGTATTAAAGCAGCATCTGGATAAGTTTTGAAAGTGCCAGGATATAGCACGCTACAGACCAAGTGCAGGTAAATGGGATTAGTGTCGTCTGTTGGTCACTATAGTCATGGTGAGCCAAAGGACCTGTTTCTGTGCTGTATGACTCTGACTCCTTATTTGTCTGATTCATTTCATGCTAGCCTAGCCAAATGTCCAACAGCTAACCACAGCCAGTCAATGAAATATAGGACTTGCATTTGTTAAGCCTTTCAATCCACTGTACCCACACCTCTTGAAGTGTAGTTGTCTTTTAATATAGTAAACTCTGCAACCAGTTTATGCACAGCAAACTCCCATGATCAACAATTTGATCATTAACAAATATAATGTGTTCAAGTTATTTTGATTTGTATGATAAATATTGGTCTGGACGTTAGAAACCCCTCTGCTTTTGATTAGAACAGTGTCATGAGATTTTTAATGTCTATTTTTGAAGAGGTAACTGGGGCCTCAGTTTAATATCTACTTGTTTAAAAATAACATTTCTGACATGCAGCACTGTCTGCTGTTCACAGTAACAGTAGAAGGTGCGATTTCAATTGAATTGAGATTGTTTCCAAGTTGTGCTTTTTTTGACTCCTAGAAACAAAGCCCAGTGGAAGCAATGGGCATTAAGGAAATTCTCTCCTTTTCTTGCCCTGCCCCCCAACTCCTGTTCCCACTCCCCACTCCCCACTCCTCACTCCCACTCTGTTATCCCTTCCCACCACTTCAACTCCTTTCCCATTTCCCCCTCCCTCTTGTCAACCTGTGATGTATCTGTTGCTAAGTTTTGAGGACATGGTGACGATAGCGACAGATGTTTCCTGGTTATGCTGCATTATTGTTTCTGGGTTTTTGTTTTAATCCAGAGTTCCCCAGTGTGGGTTGATTTGCTTAAATAGCTGTTGTCGACTTATAAAGAAGAGGTGGGGAGTGAGCAGAAAGAATCGCTTGGGTGTGAAAAAGTGGATTATTCGTCACGACATTTTCACTAGCTTGATGAAAAGTTAAGGACGTTCTTAAATTTTATTTCACAGGATCTCTTGGAGCCCAGAAACTACCTAAGAAGGGATTTTTCAAGTGGACTGCTTTGTCCTGGATGGTCTTGAGCTGCTTGTGTTTTTAATCTATCTTGGGATGAGGGCATTTATTGCCCATCTGTAATTGCCCATGAGGGCAATTAAGAAGCAACAAGAAGTGCTAAAGATCATAACAGGTCAGACAACATCCGTGGAGAGAAAGCAGGCTAACGTTTCAATTCCAGGTGACTCCTGTTCACAGCATCATTAGCTCCTAAGAAGTGCTGTGGGTCTGGGGTCACATGGAGGCTAGGCCATGGAATGATGGCAGGATTCCTTCCCTAAAAAGACTTGGTGAATCTGCTGGGTTTCAAGTTTCATGCTCGCCATTGCTGAAATAAACTTCATTTCTCAGATGTATTAATGCAGTGGGATTTGTACCCATGTTCCTAGAAAATTGCCTGTGTTTCTAGTCCAGCAGTAGTACAAATCTGCCACCATCTCCCCTTGTGTTGACCAGAGGACTGATACAGGTTCTGTTCCTAGACTCTGCTGAATTAGCTCATTAGGTTATGCTGGAAGAGTGACTACGGTGTTACAATGTGGTCACATTCCTGGGTAAATGTGCAGAATGTTCTAGCTGACTTTCACTGGATGGTGATCAAAAGTCAACGTGCATGAAGATGGACTAAAAATAGGGTTAGATTCAGTTTTTTTTTCTATTAATCTTCTCTTTTCAATAACCTAGTTCCAAAATGCCTGCTAATCCGTCTTGTCTAGACGCACACACCACTGCTGTGTAAGTCTGAGACAGCTGGTGTCTTGGAGAGAAAGAGGGAATTAATAGTGCAGCTTTTAATTAAAGCCAAACAACTGACTGTAAGGAAAAACCAAGAGCCCCTCAATAGAACAATGCAAAGCCACAAATCCTGCGTTCTACTTCCTTCCTGAAGTGACTGAATTGATCTCTCTGTCAATTACGCCTTGGCTGATTGTGTGCCGATAGGTTGCACACTGGTAGGGTCTCATCTTGTGATTGCTGAGTTCTGTGAAATTCAATAGCTTTTGATGAAACTGCATATGTGGCAACTTATCTGAGTAAACTTGCTGCAACCTGCAGAGAGATGTCAGACAGGAAGGGCGGTGGGGAAGGGGTGGAGACGCTCACTCTTTCTTTCGTTTTGAACCAGCAGCAGGACTGTCTGCCGAAAACAGAAGGCAAATGTTTGTGACAGGGCTGAGAAATTATGCCCGTCACAAAAACCTGAAAAAGACTAAAGTTCCTTTCTTTAAAAAATAAGTGGCTTAAGGTTCAAGGGTGGAGAGAACACGTTCTTTCCTCTTTTGGGAGAGACTAAAATTTGGGGGTTGAGCATATTAAATAGTAATAAATCAGAAAATTAATTGCAGGGAATTCCAGAGAGTTGCTGCAATGTGCAGGTGAATCTAAAGGTGAATGATGTAGATGAATTTAAGCATAAGCCAGTTGAGTGTTGAAAGGAGAAAGCAATAGAAAGGCGCTAATAAGGTGAGGTGAACAAAGTTGGAGGAGGCTTATGTGGAGTATAACTCTCGTCGTGGGTCATTTTGGGTCAAGTAGGCTCATCTGTACATTAGTTGCAATGAAATATCAACTTCCTCTTGTTTGACTCGCATCTCTTTACAGTGTCTAACTCTCTTTTTAATGGGTACAAACTCCGCTAGCAGTTGTCCCCTGGCTACACAGAATATTCAGCCTTTATGACTTAAGGCTAATTTGCATTAACTGGTATACCAGAGTGGCACCTTGATGTTCTTCTCACACTGTAACACGATCCATGTTCATATCTCGTTGCACGGGTAGTCCTGCCACTTCAGGACCATTGGTATCTACAGGTGGAAGATTTCCGGATAACCGAGAGGAGATTGTGTATGGGCACTGTACCACGATTATGCTAATGCACAGAACTGGTGATCTATTGTGTGGTGCCTGACAGTCTGCCCCTTCGAGTGCCACCTGCTGAGATGCATGTCTTTCAACACTGCGTAATGGTAATATGTTGGCACTAACCCCTGCTGATTCTAAGCTTTGTACGTGTTCTCCTAGTGTTTCAGGACCTGTGATAAGATATTAATGGTCAGAAAAGCTTCTGATCAGTTTTTTCTCTCAACCTGTTTTTTTTTTCTTTTATTCATTCACGGGATGAGGGCATCACTGGCGAGGCAGAATTTATTGCCCATCCCTAATTGCCTAGAGGGCAGTTAAGAGTCAACCACATGTAGACCTGACCAGGTAGGGATGGTAGTTTCGTTCCCTAAAGGGCACTAGTGAACCAGCTGAGTTTTTCTAACAATTGGCAATAGATTCACAGTCGTCATTAGATTCTTAATTCCAGATACTTATTGGATTCAAATTCCACCATCTGCCATGACAGGATTTGAACCTGCATCTCCAGAACATTATCTGGCTCTCTGGATCACCAGTCCAGCAATTTAATACCACGAAGCCATCACCTGCCCTGGTTAATGATATGGAAGGCTTGGTCATCTTCTGAAGTTTGCCTTTCACTTGATTGGATTAGCCTTTGTACACTTAAACTTGCTGCCGGTCTTGTGCTGCATTGGTGGTCATCTGTTTGTTCTCTGATTTGGCTTGGCGTTTGGAACCAGATTTCCTGCACATGTCTGCCCAGTGTCCAAGCTTTACAGATAGCAAAGAAAACTGGTCAGCTTTGGGTAGGTACAACAACCAGCTCCTCTTCCTCCCCCCACTTCTTTAGCTACATTCCCCTGCCCTTCTCTGCCATTGTTTTACCCCCTCTCTCCTGTCGCTTCTCTCCACCCCTCCTTCTGTCCTGTCACCCTGCTCTCTAGATCAGCAATAGCTCTTTCTTTGACTGCTACTGCTTCTGCCTCTGCCTCTGCCTCTGGCCTATGCAGTGAAAACCCCTTCTGAAATCCCTCTTCCTGTGTAAAGCTGACCTCTTTAATCAAATTTGATGATCACTTGTTATTCCACCCTTGAGCCTGCTCTATCATTCAGGATGATCATGGTTGATCTTCGAGCTCAATGTCCCAATCCTGCCCTCCCCTCTATCCCTTGATCCCTTTAGCCACAAGAGCTATAACTACCACCTCCTTGAAAACGCACAATATTTCCATCATGAACACCATGTTAAGGTCTTGAAAGCACTCACAAATCATAGATCCCCTACTACACAGAATCAGGCCTTTTGGCTCATCAAGTCCATTTCGACCCTCTGAAGAGTATCCCAACCAGACCCACCCCCTACCCCATCCCTGTAACCCTGCATTTCCCATGCCTAATCCACCTAGTCTGCACATCCCTGGACACTATGGGCAATTTAGCATGGCTAATCCACCTAACCTGCACATCTTTGGACTGTGGGAGGAAACCGGAGTACCCAGAGGAAACCTACATGGACACTGGGAGATCAGTCACCCGAGGGCAGAATCGAACTCTGATCCCAGATGCCGTGAGACGGCAGTGCTAACCGCTGAGGCACCGTGCCACCCCAAATGCTTTATGAATTGACGTTGTTGCAAGGGTCAAGAATTTGACCAATTATTTGACTCCATAGCCAAGTGTCTGTTTGGAGGACTGGTGTAAGTGTTTTTATTTGATCCTGTGTCTTTCAGGGGTGGCCAGGGAAAATCTCCTCCACACTGAATCAGTGCATGGTCACAGAGAGTGCTTCGAAAAATTTCACCTCATCGCCAACCAGGACCTCCCCCAGCCCAGAGTATCAAAGAGCACCTACAGAGATGTGAAGGAGATCCTGAGCAGGAAGATCAGCCGCATTATTCAGTATGCACAAAACCAGCACTCGCGCCCTGACCTCCGGGTGTGTGGGCAGGAGCAGGTCAAGGGTCACGACCACCAGCCAAGTGCGCTCAGGACACACTTACCCCAGGTGAACGGCCTGCAGTTACCCCAGTACTCACCACGCTGGCTCAACGGGAGCTCACCGGGCTACTCCAAGTGCGGGCAGGGGATGTTGGAGCAGGATGTGCCATCAGACTTCCGTCGGGGGATGCTGGGGGTGGCTGTCGACAGGTTTCGAGGTTTAGATGTTCACTGGCCACCTAAGGAGCGGGGGCGTGGGGCAGAATCTCCGCTCGCAGCAGGAAACCACAGCAGGGTGGAGGCCAGCTGTCATCGGCACTACACCCAGCAGGAATGTAAGTACTGGGGAGGGGCAGGCAGATTCTTTTGATCAGAGAGTTATCGATGCTACCCCTTTCACATCTTCACTTACAACCATTTAAATATCCAAGTGCGGCACTCAGACCCTGAATGGACCTCAACCAAAGGTGAACTATAAGTGATAGGTCAGGAAAAATATTCTGGGGCTTGCCATTAGCCACAAACTGAACTGGACTGTCCATATCAATAGAGTGGCTGAAAGAGCAGGTCAGAAGCTACGAATCCTGCAGCAAGTAACTCGGCTCCTGACTCCCCAAAGCCTGTCCATCATTGACAAGGCACAAGTCAGGAGTATGATAGGACATTATCCATTTGCCTGGATGAGTACAGCTCCAACAACACTCAAAGCTTGATGCCATCCAGGACAAAGCAGCCCACTTGACTGACACCACATCCATTCCCTCCCACCACCTATGCTCAGTAGCAGCAGTGTGTACCATGTACAAGACGCACTGCAGAAATTCACTAAAGATCTTGAGCCAGCACCTTCCAAACTCTTAACCATTTCCATCTAGAATGACCAGGGCAGTAGATACTTGGAAATACCATCTGCAAGTTCCCCTCCAAGTCACACACCATCCTGACTTGGAAATATATTGCTGTTCCTTCACTGTCACTGGGTCAAAATACTGGAACTGCCTCCCTAACAGCACTGTGGTTGGACCTACGGCAATTAGACTGCAACAGTTCAAGAAGGAAGCTCACCAAAACCACCTCAGTGCAGTTAGGGATGGGCATTAAATACTGACCCATCCAGTGTTGGCCACATCCCATGAATGAATTTAACAAAAAATGGTTACAGATTCAAGTTCTGTTTGCACCCCCTTCTGATTTCTCCCCCCTCCCCCAATCCCTCAGCATTGTTTTGGTGTACATTATGGTGGTGACTCGAATCAAGCCAGTTGTGATGCCACCACATACCTTTTGAAAGATTCTCAATCATTATAGGTGTTCACTTGGTTTCCAGAGGATGTGGGTGCCCTCTTGTTTGACAAGCCAGAATGGAGGGAAATAACTGGGCTGGTTGGGGGGGGGTGTGGGGGGATGACATTATTTTGAAAAATGTGGGAAAACATGACTCATGCCTTGACCTTCAGTTTTTCTCCCTGCATGTGACCCATGCAAAGTCTTGTTTTGCAAGCTGAGCAGAACCAAAAATAATCATGGACAGTAATGACCATTTGGCCTCTCGAGACGGCTTAGAATCATAGAGATATACAGCACAGAAACAGACCCTTTGGTCCAACTCACCCATACCGACCAGATATCCTAAATTAGTCTGGTCCCGTTTTGCCAGCATTTGGTCCATATCCCTCTGAACCCTTCCTATTTATGTACCCATCCAGATGCCTTTTAAATGTTGTTATAATTGTACCAACCTCTACCACTTCCTTTGGCAGCTCATTCTATACACACACCACTCTCTGCGTGAAAATGTTGCCCCTTAGGTCCCTTTAAAATCTTTCTCCTCTCACCTTAAACCTGTGCCCTCTAGTTTTGGACTCCCATACCCTGGAGAAAAGACCTTGACTATTTTATATCATTCCATCAGCTTGTGTATGATCTGTACCTTTAATTCTGTTGATGTCTTTGGACCAATGTCCCGTGATTGTGTAATTTGACAGACCTGACATCAACTCCCAGCAGTCTATCTGTAATTTTAAGGGTAACCCACAACTCTTTGCTCTCTTGCGTGCTGTCTCGCTCTCTCCCTCAGCTCCTGCCAGCAGAGGAAATCAAGTTGAACCACACCAGCTTCTTCGATTATCTTGAGTCACCCATCTGATTCCAGTAATAGAAACCTGGAAGATAGGTGCAGAAGTAGGCCATTCCACTGTTGAGCCTGCTCTATCATTCAGTATGATCATGGTTGATCTTCGAGCTCAATGTCCCAATCCTGCCTTCCCCCATATCCCTTGATCCCTTTAGCCACAAGAGCTATAACTACTACCTCCCTTGAAAATGCACAATATTTTGGTCTCAACTGGTTTGTGGTAGTGAATTCCATAGACTCACCATTCTGTGTGGGTGAAGAGATTTCTCCTCATCTTAGTCCTAGTTTACCCCTTTATCCTTAGACTATGATCCTTGATTCTGGACTCTCCCACCATCGGGAACGTCTTTCCTGCATCTAACCTGTCTAGTCCTGTTAGGATGTTATAGGTTTCTATGAGATTTCCCCCTGCAACCCCACTATTGTTCTAAACTCCAGTGAATACAATCCTAACCAACTGAATCTCTCTTCATATGTCAGTCCTACCATCTCAGGAATCAATTTAGTAAACTTTTGCTGCACTCCCTCTATGGCAAGAACATTCTTTCTCGGACAAGGAGACAAACTGCACACAAAATATTCCAATGTGGCCTCACGATGCCCTGTGTAACTACAGCAAGACATCCTTGTTCCTGTACTCGAATCCTTTTGCCATGAAGGCCAGTACACCCTTACTACCTGCTGCACCTGCGTGCTTACTTTCAACACCTGGTGCACAAGGACACCCAGGTCTCATTGAACATTTCCCTCTCTCAATTTACAACCGCGTCACACTGCAACATCTCTGCATGCTCATCATAACTCGTCCTTCCACCCAGGTTCATTTCATCTGAAAACAGATGGTTCCCTCGTCATATAGTTCCCTCATCTAAATCGTTAACATGTCATGAATAGCTGGGGTCCTAGTCCCAATCCCTGCAGGAACCCACTAGCCACGGTCTGCCATTCAGAAAAAGGCCCATTTATTCCTACTTCTTTCTGCCTGCTAACCAATTTTCCTAACATCTCAATATATTGCCCTCAATCCCATATACTTTAAGTCCCACATAAGAGATTAATGTGTAAAGTTATCAAAAGCCTACTGACAGTCCAAATAAACTGCATCCACTGATCAACACTACTAGCTATACCCTCGAAGAATTCCAGTAGATTCTTCGGGTATGATTTCACTTTTGTACGTACATGCTGACTGTGTCTGTTTCAACCACTGTTTTCTAAGTGCTCTGCTATAAAATCCTTAAGAATGGATTTTAGCATCTTTCCCACTACCAATGTTAGACTCACTGGTCTATAATTCCTGGTTTTCTATCTACCTTTTTTAAATAGTGGAGTTAAATTAGTTAATGTCTAAAATCTAAAGAACCTTTAGAAGTTAACCACCAATATATCCACTATTTCTGGGGCCACTTCTTTAAGTACTTTAGGATATAGTTTTATCAGGCCCCGGGGATTTATCAGCCTGCAATCCCATCAATTTCTCCAACACCGTTTCTTTACTAATACAGATTTGCCTCCGTTCCTTCCTCTCACTAAACCCTGTATTCCCTGTCATTTCTGGTGTAAGTTATTTGTCACCATCTTTGTGAGGACAGAAGCAAAGTATTAAAATTAGTTTGTCAGCCATTTTTGTTCCCCATTATAAATTGTCCTTTTTTCTAGGGAGCAGCAAGTTTTACCAATCTTCTCTTTATGTATCAGTTGAAACTTTTACAGTCCTTATGGTCTCTGCAAGCTTACTCTCATACTCTCCCTTCCCCTTCTTAACTAACCCCTTGGTTCTCCTTTAACTTTTAAACTGTTAGCTATCCTCGGGTCTACTGTTTTTTTTCTTTGCCCTGTTGTATGCTTCTCTTTGCATCTAATACTATCTCTAACTTCCCTCATAAGCCATGATTTGGCCATTGTTCTCACCTGCACCAGACAGGAATAAATCACTTCTGTAGCTTATCCAGTCACTCGACGGACAGGCAATGCAAGCATTCATTTATTCATTTCAGTAACATTTCCCAATCCATCACAGCCAATTCATACCATCATAGCCTCCCTTATTAAGATTCAGGACCCTTGTCTCAGAGTCAACTACCTCACTGTCTCTATCTTGATGAAGAATTCTACCACATTATGGTCAGGTTTTTCTCATAGCTACATTGCCAATGTTCCTATTTCAGTGCATAGTACCCAGTGTAAGATGCCTGTCATGTTTACTATATAGACCACGGGAAGTTGCATATAAAGAAGATTTTCCGTATTACCTCTGCTTATATCAGTCACTACGATAGCTCTAACGCTGTTTGATATTTCTTTCAGTGAGTGCCATGTCGGTGGATGATCTGGTGCCGTTGAATGAACAACTCCTCAAACAAATCAAAGGTATATAGCCATGTCTGCATGGTCTGGGAAGAATTTTAAGAATTTAAATTAATATTGTGTGATTTTTTTGCAGAAAAGAGTCGTCAAAATTTATTGTTTTTGTTTTGTGCAATTTCTTTCTCTATCCTAGTTTGGCCAATCTTGTAAATATGAGGGATGCTGCAATCAGTTTATGCACAGCAAGCTCCCAGAAACAGCAAATTGATAATTGACAGATAATGTGTTTTAACGGTTTGATTGAGGGTTAGATATTGGTCAGGAGACCAGGCGTGTGTCTCCTCTTGTTCAGAATAGTGCCACGAGGTCCTTTTTATATCCATCTGAGACTGCAGGTGTGGCCTCAATTTAACAACTAATTATTAAAAATAGCACTGACTGTGATTCAGAGATAAGTTGAAGAGATTCGGACTCTCATCAATGTTTCATTTTAATTTGCATATTGGAGCCTATGCCTCCTGAATAAATGCTGTGATGTAACTGCACAAGTGCATAGACTCAGAATCAAATTAAAAATTAATACCAATAAGGCCAGCTGCTTTTAAGGGGCATTTAGGGCATTTCTCCTCCCGTCTCCTGCTGGCTCACTCTCCCCGCCTGCGTCGTCTTCCTGCTCTCTCTACCCTAAAGGAAAGCAAATGACTTAACCGTGGTGTCCTGACGGATATTTATCTCCAAACAGCATCTGAACTGTCTCCGGTACAATGAATCAATGCCTCGTGAGGAGTCGTGGACAGCATAGAATGAGGCCATTCTTTCCATCTTACCTATGCCAGCTCCTTGAAAGAGCTACCTAATTAGTCCTCCTGCCCAGCTTTACCCACAGCCTTGTGAACTTTCCACATTGAAGTTGATTCCAAGTTTTAAAAACTTATGTTTGAATTTGCCTATGCCACCTTTTAAGGGAATGCTCCAGATCATAATTTATTTTGTGGTTAAGGAAAGGAATTCCTCTCACCCACTTCTTTGACCAGTTGTCTTGGTTACCAGTTATCTTCAGCCCTTACCATTTGGTTGTTGATCCTACTGCCAGTAAGAACCACTCTGTGGTTAAAATACCTCCATTTTGAACATCTCTGATAAACTGTCCATGATCTGCTCCATGGAGGAGAATCCCAGTGTCTCCAATCTTTCCACATTAACTTTTTTATTTAAATTCATTCATGGGATATAGGCATCGCTGGCTAGGTCACCATTTATTGCCCTGAGAGCAGTTAAGAGTCAACTATATTGCTATGTGTCTGGAGCCACATGTAGGCCAGACTGGGTAAGGACGGCAGATTTCCTTCCCGAAAGGACATTAGTGAACCAGATTAGTTTTTCCTGACGATTGATAATGGTTTTCAGAGTCATCATTGGAATCCTAACTTCAGATTTTTTATTGAATTCAAATTCACAATCTGCCCTGGCAGCATTTGAATCTGGATCCCCTGAACTGTACCCGGGACAATAGTCTATCACCTCGCCTTAATTGATGTCCCTCATACACAGTACCCCTCTCAGCATTCACCTCTGCACCATCTGCAAGGCATTGATAGCCCTTTCTGAAATGTGATGCAGTCACACAGTGGTAACATCGCTGGATAAGTAATCCAGAGCTCCAGGGACATGGTTCCAAATCTGAGAACAAGGGTTCAAATCCCACTGTGGTAGACTGCGAATAAGGTCTGAAATTAAAAACTATCCCATTATGTGACTGCAGATACTACTGCAATGTGGATGATTTTGAAAGAAGTGCTGTAATAAAAATGTAAAGTAAGTGCATAGAACCCCTACAGTGCAGAAAGAGGCCATTTGGCCCATTGAATTTGCACTAATACTACGAAGAGCATCCGACTCAGGTGCCACCCCATCCCTGTAACCCTGCATTTCCCATGGCTAATCCACCCAGCCTGCACATTCCTGGACACTGCAGGCACTTTAGCATGGCCAATCTACCTAACCTGCACATGTTGGGCTGTGGGAGGAAACCGGAGCATCCGGAGGAAACCCACGCAGACAGCGGGAGAACGTGCAAACTCCACACAGACAGTCGCCTGAGGCTAGAATTGAACCCAGGACCCTGGCGCTGTCAGGCAACAGTGCTAACCACTGAGCCAATCCAAAAACTAGTGCAAAATGTAAGATGTGGAATTGGCGGCAATGTTCTAGCTGAACCTGAAGCAAGCATTTAATTTTCTTTTTAGGAGAAGATAGAATGGCCCCTTCTCTTGTACTTGAAACCAATTTAATTTATTTACTTTTTGTCTTCTCGAAGTGGTCTTTGAGGATCTTGCACAGGAATTAGAGAAGAAAGACTCTTTGTCCTCTGAGCTACACGTACGCTACATCGCCATTGAGCAGCTATTCAAGAACCGGGAGAAGCTACCCTGGCTGCGAGTGGGACAAGGAGGGATCAAGCCCAGTGCTCCCCTCGATAACTGACTCTCAGCCAATAGATCAGAAAGCAGCTTTGCATCAAATAAGCTTCCCAACAGTATCAAGTTGGACTCTGCTGTGGGGGAGGTGTTTTGTATGTTACTTTACATTTATATTTGCGTAAGGTGGGAAAAAAAAAGTAATTTATTTTGCATACTGGTTTATGAGTGTTTTTGAGTCTTTCTCTTTTTCTTAAGACTCTTTTTCTTCTTGAAACCCTGTTTGGCTGATCAAACCTTTTTTGGACTTTATTGTGGAGCCTCCAACAGTTCGTTACCACGCAACCAAGTGCAATTTGGGGAATTTTGTGTCGAAGAAGATTTTATAGGCTGCAAGGACAAGCTGAATGCAAGTGACCTAGCTCTGGATTTTGCTCTGTGGTCAGGGATAGGCTGGTGAACTTTCCAAGGTTCCAGTACTCAGTATCAACACTGTTGATTTTTGGTCATTACCCCCACCCCTACTCATTTTCCACAAGATCTAGCAGCAACAAGTTTGTATGTGGCTGTGATGCACGCTGCATGCCATTGCTTCAGAGCCTGAAGATCCCTGAAGGCCAAGGGAATTGAGACATTTGTCCTGATTAAAGTTTTCACTTTGTTTATGGCACCCTACCTTAGCAGGTCCTGTTGTGTGAAAGCAATGCTGGAAGCCAGTACTTCAGCCTCACTGGCACTCCACTTTGTGTTTGTCTCTGTGTGATGTGGATATGTGATCTATTATCCTAATTGTTCATAAAATGGGGAAGTCCCAGTAACAGACCATGTCTGGTGCATTCAACCATACCTTCATACTTCACATGTTTAGTGCAAAGCCGAGGTTGCCATGAAGGACCCCCCTTCTCAATTTCTCCCCTTGCTTGAGATGTTTATACGTCGCCTGAATTATTTTGTGATGACCCTCAGGTTAAACCATCACCAGTTGTGTTTCTCATGCTCTCTCTCACTCCAAGCAGCCCTACAACCTGGTAAGACTACGGTGACTGTACCTTTACTGACTCTCAGACCAGAGGCTGAGGTTCAGAGCTAGGTCACCTGCACACAACAAGATCTAGCTAATGAAAGACCCAGAAAAAGCTGAATGCAAGATGGATGGACTGACGTTGGAATTGTGGTGAGCCCTGTGTAAGATACCAGACGCTACTCTCTAAGCAGCTTCTGAAGCTGCACAAGGAAACTCTCTCCCGTTGCCTCTCACCAGATCTGGCTCAGGCACCCTGACTTTAAGCTTTTATATAAGTGCTATAGTTGTGGATCTGCTATAAACACATTTCTGCTAACAACTTGGCTCTTACTTTTTTAGAGCCACCTTCCAAAAGCCAAGTTTGGGCATTTTGAACCTACAGTGAGGGGAAGCAGAACCAGAACTTGTAGGGGTTAGTAAGGATCTGAAGATTAGATTTTTTGTTTTAAGAAGGAAAAGGTCCTTTTTCACAACCTCAGGACACCCCTCAAACGCTTTACAGCTAGTAACATGCCTTTTTGATGTGTTGGAAATTGTCTGAACAATTAGTGCACTGTCTCCTTCTTGGATGCCAGGCCAGTTTGTAAATTTATCTTTTGTTTTTTGGAGGATATTTTTTAATTGGATCGGGTTGATTGTGTCAGAGGAGGATTGGTGAGTGACTCTGTGAGAAGGTGATGTGATCCTAGGGATGCACTCTGTCTGCTATGAAGTGGAAGGGAGAATTTCGCTGGTCTTTACCTCTTTTGTTAATATATTTCTGCCAAAACTGCTCTGTGACAAACCATCCTCAGGAGCTGCTGTGGCTGCAGTCAAATGCTTAAGCTCCTCTATCCTCGTCAAACGGTGACAATAAAAGGAGCCATTGATTAGTGCAGTGACCCTGTTCTTACAGCTGTACCTGGGTGACCTCAATTGCCAAGTGCCCATCAACATGTGAATAAAGTGGACTGATTACAGCATGGAAGAGGGCCATTTGGCTCATCATATCCATGTTGGCTCTTCTTAAAAATTCTTTTGTGGGCATTGATGTCAATCCTGGCAATGCCAAAATTTGTTACCTAGCCCCAATTGCCCTCTAAGGGAATTTTGAGTCAACCATATCTTTTTGGTCTGGAGTTGCAAGTAGGCCAGACTGGATAAGGATAGCACATTTCCTTCCCCTGGAGAATTCCCTAGTGAACTAGAAAGTTTTACAGCAATAAATGGGGTTACAATAGATGCTTGATGACTGACATGGACATGATGGGCTGAAGGGCCTTGTTTCATGCTGTTAAACTCTGACTCTGATAGTTTCATGGTCATTATTACTGAGACTTGCTTCCAATTCTGGATTTTCTTCTCCCCACTTCAGGAAGTCACCTAGGAGCATTCTCTGCCTTCTCCCTGTACCATTGCGTGTTTTTCATTTTCAGATAATGGTCCTTTTTAAAGTACCCTGCTTCCCCCACATGGTCTGTCAGTGCATACTCCGTCGTAATCATTAATGATTTTCGCCTTTTGCCAATCACCTTTTAATCTGTGCCCTCTGGTTGTCAAGTGGGAATGGTTTCCCCAGGTCTGCTCCATCCACGTTCCTCTAGATTCTGAGCATCTCCACGTGACCTCCATCAAACTTCCCTCCTCCAAGGAGAACGCACCCAACTTTTCCAACCATCCATGTAACTGAAATAACAGTAAGTAAAGTCACCATTGCCCCAGAAGATCAGCGAGCAAGAGAGACAGACAACTAGTGGTGTTTTAAGCCGAGGGTCACCTTGGGCAAGGGGAGAGGTTGACAATGAGGGACCTCCCATGGTAACCTCAGCTGGTCTAGGCAATTGAACCTGTTGCCATGTATTGCAAACCAGCCTTCCAAGCAACTGAGCTAACTGACCACACCTATGGTATGGGATGGATTGGTCAAGCTTTCATTGATATGAGGCTCAATAGCCTCCTGTTGTTCCAATTGGTGGTGGGTAGGTGATGCTCATTGTTTTTGAGATTTGAAAGCCCAAACATGGCGAAGAGGAGGGAAGAGTTCCACAGAGAGTTCAGAGCTGGTGCCTCCAACTCTGCTGTCAGACTAATGAGTTGCCCATTGTTACTGTCTGTTTAGACTTGGCCCCTGCAGCAAATTCTTGCAGTGAGCCTCCAACTAGAGTTTCTTGAATCACTGCCTGTTTCACATTTCAATGTATCTTTTACTTGTATGAAGTTAGATAAAGTATTTGTGTAGCAACCATGCCCAGTGTTTGAGTGGGTGGAAAAGGAGGATGGGTAGATATTGTTTGCAGGGGCTTAATGTAGAGAAACCCCACAATCCAAAGATGAATGAAATACGACGGATTCTGGGAACTTGAAATTAAATGTGGAAAATGTTCAAAATTCCAGCAAATCAGGTAGCACCTGTTGGATAGAGTAGAGACTGTTAATGATGTGTCAGTTGGTCTTTCCTGAAAACTGTGTGTGTGTGTCTTTGTCTTTCCATGGAAGCAGCCTGCTCTGCTTACTGTTTGCAGCACTTTCCCACTTCAGTCTATATTTTGTAAAGTGATTTTGATCTGAATCCGTGACATTGATGTTTTCTTTCTTTATCATTTTCCAGAGGTCGAGGTTTTGTATTTTTGTATTGTGCAGGTCAGGTGTGTTCAGAGGTTTGAAAATACAACACTTTTCATAAACTACAGCACTGGAGTGTGTCTGGAACACATTCGTTGAACCTCCCCATCTGGCCAAAAGGAAAGCACTCATTTAGGACTGCAGTGAATTCGGTGACTTCAGTAGTGTGTGAGCCTTCTTTTGGATTGGGGTAGTTGTGCCTTAATCAGCTCACACTGTGCAAGAACAAGGCTGTTTCAGGGAGTATGCAAACCCAGCAATTTTGTACACATCCAGTGTCTTTATTCAGTGTTCACACACAGATCCCACATTTACTGTGGGGTTCCTCAGGATTTTCATTCTCTTTGACTTTTTTCAGTTTGAATTTCAGACTCCTGTCTTTTCTCGGGCAGCGTTCCGTGTTGTCTTTTTTTTTGGTTGTTTTTGATTGTGATAGTACTGTGGGTTCATTTGGATAAATGCCTAGAAGTAGTATTGAACCTCCGAGTGGCAATATCCCAATTTCAATCCCACGTTGTCAGCCACAGACGGGTTGGGCAGTTTGGTTCAATAAAACAAAAACACACACTCGGCTCTTTTTGACACGTTTGTACTGTCTGAAATACAGAGCAGCCATGTGAATTTGTGAAGTGTGGGTATTTTGTAAGAATCCCATTATCCTGAGCTGCCGCCGCCTCCTTTTGGGAGTGCTCCACCAGCAAAGTCTTCAGGAAAAGTAGAGAGATTTTCCTCGAAGCTCTCCGGAAATTAGTAATAGGGTGTGCTGCACACACATGTGAACCACTGCCATTTTCTCCAGTTTGTTAGGTCAGGATATTGCTGGGGATTGCTGACCTGTGTTGACTAGATTCTGGTTTAGGTTAAGATATTTGTCTGTTCTGCAGATTCAGTGGTTGCTCCCCTGCTGCTGGGGAGGACTTAGCAAATACATTTCCTCAGTCTTGCATTTTTTTTACACTTGTGTTGTATAAAGTAAAACTCTATACTGGAAAATAGATTTTAAATAAAGAATATTTTCTTATCTGCCTCTGTTTCTTCTTTTTAAATACATGCTGGAGATTTTTTTTCCCCTCACCAGACAGTTCTGTGCATCTGTCTCTCTTGCCACTTCTGTCGACCACACAGGGTGGGATTTGATGGATGTATATAGAGGGGTACTTGGTCAGGAGCATCTTTAAAGGAAGAGTGATGGAGAGGTTTTTCAAAGTCTGGGGCCGACATTCAGCTGCCTTGGTAGACACCTGAGATGTGCAAGAGGCCAGACTTGGAGGAATGGCAGAGATCTTGGTGCTTGGGTGGCTTGAAGTTAGAGATTGGGGGAAGTGTGTGGGAGTTCACAGAAGGATTTGAAAACATGGCTGAGAATTTTACAGCAGTTCGATCAAGTTGGCCAGACTTCCTAATTCTGAGAGCTATCCAGCATTTACCAGCGAACACTCATCAAGTTGGGTTCTATTGTACAAATTTTTATACTTGAGTAACCTGCTGGTTAGGCTCCAACCTCGACAGCTACAAACAATGGCCATTGTAGCTCCAGCAATGGATGGAGAAAACAGCATGCTGCTGCCCTCTTGTGGCAACTTGTAATTTGTCAATTTTGTTCTTTGGAGTAAAACCTAATTTCTTAAAATGTATCAGAGATAAAAGGTACTGCAGATGCTGGAGAATCCGAGATAACAAGGCGTGGGGCTGGATGAACACAGTAGGTCAAGCAGCATCATAGGAGCAGGAAAACTTGACGTTTCGGGCCAAGACCCTTCTTCAGAAATGGGGGAGGAGAAGAGGGTTCTGAAATAAATAGGGAGAGAGGGGGAGGTGGATAGAGGAGAGGATAGGTGGAGAGGAGGCAGTCAAGTCGAAGAGATGGGGATGGAGCCAGTAAAGGTGAGTGTAGGTTGCGGGGTAGGGAGGAGATAGGTCAGTCCAGGGAGGATGGACAGGTCAAGGGGGTGGGATGATGTTTGGAGACAGGAGATGGGGGTGTGGCTTGAGGTGGGAGGAAAAACAGGTTAGGGAGGTGGAGATGGGGGAGGGGAGATTTTGAAGCTTGTGAAATCCACATTGATGCCATTGGGCTGCAGGGTTCCCAGGCTGAATATGATTTGCTGTTCCTGCAGCCTTCGGGTGGCATCACTGTGGCATTGCAGGAGGCCCAGGATGGACATGTCATCTGAGGAATGGGAGGGGGAGTTGAAATGGTTCGCGACTGGGAGGTGCAGTTGTTTGTTGCGAACTGAGCTCAGGTGTTATGCAAAGCGGTCCCCAAGCCTCCGCTTGGTTTCCCCGATGTAGAAGAAGCCACAAAGGGTACAGCGGATGCAGTATACCACATTGGCAGATGTGCAGGTGAACATCTGCCTGATGTGGAAAGTCTTCTTGGGGCCTGGGATTGGGGTGAGGGAGGAGGTGTGGGGGCAGGTGTAGCGCTTCCTGCGGTTGCAGGGAAAAGTACCGGGTGTGGTGGGGCTGGAGGGGAGTGTGGAGCAGACAAGGGAGTCGCGGAGGGAGTGGTCCCTCCGGAAAGCAGACAAGGGTGGGGAGGGAAAAATGTCTTTGGTGGTGGGGTCGGATTGCAGATGGCGGAAGTGTCGGAGGATGATGCGTTGGATCCGGAGGTTGGTGGGGTGGTATGTGAGGACGAGGGGGATTATAACCAAAAAAGAATCCCCCTGCTCCCACCTCAAGCCACACCCCCATCTCCTGTCTGCTAACATCATCCTGCCCCCTTGACCTGGACTGACCTATCTCCTCCCTACCCCCCTACCTACACTCACCTTTACTGGCTCCATCCCCGCCTCTTAGACTTGTCTGCCTCCTCTCCACCTATCCTCTCCTCTATCCGCCTCCCCCTCTCTCCCTATTTATTTCAGAACCCTCTTCCCCTCCCCCATTTCTGATGAAGGGTCTTGGCCCGAAACGTCAAGTTTTCCTGCTCCTATGATGCTGCTTGACCTGCTGTGTTCATCCAGCCCCATGCTTGTTAAAATGCATTTTCTATTGTACATCATTTCCTTATGTGCCATGTAAGGAATTTGTTTTTATTTCTGTTTTTTGTTCTAACTGTTTTTCTGGGGACTTTTTAAAGCCCTCTAGTGTTTTCAATATTAGCTTTTCTTCGTGGTCTTAGCTGTGCTTCTGAGACGGCAGTTAAGTTGTTGGTAAGATCTGGTCACGAACCACAATAATCCAAGTTCTGCTTGGCACTCCTTGCAATAAAGCAGTATTGAAAGTCTGCCATCCTGTGGTAAACCTTGGTACAACAGACAAGGATAGTGTGAAATGGAACAACCCGGAATAGCAACACACCGTTAGATATTTTTAATCAACTGCTAGGACAAGAGGGCATAGCCTCAAGATTAGAGGGAGCAGATTTAGGACTGAATTGAGAAGGAACTTCTTCACCCAGAGGGTTGTTAATCTATGGAATTCCTTGCCAAGTGAAGTAGTTGATGCTACTTCAGTAAATGTTTTTAAAGCTAAGGTAGATATTTTTCTGAACAATAAAGGAATTAAGAGATACGGTGAGAGCGTGGGTAAGTGGATCTGAGTCCACGAAAAGATCAGCCATGATCTTGTTGAATGGCGGAGCAGGCTCAAAGGGCTCGTTGGGCAGCACGGTGGCGCAGTGGTTAGCACTGCTGCCTCACAGCGCCAGGGACCCAGGTTCGATGCCAGCCTCTGGTGACTGTCTGTGTGGAGTTTGCACGTTCTCCCTGTGTCTGTGTGGGTTCCCTCCGGGTGCTCCAGTTTCCTCCCACAATCCAAAGATGTGCAGGTTAGGTGGATTGGCCGTGCTAAATTGCCCATAGTGTTCAGGGATGTGTAGATTAGATGGGTTACAAGGGGATGGGTGTGGTCGGGATACTCCGAGGTTCGGTGTGGACTTGTTGGGCCGAAGGGCCTGTTTCCACACTGTAGGGATTCTAATTCTTAATTCTAAAAGGCCTACTCCTGCTCCTAGTTCTTGTGTTCTAAGATGTATTCTGACACACCCAAGCCTCCTGGTACAGAAATAGGGACATTACCACTGTGCCACAAAAGTCTGTAAGAGCACAGTCGAGAAGACTTGAAGCTGTTAAGGGAAAATGCCAACGGATCTGTAATCAAGTGACTTGGTCATGACTAAATGCACTGTTACATCTTTAATATGGTAAAAATGAGCCAAGGTCTTTCACAGGAGAGTTAACAGACAAATACTGATGCTGACTGAAAAAGGATAGGAGCAGCATTAAATAATTTTGCAGGGTCTGCTGTGCAATTTGATCATGGCACATGTGTTTCTCAACCCCATTGTACTTTCTCCATGGATCCCCTTTCTAATCTCTCTATCTCTGTCTTGAGTACACCCAACGATTTGGCCTCCACATCTTTCTGCAGCAATGAGTTCCACAGGTTTACTATGCTCTGGTTAAAGAAATTCCTCCTCCTCTCAATTCTAAATGGGTTGTCCCATTACTCTAAAGCTGTGCCCTCAAATCTTAATTTCCTACTAGTGTAAACATCTTCATGTCCTCTCTATCCAGGTCTGTCAGTATTCTGGGATTTCCAATGAGATTTCCCTCTTATCCTTCTAAACTCCATCGTTTACAGACCCAGAGTCCTCAATTTCTGCTCAGACAACAAGCCCTTCATCCCCAGCATCATTCTAGTAAGCTTCTGGTAGAGCCGCTCCAACGCCATTGCATCTTTCCTGTGATATGAGGCCCAAAACTGCTCTCAATATTTCAAATGCAGTCTGATCAGAGTCTTAAACAGCAGCACATCTCTGCTCTCATATTCCAGTCCTCTTAAAATGAATGCCAACGTTGCATTTGCCTTCCCAACTGCCAACTGAATCTGCATGTTAACCTGAAGAGAATCCTAAAATAGGACTCCCAAATCCCTTTGTGCTTCAGATTTCCGAAGCCTTTCCCCATTTAGAAAATGGTCAACGCCACTATTCTTCCTGCCAAAGTGCATAACCTCCGACCACTTCGTCAATATTCCATGTTTCTTCACCTATCTTTGTGTAATCTGCAATCTTAGCAACAATGCTCCTCAGTTCCTTTGTCTAGATCGTTAATGTATAACATGAATAGTTGTCATTCCTACTGACACCTGCAGAATTTGACTACTCACTATCACCCTGAAAAAGACTCCTTTATCCACTCTGCCAGTCAGCCAATCTTCTATCCATGCCAGTACCTTACCGCTAGCACCATGGGCTCTTATTTTAATTAGCAGCCTCCTGTGTGGCACCTCATCAAAGGCCTTCTGGAAATCCAAATACATTGAGCATAGTGGCTCTCCTTTGTCTAACTTGGTCATTACCCTCTTGTAGAATTCTAACAGAGTTGTCAGGTATGTCCTCCCTTTGAACAATTAGTACACACACCTGAGACCTTAGTTGAAAAGGTATGCCTTGGAGGCAAACAGAAGGTTACAGAAAGAACATCCAGGCTATGGGCCCAGACAGCTGAAGTGCAGGAAATGGAGCCAGCGTTTGAGGAATGATTGCCCTCCGAGGGTTGTGAAGCGGCGGAGACCATGTATCCGAGGAGGGGGTGTGAGTCAGAAAACAAAAATGAGAATTTTAACATCAAAGCGATTCTGGACCAGGAGTTGATTGTAAATCAGAGACTGAAGGGATGGAAGGAGAATGAGACTTGGAACAAAATAAGAGGCAACTTTTTTTCTTTTTGGCCGTTCTTTGCTCACCCATCAAGAAAGATGCACCCCCTTATCCTTCTACCAAATTAAACATCCAAATGTTTCTTCAGTGGTTGCAAGGGAATTTCCCTTCATTAGTTTTCAGGTGAAGTTCTATCTGTATGTCAATTGCCCATGGGAAATTTTGAATGATTGAGGGAAATCGTCACTGGTCAGTGACTCTGTGAGACTGGGCTGAGTTTAAAACCAGGTTGGTGGCTTGCATTCTGGGGAAATGGGGGTGAGGGATTTGGTGATTTGGGGGCCATACAATATCGAAGATTGTCGGCGGCGGGGGGCAGAATGAGGAGAGCAAGGAAGTGAGTCATTACTGTGGCTTGGGACGTTTTGCAATTATGAACAGAGCTTCTGACTGAAGCACCCTCTCAGTAACTCTGTTGGATGGGTCAACTTAATCGTTAAACCTCCTCAACAGTTTAATAGCCGACCACTAATGTCACATACAGTTAACTTTTCAGTGTTAATTTAATCCATTACTTGATTTATTTTTTAAAAATGATTACAATGGAAATAACACACCAGAACAAAATAGGAATGAAAATTGTGAAATTAGATGCAAGAAAAGTGGCCATGCATTTTCTGATAAAGAATCTGCGCCTGCAATGTTAGTCTGTCCTTGCTGTATGAAGAGCGATGAGGATATTGTGCTTTTACTATAGAGTCAGACCATCCACGGTAAACTTCACTCCCCTTGTTCACTTTCTGAAGTTGATTATGTGCAACAGTACAAAGCAATTTATTTTACTGGTACTCCTACTAGCACTCCATTCACTGCAGTAATTCATTGAATGTCCTTCAGCAGCATCTTCCAAACTCATAAGCTGTATTGACCAGAGGGACACAGGCAACAGATACACGAGAATGCCACCTTAGGCTAACCTGAACCTGTTAACATTTTCTTTATCCTCTCTCAACGAGTGTGGGTATCACTGGCAAGGCCAGTGTTCATTGGCCATCCACAATTGCTATTTCACTGACTTGGTAGGCCACTTCTGAGGGCATCACTGTGGACCTGGAGTCACATGTAGAGTAGGGTAAAGCCACCATAGTCCCAGACAGCCATAGGGCTGCTATCTCATTAGAGAGAGAAAACTGGTGTTGAGGTTAACCTGAGGGTCAACAAACCACAGGTGAGGGGTGACGTTGACAGGAAAGGACCTTCATGGTAACCTCAGGCAGTGCAGGAATTGTGTTGGTATCACTTTGCATCGGAAACCAGCCATTCAGTGCACTAACCCCTGACATTTTAAAGTTACAATAACTGAATTCCTTCCCTAAAGGAGGCTAGTGAACCAGACTGGCATTTGCAAAAATAGGATCATGGCACCATTACTGAAACTTTTTTAAAAATTTAAATCTGACTTTATCAATGGAGGTTAAATTCCACCAGCTACTGTGAGGGGTTTGAACTTAAAGCATCAATGTATTAACGTGGGCCTCAGGATCCAAGGCAGTACCACTATGCCACCAACATTTGTGTGTGAAGTTGGGTTATTTATGGATGATGTAACTGAGGTATTTAAAGTGTCAACAAGCTCGATCAGGAGAATGGTAACATTTGGTGAATTCATCTGAGGTAAGGAGACAGCATCTTCAAATTAAAGCAAGGTCATTCAAGAGCAAAATAGGATGCTTTTCACAAATAGTGAGAACCGAAAGCCCTCATCCCCAATTAATTCCGAACGCTGAAAGTTTTCAGACCTTCTTAGGCTGAGATGGATAGATCTCTGTTGGGCAATGGGATTAGAGGATGCAAAGAAGATACAAGTAATTATGATCGAAGTCTATGTTAATCATGAGTCAACTGATTGGCAGAGCAAACTTGAGGGGCTGAATGGCCTCCTGTTTCTTCATGTTCCGGGAAAGAGATGATTCATTCAGCTGCCTGGAGAAGCCAAGAACTATGTTTGACCTACATTCTGCTCTGTGACTGCCCCAAAGCTCTGCAGAGTGATGGTAACAAGCTGTTGAGAATGTGTCTTAAACATTGATGGTAGTCAGTGGGAACATAACAGTGTGCAGTTGCTGGTGGCTACTTTTCATTCCTCTGAGCCACAGCTTCACAGGGCAATAAATTTGACATTTAAAAAATTTCAGAAGAGTTACAACCTGGCCTTATAATTGTACAATATTGATTGGAAAACCTTATTATCAAAGAGGAATAATTTCATCTCCCGCACCTCCTGTAAATGAGTTGAAGTATTTGAACTGTTCCACTAGAATAGAAATGATCTTGTAGATGGGGACTGCTTCTTCACACAATGGACATCGAGTTATATCCCTGGGATCTTTCTTCTGCCCTTTGTCCATATTCCTAAAGAGAGAGAGGGAGAACACTGACTTAGGTCACACATGCAGAAGGACATAGAGAGGACTGAAGTAAAATCCTAAATAAAAACCAAAAGAACTATGGATGCTGTAAATCAGGAACAAAAACAAAGTTGCTGGAGAAGCTCAGGAGGTCTGGCAGCATCTGTGAAGGAGAAAACAGAGTTAACGTTTTGGGTCCGGCGACCTTCCCTCAGAAGTAAAATCAGAAGTAATGTGTTGGTATGTGTAACTGGTTAGCAGATTTCAAGAGGGAGCGTCAAGTTCTGTTTTATTCACTCATGGGACGTGGGTGTTGCCAGCTGGGCCAGCATTTATTGCCCGTCCCTAGTTGCCCTTGACAAGGTGGTGGTGAGCTGCTTTCTGGGACCAGTACAGCCCCTGTGCTGAGGGTTGACCCACAATGCTGTTAGGGAGGGAATTCCAAGATTTCAACCCAGCAACAGTGAAGGAACAGCGATGTATTTCCAAGTCAGGATGACGAGTGGCTTGGAGGGGAACTTGCAGGGGGTGGTGTTCCCATGTATCTGTTGCCCTTGTCCTTCTAGGTGGAAGTGGTCATGGGTTTGGAAGGTGCTGTCTGAGGATCTTTGGTGAATTCCTGCAGAGTATCTTGTAGATGATACACACTGGTGCTGCTGAGTGTCGGTGGTGGAGGGAGTAGGTACGGCACCAGTCAAGCGGATTACTTTGTCCCCGGGATGGTGTCAAGCTTCCTGAGCTACTTCACTGGCCTCGAAACGTTAACTCTGTTTCTCTCTCCACAGATGCTGCCAGACCTGCTGAGTTTCTCCAGCAATTTCTGCTTTTGTTTCGGATTTCCACTATCCACAGTTTTTTGTTTTACTTCGGGGAAGAGCTATTTGCTGTGCTCAAACTCCCATACTCCCACCCACAAGCCAGCATCCACCAAACACGCTGAATCCTTGCATAGTTGCTCAGCTGATCCACTGCACAGATATCACGGGTTTCTGAAAACCTATCTCACTTTTACATGCTACTGTGAATGTCTCGCACAGTCACAAGGTGTCAAGGGCAACCTTTAAACACAGCATGGAAACTGGATTGGTCATTCTTAACAAATGTTAAATGAGGCAGCTCACCACCAGCTTCTCAAGGTCAACTAGGGACGAGCTCAGTCAGCGATGTTCACGTCCTATCAGTGAGTAGAAACAAACATGACCACATCAACAAAATGTATGCTTTTCTGTTGATGGGCATCCATTGGAGCCTCCTGTGCTCAGCTAGACTAGCAGCCTCACTCGAGATCAAGCTAAAAAAAGCGTTTGTTTGACTTGTGTAATAGCTATGGGTTGTCGGGTGATAGATACAATAGGGTTTGTCCTTGTAGCTCAGTACTTCTGCGTCTATATGAGCTAACCAGTACAGACAAAAGTGATGTCCTTTCAGACCTTTTCTTCCCTGTGATGGGCTCTGATACAACCTGACTTAATCAAGTGGTTGGGCAATTCACTACAGCCAATTGTGAGTGGGTTTTCCACATGTAGAATGAAGGAGTCTTTCACATTTGCAAACATTATGCAGATAAGGGGAAGTCACCATAGCCCTGTTCACTGCATAGAGACAGATGAGTGGTGGTGGTTTAACCTGAGGGTCACTATGCCTCAGGTAAGGGGAGAGGTTGAGAAGGAGAGTCTTTCATGGTAACCTCAACTAGTACAGGAATTGAACCCACATTCTAAGTAGCACTCTACGTCATGCACCAGCCAGCCAGCCAACTGAGCTAGCACCCAACACGCTTGAGCTAGAATTATAAAAAAATGACAATACGATATTTTCTAGAGAAGATAGCAAAATATGCAAGACACATTTGGTTCTGAAAGAGCAACTGTGAGCTGTGATGCTTTGTTCAGAATACACTTACAGGAAAGATACGGCCCTGACTGGAGGGTCGCAATCCCATAGAATCACTACAGGGTGAAAAGAGACCATTTGGCCCATCAAAGAACCCAGACACATGCCCCACCATATCTCCGTAACCTCGCACTTTACTATGGCCAATCCACCCAACCCACACACCTTTTGACTGTGGGAGGTAACCTGCATAGACACAGGGAGAGTGAGCAAACCCCACAGAGACAGTCACCCAAGGATAGAATCAAACCCTGGGTCCCTGGCGCTGTGAGTCACCGTGCTGCCCACGTATCAGCTGTTTCGGACTGAGTTGAGGGGAAATTTCTTCACTCAGACGATCACAGATCTTTGGCTTCCTCTCTCCCAGGGGGTTGCTCATTCATTATGTTCTAGTTTGAGAATTATTAGTTTTAGGGGACTAAGGAAAGAAGAGAAATGGGGATGTGGTACAAAAGTGGAGCTTGAAGGTCAGCCATACTCACACTGAACAGCGGAGCAGGTGTCTATCAGGTTATTAGTTAGAAGTTGACCTGCTTGTGGAATCTGAATGAATAAAGTTTGAGAGCCACAAGTAAAGCACAATTCTCCAGAACCATATTGAGCTCATCGCTTTATCAAAACCATTTTGTTTCTTTATTCTTTTGCAGGATATGGGCATCACTGGCAAGGCCAGCGGGTATTCCTCCATTGTCCTTGAACTTCTTGTGAATAGTTTGCCAGGGCCATTCAGAGGGCAGTTGAGAGTTGTTGCAAGCCCGAAATCACATGCAGGTCTGACCAGGTAAGGACAGCAGATTTCCTTCCCTGAAGGACCATCAGACTATAAGAAATAGGAACTGGACTGGACCATTCAGCCCTTGAGCCTGCTCCACAATTCAATAGGATCATGGCTGGTCTCACATTCACAACCACTTTCACCATAACCCTTGAGTCCCCCGCTGATTAAGAAACTATCTCAGCCTTAAATATACACAAGGACTCTCTGCCGCAAAATGCTCCATGTGCTGATGAGTAGAATTCCAACTTGTTTAGCCTTTGCTCATAAGACAATCCCTCCATTCCAGGGATTGCTGGAAAAACTAAGCAGGTCTGGCAGCACCTTCAGGTCCTGTGATCCTTCAGAAAACCTCTTCTGTTGTGAAGAAGAGTCCCCTGACCCAAAACATTAACTCCGATTTCACTCCACAGATGCTGCCCGACCTGGTTTTTCCAGCAATTTCTGTTTTTGTTTCTGATTTCCAGCATCTGCAGCTCCTTCAGGTTTTTATCCCCTCTTTACCAGGGATCATTCTCCGACCTCCAATGAAATAATATCTATCCTTTAAATAAGGGGACTCAAACTGCTCACAGTTCTCCAGGTGTACATGAGTTTTTACAACAAGAAACTGTTGCAAAAGTGTGGCAGGTCTGTGGAGAGAAATTTCCAGCATCCCACTGTTCTTTGATTTTTTTATACAACAATTGATGAGTGCTTCATGGCCACATCACTGAGATTAACTTTGAACTCCAGACCTTTTATTTTCCAAATACCTCCAATTAGTAATCAGAATTGGAACTTCATCAAGATCCATCTCTTTAAATATTAACTCCTTCCATCACAAGTGCTGTATCTAACATTTGCACAGGAACAATTTTTCCAGAGCTCATTCACCAGGGGCTCCACCTCTCAGAGAGGGTGTAGAGTATGAATTTGTGATGCAACTATAACTCAGGATCTCTAACAAGAGTCCCTGATGGAATCTAATTATTATAACCACCAGAGGGCAGCAAATCTCAAGCCACACACCAACAACTACCTGCATTTGAATGACAACTTTAACATGTTGTAACATCGAATCCCTACAGTGTGGAAATAGGCCCTTCAGCCCAACAAGTCCACACTGACCCTTGGAGCATCCCACCCAGACCCATCCCCTTATAACCCATGTAAGCTATGCATCTCTGAACACTACAGGCAATTTAGCATGGCCAATCCACCTAACCTGTACATCTTTAGACTGTGGGAGGAAACCAGAGGAAACTCATGCAGACACAGGGAGAATGTGCAAACTCCACACAGTCACCTGAGGCTGGAATCGAACCCAGGTCCCTAGCACTGTGAGGCTGCAGTGCTAACCACTGAGCCACTGAGCCACCATGCCACCCCTCTCCAGGTGCTTCACTGGAAAAGTATCAGACAGAAATGGGTATCAAGGCAAACAAGGACACAATGAGACTGATGATCATGCATTATGAAGAAGGTAATGAAGTCAAGATATTGTTTGCTGAGACCAACCGAGAGAAGAAAATTGAGATGGCTGAAGATGCTATACACAGTGACAGAGCAAAGCAATTTAGGAATTTATTTAAAATAATTTATTGTCACTTGCAGTTATAAAACTACAGTGAAACGTGTATAAGTTGCCATAATCAGAAACCATTGTAAATGCAGAAATAATTGAGTCAAAATTAGCACGAAGTTATCTGGCCGGCAGTGTAGTCCAGGCCAGTGGCACAATTTCCATTTACCTCTGGGAATGTGCTGCCTCCCTGTGTAAGGTTTGATGCTGCAGGATTCGGGCTAGTAGAGCCATTCCTGCTGTAATAATATGAAGATGAAGCATTGTATTCCTGGTAATGCATATTCTGTGGGCTATGCAATCTTTCTTCTTGACAGGGGTTTAAATCAGAGTTCACACGCTGGTCAGCTAAAATCCGTGTGACGTCACTCTTACCAAAATCATTGCAACTCACTGAACTTTTATCCTAATGCACAGCCTGCTGAGCTCTGAGCTGTTGGGTTTGTTGGGGAACGGGGAGAGGGGACTAGCAAGCAGAGATAGGGTGTGGTCAGCAGCTCCCTGACAGGTTCAAAAAGGGGTGGGGAATGGATGTGAGGACATCTCAAGCAGACGGATCCTGGTGGACTGGATAGGAGACCAGAGTTAGTGGAGTGGAGAGACCTGCTTGGGGAAGGGTGTGTGCTGCTGTTAGAGAATCAGGGAGAGAGGGTGGAAGCTGATGTTACAGAGACAGGGAGAGAGTGGGCACTATGTTACAGAGACAGGGAGAGAGGCAGGGGATGGGTGCTATGTTACAGAGACAGGGAGAGAGGCAGGGGATGGGTGCTATGTTACAGAGACAGGGAGAGAGGCAGGGGATGGGCGCTGTGTTATAGATACAGGGAGACAGGCAGAGGGTCAGCACTGATGTTACAGAGACAGGGAGAGAGGGTGGGTGCTATGTTACAGAGACAGGAAGAGAGGCAGAGGGTAGGCGTTAATGTTACAAAGACAGGGAGAGAGACAGAGGGTCAGCACTGCTGTTCCAGAGACAGGGAGAGAGGCAGAGGGTCAGCACTGATGTTCCAGAGACAGGGAGAGAGGCAGAGGGTCAGCACTGATGTTCCAGAGACAGGGAGAGAGGCAGAGGGTCAGCACTGATGTTCCAGAGACAGGGAGAGAGACAGAGGGTCAGCACTGATGTTACAGAGACAGGGAGAGAGGCAGAGGGTGGGCACTGATGTTGCAGAGACCGGGAGAGAGGCAAAGGATGAGCGCTATGTTACAGAGACAGGGAGAGAGGCAGAGGGTGGGCACTGATGTTGCAGAGACCGGGAGAGAGGCAGAGGGTGGGCACTGATGTTCCAGAGACCGGGAGAGAGGCAGAGGATGAGCGCTATGTTACAGAGACAGGGAGAGGTAAACCCAACTAGGAATGTGAACACACTTGGTGGACCAGCAACCAATGCAAGTCACCAAGTTGGGTGAATGGGATTTGGCGAGAGTCTGGATTACGGCAGCAAGTTTTGGATGAGTTGGTCTCGATGGAGGATTTGAAGGCAGGCAGCTGTGAAATGTCCACCATTTTAGGGAGGACAAACAGACCACTCCCAAAGCATGACAGAGACTGTGAGGTGCCTGCTCCCAGTACTTCAAAACAGTGATTGATTCTCCAGAAATCATTGGAGTCAGGGAGGGTCCCATAGATCTGTAAGATGGCCAGTTTAACACCCCTGTTTAAGAAGGGAGAGAGGCAGTAAACAGGAATCTATAGGCCTGTTAGCCTGACCTCTGTTGTTGGTAAAATTTTAGAGTCATTAAGGATGAAATTGAGTGCACTTGGAAGTGCATGGTAAAATGGGGAGGCGATGGCCTAGTGGTATTATTGTTGGACTGTTAATCCAGAGACCCCCAGATAATGTTCTGGGGACCTGGGTTCAAATCCCACCATGGCAACCAGTAGAATTTGAGTTCAATAAAATATCTGGAATTAAGAATCTAATGATGACCATGAATCCATTGTCGATGGTTGGGAAAAACCCATCTGGTTCACTAATGTCCCTTAGGGAAGGAAACTGTCATCCTTACCTGGTCTGGCCTACATGTGATTCTAGGTCCACAGCAATGTGGTTGACTCTAAGCTGCCCTGTGGGCAATTAGGGATGGGCAATAAATGCTGCATAGCCAGTTACGCCTTCATCCCATGAATGAATAAAGGAAAAAAAAAGGTTCAGAAATAGTAGGAACTGCAGATGCTGGAGACCATTTCTGAAGAAGGGTGTAGGCCCGAAACGTCAGCCTTCCTGCTCCTCTGACCCCATTTCTGAAGAAGGGTCTAGGCCTGAAACATCAGCCTTCCTGCTCCTATGATGCTGCTTGGCCTGCTGTGTTAAACCAGCTCTACACCTTGATAACAAGCGTGGGGCTGGATGGATTCTCCAGCATCTGCAGTACCTTTTATCTCTGATACAAAATCAGCTCTACACCTTGTTATCTCATAAAAAAAAAGGGCTGAGTCAGCACAGCTTCGTCATGGGGACATCATGCCTGACAAACCTGTTAGAATTCTTTGAGGCAGGAAGGAGCAAGTGGACATGATCTATTTAGATTTCCAGACGGCCTTTGACAAGGTGCCACACAGGAGGCTGCTAAATAAGACAAGAGCCAATGGTGTTTGGGGCAAGGTACTGGCATGGATTGACTGGCAGAAGGCAGAAAATGGGGATAAAGGAGATGTTTTTCAGATTGGCAGTCAGGGACTAGTGCGGTTCCACAGGGGCCAGTGTTGGGATCACAACTATTTACCTTATACATCAACGAACTGAACAAAGGAACTGAGGGCACAGTTGCAAGGTTTGCAGATGATACAAAGATAGATGGAAGGACAGGAAGTTTTGAGGAAATAGGGAGGCTGCAGAAAGGCTGCTAGACAACCCCACAACCAGGGGGAGCTAGTGTTTGGTTTGGGCTTCTTTGCTGAAGGACTCCAATTGTGACCCATTGACCGATTCAGAGGTGAGATCAGGAGGTTATATCGTAACCCCAACTACTACAATCTGGAGTGTACTAGCTGGAAGACAGATCGCAGCAGATTCAACACTAATCTTCAAAGAGGTATATTTTGGACAATTTCACGCAATGTTATGGGGAAAGAACAGCTGAACGGGACTGTTTGTATCTCCTCTTCTCGTCTCTAAGGTGACTGTGGGATTTTTCAGGTGTGCTTCCTGTATCTCAGCAAAAACTAGACTTAAAATCATCCGTCTGATAGTGTATTGGGGTGCCCAGCTTTACAGCCTAGCAACAAAAACCAATCAATATCGAGTAGCACTTTGACCTGTAAGTGTGAACATTATCCCCTCGTGTTTATTGAAATACAGGAGCAGGAAAAAGGAAATTAAATTACACCAAGTGGAGAATTACTTAAATGTGCTCATAGAATCCCTACAGTGCAGAAACAGGCCCTTCAGCCCAACAAGTCCACACCAACCCTCAGAGCATCCCACCCAGACCCACCCAATCTACACCTCCCTGAGGACTACAGGCAATTTAGCATGGCCGATCCACCTAGCCTGCACATCTCTGGACTGTGGGAGGAAACCGGAGCACCCGAAGGAAACCCACACAGACACAGGGAGAATGTGCAAACTCCACACAGACAGTTGCCTGAGGGTGGAACTGAACCCAGGTCCCTGGCACTGTGAGGCAGCAGTGCTAACCACTGTGCCACCGTGCAGTTTGTCCTCATGAAAATGTTAACGCCACTCTTACCCTGGCATCTGAAGTTTCGAGCTAGTCTTTTACAATAATAGGAGTAAAATAGCTGCTTTATAAAGTCCCCCACTAGATGGTTGGGGGATGCTCAGAATCAGGGGAGATGAAGTGCCTTTAGTGCTTTTTGGCCTGTGATGATGGTGTCTGGGAATAGGTTTCATAAGTGTACTATTTATGCTGAGAACCACTACGATACAGACGACATCTGCATGGTAAAACAAGGAGAGGATGCATACTAAGGTCAAATAGCCTGTCCATACACACTGTGTAGGCTCACAGCTGAAGAATGACATCTCAAGGAAGTACTGGGAGACAACTGGTATGGTAACGCATTGATTGCAGACTGGCCTACTCATTCATGGGCCTGGGTTAATATTCGGGAGAATAAGAACTCAAATTCCACCAAGGCATTTTGACATGAAATTTTAAAAATGAATAGGAAAATAAAAAGCAGACTAAAAGAAGGAGAGGTGATAACCTAGTGGCAATATGGATAGCCTAACCTTTGTGACCCGGGTTTGAATCACACTGTGGCAAATGGTGGGATTACAATCTAATGAAAATCTGGAAATCAGAGACCTTTGAAACCATTGCTAATTGCTGCAAAAAGCCATCTGGTTCACTAATGACTCTCGTGATTCCAGATCACACCAACGTGGTTGACTCTTAGCTACCCACTGAGCAATAAATACAATGCTGGCTTTCCCAGCAATGATCAAATTCCATAAAGGAATAATTTTAAGAAAGCTATTCAAAAGAAGGTAGGATTATTCGAGAACCTGTACTGTTCTTGACTGAACAGGTTTTTTCAGCTTTACAGCCTAGCAACAAAAACTGATCAATACCAAGTAGCACTTTGACCTGTAAGTGTGTACATTATCCCCTCATGTTTATTGAAATACAGGAGCAGGAAAAAGGAAATTAAATTACACCAAGTGGAGAATTACTTAAATGTGTCTGTCCTCACGAAAATGTTAACGCCACTCTTACCCTGGCTTCTGAAGTTTCGAGCTAGTCTTTTATAATAATAGGAATAAAATAGCTGCTTTATAGATGGTTGGGGGATGCTCAGAGTCAGGGGAGATGAAGTTGGAGCTGGAGAAAGCCTGAGTGCTGCACAAAAGCTGATATGTTCACTAAAACATAGAGAGGGAAGATCGGGCATCTATTCTCTCAAAGACTGAGGGATAACTCAGTAGAAGCGTTTTACAGAAATAAACTTGAGGGCATCAATAATAAGATCATCACTAGTGAGGCAAATAGGAAATTCAGGAGACAATTCCTCCTATCCACATCCCCGCCCCCAATCTCCCACCGAGTCAGAAGAACTCACAAAGGTAGGAGATAGTAGGAACTGCTGACACTGGAGTCTGAGATAACAAGGTGTAGAGCTGGATGAACACAGCAGGCCAGGCAGCATCAGAGGAGCAGGAAAGCTGACGTTTCAGGCCTAGACCCTTCTTCAGAAATGGGGGAAGGGAAGGGAATGACAGAAAGTGGATAGTGGAGGAGATAGGTGGAGAGAAGACTGACAGGTCTAGGAGGTGGGGATGAGGCTAGTAGGTAGGAAGTAGGGGTGGGGTTGATCAGTGAGGTGGGAGGAGCGGATAGGTGGGAGAAAAGACGGACAGGTCAAGGAGGCGGGGACAAGAGGGGGGACTGGTCTTGGGATGAGGGCGGGGGTGGGGAGATTTTGAAGCTTGTGAAGTCCACATTGAGACCATTGGGTTATAGGGTTCCCAGGTGGAATATGTGAGCACCTACGCTCGGCTCGTGACAAACGACAACACCTCCCGGTCGCGGACTACTTCAACTCCCCCTCCCACTCCTTGGACGACATGTCCATCCTGGGTCTCCTCCAGTGTCAGAACGATGCCACCCAAAAACTGGAGGAACAGCACCTCATATTCCGCCTGGGAACCCTGCAGCCCAATGGTCTCAATGTGGACTTCACAAGCTTCAAAATCTCCCCACCCCTGACCTCATCCCAAGGCCAGTCCCCCCTCTTGTCCCCGCCTCCTTGACCTGTCCGTCTTTTCT
>JAHRHZ010000061.1:24431389-24445377 GCA_024137785.1 Ginglymostoma cirratum
CCTCTCTCTATTTATTTCAGAGCCCCCTTCCCCTCCCCCATTTCTGAAGAAGGTCCAGACCTGAAGCGTCAGCTTTCCTGCTCCTCTGATGCTGCCTGGCCTGCTGTGTTCATCCAGCTCTACACCTTGTTATCTCAAAGGCAGGAGCAGTTGCTGTGGATAACACCCACATTGCAGAGGAGCATGATAAACACAAGGGAGAAACAGATAGAGGATAATGTTTAGAAGATGAGATGTATGTGAATGTGGTTTGGGTGCTGCTAAACAAATGGACCTTTTGGGACAACCAGCCTATTCCAGGGTCTGTTACCAAAATCATATAGCTACAGAGGCTTCACTAAAAATATTGTTCATCTCTTGTCTCCTGAAAACCCGAGGATTGTAATTGCATAATTGACGGCATACTCAAACACTACTTGTCGTTGTCAGCCCAAACCTGGACAATGTCCAGCTCTTGCTTCACGTGCACAGAGGCTGCATCAGTATCTGAGAAGTTGCAAATGTTGTGCAATCATCCCCAATTCCAGCTTTATGGGGATCATAAAATCAGAAGAGTTTTATTGTTTTATTAGTCCATGGGATTTGGACATAGGTTACTGCTGAAGTAGCTGAAGTTGGTTGTTCCCAGGAGAATATCCTGAGCAACTCATACACTGATGTTCCTGAATTGAGATGATTTACCTCCAACAACCCATGGCCATTTTCTTTTGCGGCAGGTATAACCCTGACCAGTAGAGACTTATTCTCCTAATTCTTATTGACTTCAGTGTTGCTGGGACTCCTTGATCAGACAAATAATGCCTCGATGTGACAGGCAGTCATTCTCACCTTGCCTCTGCAGTTCAGCTCTTTTGTCCATGTTTGGACCAAGACTGGAATGAGGTCAGGAGCTGAGGTGTCCTGGCAGAAGCCAAACTGAAGATCAGTGAGCAGGCTTTATTTGCAAGTGTCGTTTGAAAGTGCTGTTGATGACACTCCTATTCCATTACTTTGTTGATGTTTGAGAGTAGATTGCTAGGTCAATAATGGCTGGGTTGTGTTTGACATGCTTTTTATGAACAGGACATACTGGGCCAATTTTCCACATTGTCCAGTAGAGTCCCATCTCGTAACTATACTGAAACAGCTTCACTAAAGTTGGGTAAAAGCCAAAAGAACTGTGGATGCTATAGATCAGAAACAGAAATATAAATTGCTGGAAGAGCTCAGCAAGTCTGGCAGCATCTGTGCAGAGAAATCAGAGCTAATGTTTCAGGTCATGTGAACCATTCTAAGGAAGTGTCTGTCGAGACCTGCTGAGCTTTTCCAGCAATTTCTGTCTTTGTCACTGTTGATGTTTGGTCTGAAGCACACGTCTTCAGTAATATTGCCAGAATGTTGTCAGGGCCCATAGCCTTTACAGTATTCAGTGCCCTCAGCCAACTCAAGTAGTACCTGTGCCACCAAACCACTCTTGTTGATGGACATCAAAGACTCTCACTGAGTACAAACTGCTCCATTGCCATCTTCAGTGCTTCCTCCAAGTCAGGTTCAACACAGTGGAGAAATGATTCATCTGCTGAAGGGGTGGGGGTTCAGTACATGGGATCAACCAGAAGTTCCCTTGCCCAAATTTGACCTGATGCCATGAGATTTCGTGCAGTTAGCAGTCAATGTCGATGCCCCATAGGTATACTTTACCAGCGTGTTGCCACCCCTGCTGGATCTGACCTGTCCAGGGTTGGTGTTGGAGGGATCTGGAATGTCATACTCAGACACGTCAGGATGTTGCTTGACTAGTCTGAGAAATGTCCCTCCTAATTTTCCCCATATATGTTAGCAACAAAGTCAATGGGTTGTGCTTTTTGCTGTCATTTCTAATGCATAGGGTAATGGCAGGTGGTCAGTCTGTTTTCATTCCTTTCTTTAGACTTTACAGATTTTTTTTTGATAACTGAGTGGCTTGCTAGTCCATTTCAGAGGGCAATTAAGAGTCAACCACATTTCATGAATCTTCAGTCACATGTAGACCATACCAGATAAGAACAGATACTCTCTAAAACACATTAGTAAACAATATAATGATTACATTGTCGGCAAAAGGCTAGCCTTTTTAAAAACTTTTAATGAAATCAAATTTCACTAGCTACCATACTGGCTGGGGCTCAGGATTACTACGCGGCCACCCCAGCAAATGCAACAAAAATGTTTGCTCCTGGTGAGATTGCAAGGCATCAATTAAACAACTGTGGTCTCAGGTTAAAAGCCTATACCTCAGATACTTTTAAACTTTATATTTTCTTAGTCTTTCTTTTATACTGACTCCATCCCTTTTTAATCTGTGTGCATATAGGCTTGATGTCACATTTTCATTACTTTTCTCACATTGGCAGATAAAATTGCTCCTTCATTCAAGCAAACTTTTTAATTGGTTCCTTACCAAATACCTACTGTGACTACATTCTTGCTGATGTAAGTAAAAAACGGGGTCCTGATTCACCTTTCCTTACCTGGTAGTAACAATTGCAGTTCTGAGGGTGCGCTGCACCGTCAGAAGCAACATTTTTCAAATGAAACATTATTCATTTTTTTTACAGCTAGATTTCAAAGATCTGGTAATACCATTTCAAATAAAGAGGCAATTCTCCCACAATGTCCTGACCAATGGTCTTTCATTGGCCAACACCACTGAAAAAAGTCTTGCACATTACTGTTTGACTGTGCTATCTACCTAAATATTAGCTCCTATGTTTCTTTACATTACAACAATGACTAAGCCTTAAAAGTACAGAATGGGCTATAAAGTGCTTTGGGAAATCCTGATGGTCATGCCAGGCACTATATAAATGCAAGCTCTTTCTTCTCATACATGCCTTATCAAAGGTAAGTGACCCATGCCTCTATCTTTTGATGGCTTAATTCATCTTCAGTTTGCTCTAATGAAACCAATGAGGGGGAGGCCTAGTTGTATTATCGCTAGACAATTAATCCAGAAACTCAGCTAATGTTCTGGAGGCCTGGGTTTGAATCCTGCCATGGCAGATGGAGGTTGAATTCAATAATAATCTAGATTTAGGAATCTGCTAATGACCATGAAACCATTGTCAATTGTTGCAAAAACCCAGCTGGGTTCCAATTTGGTGCCCTTCAGGGAAGAAAATCTGCCATCCTCACCTGGTCTGGCCAACATGTGGATCTAGACCCAGAGCAATGTGGTTGACTGTCAACTGCCCTCTGAAATGTCCTAGCAAACCACTTAGTTCAAAGGCAATTGGGGATGGGCAATAAGTGCTGGCCAGGCAGCAACACCCACATCCCACAAAATATAAAAAAATGATTCCAGCTCAGAATGCGCTTAACATATTTTAAATAGGACTTGTCTTTCCACATATGCTCTCATGATATTGCTGGATGGTTTCAGTTCAAGTAGTCAAGAGTTACCACACTCTTCCTTTTTATGCTGGTTTCTAAAATTAAAATCTTCAAAGGGTGACGTTAGGAAGGACATTTTTATTTGTTCATGGGACATTAGTGTCACTGGCCAAACCAGCATTCATTGACTATCACCGATTGCTCAGAGGACAGATAAGATCAATCACATTGCTATGGGTGTGCAGTCACATGTAGGCCAGACCAGGTAAAGATCGCAAAACTTTTCTTTCCCCCTGAGAAAATATAGGACATTAGCGAACCGGATGGGTTTCTACAACAAATAACACTGGTACAGATTCGTGTACTGGGTTTGCATTAAATTTCTTACTGGGATTTGAAATCACATTTCCAGAACATTAGCTGAGGTTGAGAATTGCTAGCCGTATCACCACTGCCTACCCGTCTTCAAACACAGAGCATTGGAAATCTTGGATACTTTTTACTCCCTCAGTACTTGTGAGGGGACGAAGTAGGACAGGCTGGGGAAAGTTCAGGCAAGAAGAAAGAGAAATTAAAAATCTTATTGAAGTTAAGGATACGAGGCAGAACAAGGGAACTGAGGTACAGATCAACCATGATCTAACTAGAATGCTATAGTGTGGAAGCATCCATTCGGCCCATTGAGTCTACACTGCCCCTCCAAAAAGCATCCCACACAGACCCACCCCCCTATCCTATCCCTGTAACCCTGCATTTCCCATGGCCGATCCACCTAGCCTGCACAGCTTTGGACTGTGGGAGGAAACCAGAGCACCCGGAGGAAACTTTATTTTAAAGTCAGACATGGGGAGAACGTGCAAACTCCACACAGACAATCGCCCGAGGGTGGAACAGAAGCTGGGGCCTTGGCACTGTGAGGCAGCAGTGCTGACCACTGAGCCACTGTGCTGCCTGAATGGTGGAACAAGATCAAAGGACTGAATAGTCTTTTTCTGTCCTGATATTAATTTAAATTCTCAGGGAATCCGTATGTATCCAAAATCCCTTTGCTATTATCTGATCAATATAGAGAGAAAGGGGGGGTGGGGAGAGAGAAAGTGGGGGGGGGGGGAGAGACAGAAAGGGGGGGGGGGAAAAAAGAGAGAAACATTCTCCCAAATTCAGACTGCTCCTCGTAATGCATTGTACTGATCTTTAACTCCTTACAAAATACCAAGTAGCCAGGGTTTCCATCATCTCAAATGTTTATTTAAAAACTTTATTTTAAAGTCAGCTACAGAAATAACAGAATAATCAGAAAGTATACTTCTTTAAGCTGAAAGATACAACACACTTTATAAAGTACAAGAGAAGTATGAGAGTCAGTGCATACAATTTGTGTCAACAATTTGCAAGCTATTTAGCAGCCTCTGCCCCAGTTGCATGTTTGTTTAAAGCATATGTTCCTTCATAAATGTTTAAAAACCTCAGTGGTCCGTTAACTGCCCACATGTCCATCTCCCCACCATCCCTTTCTGAAGGCTCATACTTTCCCTTGGGACACTGACCAGTCAACTGGTGGCAAGAAGCCACATTAACTATTCCACTCCAGAAAACATTGCAACTAAATCCCAATCCCCACATACGTTCTCCTCAGCCAAAACCCATGAGTCTTTTTAATAGGGCTGAGCTGGAATTCTGGTTAGCTCACTCCTCCCTACAGAAAACTTGACACAGCAGCCCAACTAAGAGCAGCAGCCCAACTAAGAGCAGCTATCTTGACACAAACCAGAAGTGGAATAAGCGGGAATTTCCTGACTCATACCACCCTCGAGTGAGTGTTTGGACTCAAGGGCAACAGATATCAGAGGACTATAGATGTGGCTGTTTAAAACTGATTATTTAGCAGAAATAGAATTATAACTCTTTCTACAATGGGGTGACCTTGCTGACGTGTGGTTTGACAAGTCTACAATGAATTCCAGCTTTAAATCATTTGCTGCCCATCTTCTTTGAGAAATTACTGCAGCGAGTTGACTTTGGTAGATTCTATTATTTAGATTGCAAAACAGTTAATTGTCCTTGGACATTCGTGGTTTTGAACAGATATGGGAATCAATCTAAACACTTTGTTGGTAAGTGAAGCTAATGTATCTGCTCAAACTGCTACAATCCTGTTGTGTAGGGATAACCACGCTGCTGTTAAGGAAAGGGATCATAGGTGTTGACCTTGGGGGAAAAAAGGTCAAATCAGGATGGTGTGTTACTTGGAGGGAAATGTGCAGGTTGAGGTCACCAAATTGGAATGTGTGTCAAAGAGAATTGTGAGTTGCTGCACTGTATCTTGTAAACGGTACAAACTGCATGTTAGGTGAACTGACCGTGCTAACTTGTCCGTACTGTCCACGGATGTGCAGGCTAGGTGGATTAGCCATGGGAAATGCAGGATTACGGGGATAGGGTAGGGGTCTGGCTGGGGTGCTCTCTGGAGGGTCGGTGCGGACGTGATGGGCTGAATGGCCTCTTTCAACACTGTAGGGATTCTAATGATCCACATGATGGAGATTTCAGCAGGGTGCCTGACTCTTACAGGCATCACCGGCTGGATCCTTACCTCACCGGGTCCTCACACGTTTCTGATCTTCAATAATGTCAACAACGAGGACAGAGACCCATCTTTACCCCACCCTGACCACAGCTGCTGCTGTTGGCTCCGAACACACTGGACAGTTCTATCAACAATAGACATCAAAAATCAAACCTAAAAATTTGCTGGCCTACTGTCAACCATCTGAGAAAACGTCTGAAGCCTTCAGAACATGAGCTGCTGCATAATAGAATCAGAATTTGATGAGATTGAAAACAGGCTTCTACACATCCAAATCAACACACAAGCCAAACCTGTCCCTGTGTCACTGTCTAATAAAAGAAAAGAAACGCAGCTATATCTGAAGGTCAGGACTCCAATCTATGTAAAAGTAAAATAGAACCACAAAGCCAAATTCCACATCAGCAGTTTTTGCATCACTATCCATTCATTCAGTTAACTTTTTCCAACCAATTGCTCAACTTAAATCCTTCAATATGCCATCTCTTCTTGGTGAGGTAACCTGCAGCTAGAATAACTTTATGCAGCAGGGTTCAAAAAGGACAAAATAACACCCACAAAACAGCTCAACATTAAAATCAAATTTCCAACTTATTACAAAAGATTTACATTAAAAATTTGAAAGCTCAGTCTTTTAGGTATACAGCAGGGTTTTGGGATGATGAATGCACTTGCTCAAATTTCCTTCAAATATAGTTTGGATAACAAAATTGCCCAGTGTTATACCACCCCTCAGACAAAATAGGAAAACATAGTGCAGGAGAAGCTGAAAGCAGAAAATTACGAGCTTAAAAAGAATTTCAATGCTCTGTTACAGCAGTTGTAATTAGTTCCTGATCACCTCCTCTTCAACTCAATAGTAGGAAAGTAACTCCAACTATTCCCTCACTGCAACACAGATTTCTCCTGATCTAAAAACATGCAACTAGGTGTTAGATCCTGTGGGACTGTTGTCCGCCATTCAGTATACACACCCACTCACCCTCTAACAAAACAAGGCTGTTTGTTTGTGGAGGTGCACTGCAAATGCTGTTCCTGGGATGTGAAAATTTTGTAACGTGGCCTAGTATACACAGTCGACTGTAAAATCGACTGCGGCATGGTTGTGATGCACAGTGTCCTGAAGTCTGAAAACACCTCCGTTCAAATTAACTCTCTACTGTTTGTCCTTTAGCTATTTCCATAATCCCAGTGATTCTTCTTTCTTAATGGTTTCCCATATTGCACACATTTGCAGCACATTTGCCTGGAAGATTGGAGACTCACCAGGTAGCAGCACACAGGGGAGGACTAGCTTGACTCTATCACTTCTACCCAACTCTCCCACTATGTCAGGATTATCCAGGTCATCAACTTCAGCAACGCAACAGCTAATTCAACATCAAGCAATTGGCATCGTGCCCTTCTGGTCTGCTACGGCTCATTACTGGATGCACAAAAGAAAATAAAGCCATAAAGCTGCACTCAAGAAAGGGCCATTTTGCCTATCATTAGCTTATTTGTGTATCTTAATTTTTCTATGATTTATTATCGATGACTTTCTTCAATGGGACCATTCAACTGGACTCATTAGACTGAACTTCTCAGCCAGTGAGCCACGGAGGAGGAAGGCTGACCAAGTGTCTCTGTACATCATATCCTCAATCTTGAGGATCACTTTACCTGGTCACCTTAACAACCAGCCTTCACTAAGCAAAAGTACTGACCAAAATAATACAAGATGCACAAACATTTTACAATATTTTCATTATGCTTTCCAAAATTGTGACATTCTGTCCTACTATAATGATAAAAGGCATCTCAACAAATCCAGAATTTGCTTTCATTTACTAATTTTAAAAAAAAGGAACCTGCTGCAGAGACATCTAGTTGGTTTACCAACAGCATAAAAAGGGGGAGTGACACATCCAGCACAACCTTGAATTTTGAAGAACTTAAGTAAAGAGAAACAGTCTCATTTGTACACCATGTCTCCCAAAACAAACAGAAAAAAAGAAATAAAAATTGAATTAATTCATAAGCCAAGCAAGTGTGAAGGCACTCATTTCAATGTCAGTTTTTGAGAGGACTGATGCTAAAGGTACAAAGTACAAATGAGGGTCATCTATCAGAAGCAGTTTAATGCAAATGAAATTTCACTCCTAGTGTCTGCAGAGCTATGAATCCATAGGATCTGTCATTCTTTTCATGTATTGGCAACAGCGTCCAATAAAAAGAGTCTGGTTGCAGGCAGCGCCACTATCTAAAAAGGATTGCACCAAATGCCACTCAACTGTACGCATTAGATATTGCTCAGGAGGAAGAACTCTGGCTGTTTCCTCCCTTTGACCTCACTACCTCCCACCATCCCCAGCCCAGGTCCCAATTCTCCACACTGCATGCTCCACATCATAACACCAAGTTGGAACAAACAAACTTAAAGTGAACCAAGGACAACTAAGGATTTCCTGATGTGTTTGTGCAAGGATTTCCTAAAACAAATTATACATAAAAATTCACAGAGAACACTCTTAACAGGGACAGATAATTCTCAACAGCTTCAGGTAAGAATAAAAACTAGGACACTTTCTAAGTGTGCACACAGTACAAAAGGCAATCACAATATTAGTGGACTGTCAAATCCAAGCTATTCCTCTCAATTCACGTAGTGTATCAGAAAGCTCAGGGCAAGAAGGTTTTTGAAAGGGGCGCTACACAATGGAACCATCGCGATGTTGTGCTGGGATCATGACAGGAACAGCCCCCATGCGATTCAGACTAGGAGCAGCTACCTTGTACGAAGGGTTGATATTCGGGCTGTGATTGGGCAGATGTTCCACGTCGTTTGTAGCCAGTCGATCGTAATGGGTTTTGTAGGGTTCCATGTTGGAGGGAGACATGGAGCCCAGAGAGGAACGCTGTGAGCCCACGGTGTAACTTCGAGCCGTTGAAACCCGACTTTTTGGAGCCGGAACATCCTCTCTGTTAAGACAAGGAGTGAAAAATCTTTTAAACACAATGCAGAGAGTCTACAACATCAAACAAAATCCTCACCTCCACAGACAAAACGCCTTGGGTTATCAAAGTGCCGATTATGGTGCCATTGTGGGGAGGTGATGGCCTAGTGACATTGTCGCTGGACTAGTAGTTCAGAGACCCCGCCAATGTTCTGGGGACCCAGGTTCGATTCCTGCCATGACAGATGATGGAGTTTGAACTTTATTAAAATCTGGAATTAAGAGTCGAACGATGACCATGAACCTGTTGCCAATATTTGGGGAAAAACCTATCTGTTTCACTGATGCCCTTTTAGGGAAGGAAACTGCTGTCCCTAGCTGGTCTGGCCCATGTCCCCCCGATCCACAGCAATGTGGTTTACTCTTAATGGGCCTCTGGGCAATTATGGATGGATAATAAATGCTGGCCTAGACAACAATGTCCACATCCCATAAGTGAATATTCATTAAAAAAAAACACACTGGAGTCAAGTCAATTCTTTGACTTTTGAAATAAAATGTTGTAATCTAAGTCTCTCGACAGGTCCCATGAACAGAAACTATTTTGTGATGTTGATTTGAGAATAAGTATTTTCCAGAACAACAGAAATGTTATTCCTGTTCCTCATTGAACAAAAATGCTAAACTTCAAAGGGTGATGCTAACTCAAGTCAATTTTGCCAACCTTAGCTCACATAGTATAACTGACATTTTTGTCTCATTGGAAACTCTTCTGGGGTAGAAGTGACCTGTATAAGAAGGGCGGATTATACCTGAATTGGAAGGGGACTAACACACCGGCAGGGAGATTAGATCTGATCAGGAGGATTTAAAATGTCGGGGGGGGGTGAAGGGGTCTTTATGGGAGGGGTGTGGTTGGAGAATCCAGGGAGCTAGTGAGAAAAAATAGAGATCAGTCGGAGACTGGCGCAGTTGGGAAAAAGGAGCCAGTCAAAGAGTCAGGGCAGACAGGAACAAAGCAGAGAATGGAGGTAGGGCTGATAAATTAAACAGCATTTCTTACAATGTGAGAGGCCTGACAGTAAGGCAGATGAACTCGCAGCATGGTTGGGAACATGGGGCTGGGGTACTACAGCAATTACAGAGACATGGCTCAGGGACAAGTAGGATTGGCAGCTTAATGTTCCAGGGCAAAGATGCTATAGGAAGGATAGAAAGGGGGGCAAGACAGGAGGGGGAGTGCATTTTTGATTAGGGATAACATTACAGCTGTACATAGGGAGGATATTCCTGGGAGTACATCCAGGTAAGTTATTTGGGTAGAACTGAGAAATAAGAACGGGATGATCACCTTATTGGGATTGTACTATATGCCCCTCAATAGTCAGCAGGAAATTAAGAAGTAATTTGTAAGGAGATTTCAGTTATCTGTAACAATGATAGAGCGGTAATGATTGGAGATTTTAACTTTTTAAACACAGACTGGGACTGCCATTGTGTTAAGGGCTTGGATGAAGAAGAAGAATTTGTTAAGTGCGCAAGAAAATTTTCTGATTCAATATGTGGATGTACCTATTACAGAAGGAGCAGAACTTGATCTACTCTTGGGAAATAAGGCAAGGCAGGTGACTGAGGTGTCAGTGGGGGAGCACTCTGGGGCTGTTTCGGGATGGGAAAGGATAGATTAGATCTAAAAGTTAAAGTTCTAAATTGGAAGAAGACCAATTTTGATGGTATTGGGCAAGAGCTTTCAAAAGTTGATTGGGGGTGGATATTCGCACATTAAGCAATGGCTAGGAGGTGAGAAGCCTTCAAAAATGAGATGAGAGTCCAGAGACAGTATGTTCCTGTCAGGGTGAAGGGCAAGACTGGTAGGTGCAGGGAATGCTGGAGGTTTTGATTAAGAATAACAAGGACTCACATGACAAGTATGGACAGGAGAGATCGAGTGGCTCCCTAGAAGAGTTTAAAGACTGTAGGAGTATACTGAAGAGGGAAATCAGGAGGGGACATGAGTAGCTTTGGTAAACAGGGCTAAAGAGAATCCAAAGGGATTTTACAAATACATTAAGGATAAAAAGGGTAACTAGGGAGAGAATAGGGCCAGTTAAAGATCAGAAAGGCCACCTATGTGTGGAACCGCAGGAGATGAGCGAGATACTAAATGAATATTTTGCAACTGAATTTACTGTGGAGACAGATGAATGGACACTGCGCAACATTCGCCAGACAGGAATGTTCCCTCTCAGCTGGGGAACACTTCAACAGTCAAGGACCGTCAGCTTCCGATCTTCGGGTAAAAGTCCTGCAAGGTGGACTTCAAGATACACAACACCGCAGAATCGCCGAGCAGAAACTGATAGCCAAGTTCTGTACCCATACAGGTGGCCTCAAGTCGCACTACATGTGACCCCACCACACGGTTCTGTATCTGTAAAACCTTCCTTAATGTCCTGCTTTGACACCATCACCATGATGAATTGTTATGATCCCTCTACCTTAATCATTTTGTTCAAGTTTTGGATTATTTGTTACTTTGGTTAGACCCTCAGCATGCGACTCTTATACCCATCATGTTATTCCAGTCATTTGGTTTGTCCCCAGTGCCACCTTATTTTTATTTTTTTGTAATTCTCTCTCTTCCTCATTTAATCAGATTACAGGTCATCCCTTCACTTGTGATTCAGCTGTTGACACTTTACTCACACTGTCTGACACTTTTGATCGCTTGCAGAAACTTATTATTCGACACTCCACTCACACCCTTTGGATAATCTTTTGATCCCTCTGCCCATAAATTCTGTGTCAATTTGCTGCTGTCTCACCACCCGATGAAGGGGCAATACTCCGAAAGCTTGTGACTATAACCTGGTGCCATGTGACTTCTGACTTTGTGCCCCCCCCCGTCCAACATCGGCCCCTCCACATCATGGAGGAGGATATGGAAGCTAAAGAACTTGGGGAAATAAATAGTGACTTCTTAAAAAGTGTCCATATTACAGAGGAAAAGGTGCTGTACGTCTTAAAACGCATAGAGGTGGGTAAATCCCTGGGACCTGATCAGGCGTACCCTGGAACTCTGTGGGAAGCTGGGGATATGATTGCTGGGTGCCTTGCTGAGATATTTGTATCACTGGTAGCCACAGGTGAGGTGTCGAAAGACTGGAGGTTTGCTAGCGTGGTGCCATTATTTAAGGAAAGTGGTGAGGAAAAGCCAGGGAACTATAGACCAGTGAGCCTGGCATTGGTGGTGGGCAACTTCTTGGAGGGAATCCGAAAGGACAGGATTTGCATGTATCTGGAAAGGCAAGGATGGATGAGGGATAATCAACATGGCTTTGCATATGAGAAATCCTGTCTCACTGACTTGAGTTTTTTTTGAAGAAGTAATGAAGATGATTGATGAAGGCAGATGATGAAGGACATGATTTAGATGTACTTAAGCAAGGTGCTTGACCACGGTAGACTGGTTAGCAAGGTTAGATCACATGGAACACAGGGAGAACTAGCCATTTGGATACAGAATTGGCTTGAACGTAGGGGACACAAGGATTGGTGCTGGGTCCATTGCTTTTTGTTATTTATTTCAATGAATTGGATGTGAATATAGGAGGCATGGTCAGTAAGTTTGCAGATGGAGATATAGTGGACAGCCAAGAAGGCTACCTCAAAGTACAATGGGATCTTGATCTAATGGGCCAATGGGCCGAGAAGTAGCAGATGGAGTTTAATTTAGAAAAGTGTGAAGTGCTGCATTTTGGAAAGACAGGTCAGGCAGGACTTATACACTTAAGGGTAAGGTCCTAGGGAGTGTTGCTGAACAAAAAGAGACCTTAGAGTGCAGGTTCATAGTTCTTTAAAAGTAGAATCGCAGGTAGATAGGACAGTGAAGGCGGCATTTGGTATACTTGCCTTTATTGGTCAATGCATTGAGTATACGAATTGGGAGGTCATGTTGCAACTGTACTGGACGTTGCTTTAGCCACTTTTAAATACTGCATTCAATTCTAGTCTCCCTGCTATAAGAAGGATATTGTGAAACTTGAAAGGGTTCAGAAAAGATTTACAAGGATGTTGCCAGGGTTAGAGAGTTTGAGCGATAGGGAGACGCTGAATAGCCTGGGGCTATTTTCTCTGGAGCATCAGAGGCTGACAGCTGACTTTATAGAGGTTTATAAAATCATGTGGGGTCATGCATTGGGTGAATAGCCAACGTCTTTTTCCTGGGATGGGAAAGTCTAAAACTAGTCGGCATGTGTGAGCGTGAGAGGGGAAAGATTTAAAAGGGACCCAAGGGGCAACATTTTCACACAGAGGGTGGTGTGAGTATGGAATGAGTTGCCAGAGGAAATGATGGAGGCTAGTACAAGTACAACATTTAAAAGACATCTGGATGTGTATGTAAATAGGAAGGGATTAGAGGGATATGAGCCAAATGCTGGCAAATGGGACTAGACGAGTTTAGGATATCTGGTTATCCTGGACAGTTGGACCGAAGGTTCTGTTTCCATGTACAGCCCTGTGACTCTAAGTTGTTGCTCCCTTCTTGATTCGGCATTCTTGCACCCGTCCTGATGAGTGCATGACAAAAACTAACCGCAAGTCCTGTTTTCTCTCCAAGCAATATTCAACTGTTGTGTTACCAAGCAATTATTCATTATTACCTTATTTCATAAGGTTGCTCCTTCTCATAGGTTTTCTGTTTCTTTCTCCGAAGACAGCACCAGACAATGATGGCCAGCAACAGTAAAGCCAGCAGCACACCAATAATGGCTCCCGCTATCTTCCCGGCATTGTTGGAGGCTTTAAAAAAAAACACAAAGCAATGAACTCCAGTTCTTAATCAGTGAGGGGATCAGTCACGTTTCCACACCAAAACATATTCTTCACTTCATAAAAACCAAAAGAACTGCGGATGCTGTAAATCAGGAACAAAAACAAAGTTGCTGGAAAAGCTCAGCAAGTCTGGCAGCATTTGTGGAGGAGCAAACAGAGTTAACATTTCAGGTCCGGTTCTGACGACGGGTCACCGGTCCCGAAACGTTAACTTGGTTTGCTCCTCCACAGATGCTGCCAGACTTGCTGAGCTTTTCCAGCAACTTTGTTTTTGTTCC
>JAHRHZ010000061.1:24455377-24476121 GCA_024137785.1 Ginglymostoma cirratum
ACACCTTGTTATCTCAGATCCTCCAGCATCGGCAGTTCCTACTATCTTGCTATCAGATTCATCATGGTTTCAATTAATGGCAACTAGGTGTTTGACTATTTGCTTTTTCAATGATGTAATGAGCAAAGTGGATAATGGGGATTTGTTGGTGTATAGCAGGAGTTCCAGAAGGCATTTGATAAGGTGCCACGCAAAAAGTTTAAACACAAGATAAGATCACATGGGGTTTAGGACAATTTTAACTTGGAAAGAGGACTGGCTAATCAACAGGAGGTAGTGGGTTGGGATAAATGAGTCTTTTACTGTTTGGCAAAATGTATCTGATGGGATGCCACAGGGTTTGGTCCTCAGGGCCTGAACTATTTACAATCTACATTAATTACTCAGATGCAGGAATAGAAGCACTACAGCCAAATTTGCAGATGACACCAAAATAGGTAGTTAAGTAGTTTGCAATGAAGGAATTAAAAATTTATGATTAGAATAGGTGAAAGGGCAAAAATTTGGCAGATGGAATTTAACATGGATAAGTATGAGGTTATCCATTTTGATTGGAAGAACTGAAAGGCACCCTATTATGTAAAACAGAGAGAAACTTCAGAGTTTTTAGGTCTGGAGGGACCTCTCTGCCCTGATGCATGAATCTGCAGGTACAATGGGTCAGAAGGAAGGCAAATGGAATTTTGGCATTTATTGCTAAAGGAATGGAGTATAAAAGTGGGAAAGTGTTGATACAACTGTGTAAGGCATTAGTTAGTCACACCTGGAGTATTGTGCATAATTTTTGTCCCTTCACTTGAGGAGGGATCGAATTGCATCGGGTGCAGTTCAGAAGAGGTTCACTAGATTGATTCCAGAGATGAGGGGTTTGCCTTATGAAGAGAGACTGAACAGTTTAGGCGTATACCTCTGGGGTTTAGAAGAACGAGAGGAGATCTAAGTGAGGTGTATAAGATGTTAAAGGGGATTAACAAAGTAGATGTGGAGAGGATACTTCCTCCTTTGGGTCAATCTAGAATGAGAGGTTACAGATTTAGGATAAGGAGTGGCAGATTTAAAACAGAGATGAGGAGGAATTATTTCTCTCAAAAGGGTCATGAATCTGTGGAATTAATTTCCCCAAAGTGTGGTGAACAACAGGACACTGAATAAGTTTAAGGATGAGGTAGACAGATTTTTAATTAGTAATGGGTTAAAGGGTTGTGGGAAGAGGGCAGGCAAGTGGAGTTTGAAGTCATATTGAATTGTGGAGGTGGCCTGAAGGGCCGAATGGCCTACTGGTCCTTATAAATCCATTTGAAGCCAAAAAAAACTTCCTTACTCATAACATCCAGCGTGATTGATATGGTCTTTGAACCAGGAGACTTCTTCACTTTGCAATGGTATCGCCCAGAATCGCTGAGTCTCAACCTGGTGATATTGATGGAAGCGTCACCATTTTTGGGATCTGGTGAACTGAAGTGCACACGACCTTTCATATCTTCAAGCCGTGTCTCATAGGTCCTGTCCCCTGAATAGTCAATGACCTGTTCGATTAGAAAACACTTCAGTCACTAAGCAGCCCAGTTGAGTCAGTTAGACAGAGAGTAAGTTCACTAACACAGGTAGGATAGTGTCTGAGCAGAAAAAGAGGGAGATCATTTCACCTCCAGAAGGCACACTGGGGTACTTTTCAGCATTAAGAGCGAGCTTGAATACCTAAAGGTAATAGATGACAAGAGAGCATGCAGAGATTGTGGTGTTAAGCTGATGGGAAACAGAAAGAGTAGAACATTTGCCTTTTGAAGCTTGCTCCACCAATCAGAGAAGATTAAGCATGTCTTAATGTCAATTCCAATTTCCCACTCAATCCCCATCTAACTCAATTCCATCCAGAGTTCTAAAAACCTGTCAATATTGGTTTTGAATATACTCAATGACAGGGTATCCATTGCTCTCTGCGATAGAAAATTCCAAAATAATTCACAGGCCTCCCAGAATGAGGGAATTCATTCACATCTCAGCTCATCACAGCTCAAACATTGACATGAAGACTGTGACCTAATTTCCTGGGCTCTCCAATTAAGGGGAAATAGCTTCAGTTGTATCATGTCCTTTCAGAATCTTGTGTTTCACCGAGAGAGAGACAGAGAGACAGAGAGACAGAGACGAAGACAGATAGAGTGTGCGTTCAGAAAGCAAGTGTGCCATGCACAAGTAGCAGGACAAAGAGTACAGAAGCAAAGAAAGAGCAAGAAACAAGCAGACACAGTCAGACGTATGCAATTCTGACATTCTTTCTGTCAAAATTAGTTGAAATCAGGATTTCTGGGTCTGTCAACAGATTGCGTGCTGGTGTAAATGACTGGCCAATAACTGCACCTTAACCTTTAACATTTACGGCTCTATGTATATTTAGCTGGTTAAATCTCAGGTTTAATACTCACAATGATTGGCGAATCTGCAGGATCATTGGGTGTTTTTGACCACTCGATATCCAGCGGGCCGATGTCTGTTTTGTCTAGCTCAAACCGGCATTCCAACTTCACGCTGTCTCCATCACCTGCCTCTTTACGATCTGCGGTCGGGAGGATCGTCAACTCCTGCGACCAGCCTGCAGCAAAAGATAGAAGTTGGCATCAACATTTTGCTGTGGGTCCAACTACATCCATGAGACAGGGTACTAGAGTGCAAGCTGGCACAGTAGCATTTACCTATTCTACACATGAACTCAGAGCACCACTGCACTCCTTTGCACACTTCCATCTTCCACACTCTTGCTCAAGCCCCTGCCTTCTGTGCACTCCATTAGGCAATCTAGAGATGCCCGAAACAAATGTGAAACTGTTTTACGTGTTTATTGACATTTCAATTTCAAAATATTGCAACTTTGCAAAACATCTTTATTCCTGCTTTACCTTCATGTAGCTTGAGGTGTCTGTTTATTTTGCTCTAAATCCATACTGTAATGAGACGTGCTTTTAAGAGATATGTCCTGTTTCTCTTGAAAGCAAATGCTGCAAACCAAGTGGTGAGCCGGCTGCTCTATGCACAGTAGCGTAGCTACCATAGGTTTTTTTTCCATACAGAAAAAAGAAGCATGAGTGGGTGGAGTCAGGTTCACACAGACCCAGGGTTTCCAGGCTTTGCTATCAGCTGGTAGATCTGGGATTTCGGAGGAAGTCACAGTTCTCTCTGCTGTGGCAAAATCTTAAGTTCTCTCCATACTGCTGCATTTATGTTGTTGAGTTTTCCTTGCCGAAGGCAAATTGAAAGGGTGTTTATAGGTTGCTGCTAAATTCAAACAATTAATGGGTGGTGGTTAAATAACACACTATTTGATTAAGTATTCCAATAGAGTTAGTTTTATTTTATTTTTATTTCACTTGTATTTTAGCTACAGTGTAAGGGTGAACTGCGTTTTGCTTGAAACCTGGTAGACTGATCAATCAGAACACATCTTGAACGTAATGCGTTACACTTGCCTTTAAACAACAAAAGGTTAGAGTTTAAGTTATCTCTTTCATATACCCCGAGGGTGTTTGGTCTGATCCACAAGAAACTGGGGGCTCTTGTTGGGATCAAAATCTCTAAATCCAGGTTGGCTTTAGAGTAATTGGGCTCAAACAATGAGAGGTGAGTGTTGGGATTCTCTTCTCAGGTGTTGCATTTGGTTGGTTTAAATAGGACCTGCCCTGTGTCATAGGGGCTCTTTCAGAGGCTAAGAGTTTCTTGGGTGTGAAAGAAGTCACTTGAAATAGTTTACAGAAAGTGAATAAGACAAAGCTTGTAATTGGTAGGCAAGCTGAAGTTGGAGTTGCCTTTATCGGTGAAGAAAGGGGAGGTAATTGCAGCAAAAGCTCGACATTTACAATTTCCAGTAATGTAAATCAGAAATATTTGCATATGGCTGAAATTCAATTGCAAATGAAGCAGCTTGAATTAGAGGGAAAAGGAAGAAGGAGAGCGCCCATGCGCAAGAGAGAGGAGAGCAAGAAAAGTTCTAGTCGAAGAAAGGGAGAAAAAGACAGTTTTTGAACTTCAGAAGTTGCAACTGAAAGTTGTCTTAAAATGGTGCAGGTAGAGGGGAAAGGTAGTGCTAGTGATAAGGACCGTGATGGAGAGCAATCCCATTGCAGCCAAAGGCCAGGTGGGGATCTGTTTAACTAAGTCCAAGCATCGCCGAAGTTCGACAAGAAGGACATAGAAGTCTTGGTCATTTCATTGAGAAAGTGGCTAAACAAATGAAATGGCCAGTGACCATGTGGATATTGTTGATTCAAACGAAGTTGGTAGATAGAGCCAGTGCAGTATTTGCATCGCTATCAGAGGAGGTATCTGGGGTGTATGAGGAGGTGAAAAAAGCTGTCTTAAGTGCAATGAGGTAGTGCCAGATGCCTACGCATAACATTTTAGGAATCGAAGGAGGAAACCTGGTCAAAAATATGTTGAATTTGAAAGGATCAAAAAAAGTAATTTTGATAGATGGACGAGGGCATTGAAAATAGATCAAAACACATGATGCTCTTGGAGAAGTTCAAAAATTCACTTCCTGAAGTAGTGAGATCTCATGTGAAAGATGAAAGAGTTAAAACTGCAAGGTTAGCAGCAGAAATGTCCGATGACTATGAGTTGCTTCATAACTCCAACTTTGGCTTCCGGCATCAATTTCAATCTGTGAGGGATAGAAATTGGAGAAAAGAGAAATCCTCAGATGGTAAGGGGAAAGGAGATCCCACTAAAGACCGTAAAGATAGTTTACCACGGGGTAAAAAGGAAATCCATGAGGGGGAAGGAGAATAAAGAAGCTCAGGTGTTTTCACTGCAATGAAGCAAACCACATGAAGTCGCAGTGTTGGTGATTTAGAAAAAGCACTGGGAAGACGAATGTGGGAAAATAGGATAAGCCAGTGAATTTTGTTGAAGTGGTAAAGGGAAGCACATCTGAAGCTAAAAAACTGCAAAAAAAAACACAAAAAAAACATAGTCTGGTAAGGGGTTAGTTGAGAAGAACGTGCCAGGTATTTTTAAAGAATTTGCCTGTGTGGGTAAGGTTACTGATGTATGCCAGGGGAAGAAAGTAAAATTTTAAGAGATACAGGAGCAATTCAATTTCTAATGTTGAGAAATGAGGAGATATGTAACTCAAAGGGACTATTGCCAGGAATGGTGGTAATAGAGATAAAAGGTACTGCAGATGCTGGAGAATCCGAGATAACAAGGCGTGGGGCTGGATGAACACAGCAGGTCAAGCAGCATCATAGGAGCAGGAAAACTTGATGTTGTTTCGGGCCTAGACCCTTCATCAGAAATATGTGGAATTCATCATGTGAACAGTGGTGTTTCATGATGTAAAGTGATCTTGGAAAGTCCAGTGATAAAACTGGTGAAGTGGTGGTAGCTGTAACAGAGAATTTCTTAATTTTGGAAATAATTTCTCCTTGGTAACGATATAGCTGGATCACAGATGGGAGTGATGCCTACAGTGGTTGAAAAGACAATGAAAAAAAAAAATCAGACAACTGAGGTAATACAGGGAGTATACCCTGGGAATTTTCCTGACTGTTGTAACAAGATCACAAAACCAAAAGGTTGAAACAGGAGGAGAAATTAAGAAGATAAGGAAGTTGAAATTCAATTATCAAAAACTATGTTTAATCAAATGGTTGGGGGAAGAACAAGAACAGGTGGAAGGCAAAGTGGATAGTTATAGTTCAGAGAAGCTAGCTGAATTACAACAGAAAGATGAAAGACTAACACAGCTGTGTCAAAAAGTATACACAGAAGAAGAATCTGAGTGTGTCCCAGAATATTATTACTATCTTAAAAATGACGTCTTAATGGACTTAATGGAGACCATCACATATTCAGGCGGATGAGAAATAGGCAGAAGTTCATCAAGGCGCATTACCGGTGGGTTACAGAAAGACGGTGTTGCGAGGAGCAATGAGTTAGCAGCAAGATGGGGCGGCACGGTGGCTCAGTGGTTAGCACTGCAGCCTCACAGCGCCAGGGACCCGGGTTCGATTCCAGCCCCAGGTGACTGTCTGTGCGGAGTTTGCACATTCTCCCGGTGTCTGTGTGGGTTTCCTCTGGGTGCTCCGGTTTCTTCCCACAGTCCAAAGATGTGCATGCTAGGTGGATTGGCCATGCTAAATTGCCCATAGTGTTCAGGGGTGTGTGGGTTATAGGGGGATGGGTCCGGGTGGGATGCTCCAAGGGTAGGTGTGGTCTTGTTGGGCCGAAGGGCCTGTTTCCACACTGTAGGGATTCTAAAGACATCATTTGAGTGTAAGGGAAACTCAAGCCAAAATATAAAAGAACAGTCTAGACCTGAAACGTCAGCTATTCCTGCTCCTCTGATGCTGCTTGGCCTGCTGTGTTCATCCAGCTCTACACCTTGTTATCCCAAAACACAAAAAAAAAACCTTTTTTTGGGCTGTGGATGCATAAAGATATGGTTAAATTTTGCTGGACACATCATTTATGTCAGGTAATTGGAAAATCTCAGACAGTGATAAACCAGCACTTTTAATACCCATTCCTTTTACACAAGTGTAAATTGATCGTGTAGGACCCTAAAACAAAAAGTAAGAATCAGTATTTTTTGACCATAACGGATGTGTCTACCAGATTTCCAGAGGCCAATCCATTATGCAGTATCATTGTTACATGGATTACAGAAGAGTTACTCAAAATTTTTTTTTACTAGATACGCACTACCCACACAAATACAAACAGATCACAGATCAAATTTTATATCAAAGTTATTCAAGGAAGTTATGGATAGCTTCAGAATAAAACAATTCAAATCCACAGTGTACCATCCAGAACCGCAGGGAGCATTAGAATGGTGGCATCAAACTTTAAAGTCCATATTGCCAGCTTTAATAGTCTAGACTATCCGGAGGACTAGGATAAAAGAATTCACTGTACCTTTTGTAATTAGGGGTGCACCTAATGAATCAACTAAATTCAGTCCATTTAAATTCGTTTTTGGGCATGAGGTGAGGGGACCATTGCAATCACTTAAGGAGAAATTGGAGAGTCAGAATTCAGAGACTACATACGTGTCAAATTTTACGGAAAGATTAAAATAGAGTAGATAAGTTGGCTAGACAGCATTTAAAAGCAACATCGAATGTGATGAAACAGGAAGCAGGCAATAGATCAAAAATTCGCAGTTTTGCTACTGGTGGCAAAGTGTTAGAGTTGCTCCCAGTGGTAGGTGAACCTTTAAAGATGAGATTTAGTGGGCCTTTTCAAATTGAAAGGAAATTGACTGAGGTGAATTATTTGATAAGAATGACAGATGGAAAGAAATCTCACAGAGTGTGTGTCATGTGAATATGCTCAAAAGGTATTTTGATAGGGAAGGAAAGCAAAAGGAGAATGTGTTACTGGTTTCAAAACAGAGTGAAGAACTAAGTTCAGATGATTCTGAATCGCAGTGAATGGAACGCATCCAGGGTAATATTTCCAAAACCAGATGGTACCCAACAATTATGTGTGGACTATCACAAAGTCAATGCAGTTACAAAACCTGATTCATTGCCTATTCCACGTTTGGAAAATAGTATTGAGAAGCTGGGACAAGCAACTTATATTTCTAAGTTAAACTTACTCAGAAGATTCTAGTCAGTACATTAAATCTGAAAAAGGAAAGGAAATTTCAACTTTCATAATGACCAAATGGTCTTTTTTTTCCTTTATTCATTCACAGGATGAGGGTGTCATTGGCTAGGCCAGCATTTATTGCCCATCCCTAATTGCCCAGAGGCCAGTTAAGAGTCAACCACATTGCCGTGGGTCTGGAGTCACATGTAGGTCAGACCAGGTAAGGATTACAGTTTCCTTCCCTAAAGGACATTAATTAGACGGGTGTTTCCAACAATTGACAATGGATTTGTGGTCGCCATTAGGCCCTTAATTCCAGTTTTGTTAAATTGAATTCAAATTCCACCATCTGCCCTGGTGGTATTCGAACCTGGGTCCCCAGAACATTGCCTGGGTCCCTGAGTTAACAGTCCAAAGACAATACCACTAGGCTATCACCTCCCCTGATGCTGGGTCAGTTGTTAGTTTTAAATCTGAGATAATTTTTTTTAAACCAAAGGTACTAATAGATATGGGCCAAAGGCAGGTATATGGAGCAATGCCACAGATCAGCCTTGATCTCACTAAATAGGTGGAACAGGCTTAAGAGGATAAATGGTCTGCTCCTGTTCTTATATTCTATTCTGAAGTTTCAATTCCAAGGAATCTTAATGCAAGCTTATCTTTAAATTAATTTGTGGGATGTGGGTGTCGCTGGCTAGGCCAGTATTCATTGACTGTTCCTAGTTGCCCTTGAGAAGGTGGTGGTGAGCTGCCTTATTGAACCGCAGCAGTCCGCCTGCTGTAGGTTGACTCACAATGCGCTTATGGAAGGAAATCCAGGATTGACCCAGTGACAATGAAGGAATGGTAATATATTTCCAAGTCAGGAAGCGAGGTGCTTGGATCTGGTGGTGTTTGAGTGTATCTGCTGTCCTGGATGGGAGTGGTTGGTGATTTGGAAAGTGCAGTCTGAGGATCTTCTGTGAATTTCTGCAGTGCATCTGGTAGATAGTACACCCTGTTGCTATTGAGCATCAATGGTAGAAAGAGTGGATGTTTGTAGATGTGACGCCAAACAACAGGCTGCTTTGTCCTGGTTGGTGTCAAACTTCTTGCGTGTTGTCATAGTTCCTCCCATCCAAGCAATTATTTTAAAATGTGCAGGTACACAGCATGTGATGAGTAAAAGTCAATATTTGCACCACTTTAAGTGGGCAGGAGAAAGGAAAGGAAATACTGGAGTCTGCAGGATTAACAAAACAGCAACCACCAAACCAGTCCATTATTCAAAACAAGGGGAGTGGAATTTAAATCACCAGGGATATATACAATTTAAAGATACAAAATCAACTCCTACCGTATTTCAGTTGGTTATTTTCTTACAGAAATATCTTCTGTAGCTTGTATAATTAATTGGTCTTACATTGTATAGAACCTCTCTCAACCTCAGAGCATCCCTAATTTGCATTACACATGGTTGTAAGAACTACAACAGTCTATTTGCACACAGCAAACAACAATTCAATAATAGTCAGACCATGTTGGTTAAGGGACATGTTTTAGTCATTATGTGAGAATAAGTCCCTTTGGATTTTAGGAGATAACAAGGCGTGGGGCTGGATGAACACAGCAGGCCAAGCAGCATCATAGGAGCAGGAAAACTTGACGTTTCGGGCCTAGACCCTTCATCAGAAATGGTTAATCATCAGAAATTTTATCTCTGATACAATTTTATCCCCTTTGGATTTTATGTCCACTTGAGGCAAGTGAGAGTTTCGCCTTATGGTCTCTTCTCAAGAGACGGTATACCGATGAAATGTTCACCAGAATCATGCGCTATGCTCTGCCACAGGTTATTCATTCCATGGTGAGGCCTTTGTGCAATCCTAATCGAATGGGAATCTTCACTCAAGAAGCATGACGTGACTAAGAATCACTGTTGAGAGCAAGGATCACCCCACCTTCAATTATGTCCCCAAAACAAGATGGCCGACAGAAACATTATGCATCATTTTGTGCACCATAGTTCACAAATGATGCAAAGGCTTTTAAAGTGGGTTCAGAGAAGATTTGGAAGCAAAAAAAAAAAAGCTTTCCTGCTCCTCTGATGCTGCTTGGCCTGCTGTGTTCATCCAGCTCTACACCTTGTTATCTCAGATTCTCCAGCATCTGCAGTTCCTATTATCTAAGAAAAGGTTTACCAGATTGAATGATGTCAAAAGGTAGGAGCATTTCTTTGGAACAGAAAGATGAAAATGGTCACCTAATTGGAGGCTTTCAAGGTGATCAAAAAGTTTTTAAAAGATGAAAAGGAACTATACTTAGTCCAATAGAACAATACAGGTCTCAGATTTAAAAACCACTGGCAAAGATCTAGAAGGGAGAGGAGGAGGAGAGTGGTCAGGATCCAGAATATTCTATCTGCAAAAGGTGGCAGAAGCACATTCAATCAATAAGAGACAGGGACAAAGAACTAAAAAGTGTCGTTCAGATAAATTGGAGGCATGGGACCAAATGCTACTGAGCTTTCAAAACACAAATGCAATCAATAGAATGGCCTCCCACAATTGAGGTTTCTAAAATTCCAACTTCTTGGAATCATACAATAAAAGTGGCCCTTCAGCCTATAGAGTCTGTACCACCAAAAATACACTAAATCTACACTAGACCCATAGCCTTGAATGCCAAGTCACTTCAAGTGCATCTCCAATTTCTTTTTAAAGGTTGTGAGATTTCCTGCTTCAACAATCCTCACAGGCATTGCAATCTAGCCACCCGCCATCCTCTGGACGAAAAGGTTTTTTCCTCAGGTCCCCCCTAAACATCTTTCCGTTCACCCTTTAATAAAAAGGAGTGTGCCAACTTGTTATCACGAGGGGGCATAATTTTAAGGTGATTGGAAGAAGGTAGAGGGGAGATGTCAGAGGTAGGTTCTTTACACAGAGTGGTGGGTGTGTGGAATGCACTGCCGGCAGCGGCAGTTGAGTCAGATGCTTCAGAGGCTTTTAAGCAACTCTTGGATAGACACATGGATGATTGTGTAACGTAGGGTATGCAGAGCAGTTTGATCTTAGTAGGATAATAGGTCGGCACAACATCGTGGGCCAAAGGGCCTGTACTGTTCTATGTTCTATGTTGTTATTGACCCTTCAACTAAGGGTACCAGCTGCTTTCTATCTACCCAGTCCATGCCCGTCAATTGTATATACCTTTATTACAGCACACCCCCACCTCAAATCTTCTTAGCTCCAAAAAGAGAACAACCTGAGCTCGTCCAGCTTCTTTTAGAATCATAGAGCCCCTACAGTGTGGAAACAGGCCCTTCAGCCCAACAAGTCCACACCGAACCTCGGAGCATCCCACCCAGACCCATCCCCCTATAACCCACCTAATCTACATCACCCTGAACGCTACGGGCAATTTAGCATGGCTAATCCACCTAACCTGCACATCTCTGGACTGTGGGAGGAAACCGGAGTACCCGAGGAAACCCACGCAGACATGGGGAAAACACGCAAACTGCACACTGACAGTCGCCCGAGGCTGGAATTGAACCTGGGTCCCTGGCGCTGTGAGGCAGCAGTGCTAACCACTGTGCCACCCTGCTGACCCCTTTTTGTAGCTAAAATGCTCTGCATGGACAACATCCTGGTGAATCTCTTCTGCACACTCACTAGTGCAATCACATCCTTCCTATAGTGTGGTGACCAGAACTGCACACAGTATTTCAGCTTCGGCCGAAACAAAGTCCTGTACAGTTCCAACATTAACCTCATTACTCTTATAATCTAGACCTCGACTGATTAGGGCAAGTGCCCTTTATGCCTTAACTATCCTATTGGTCAGTCCTGCTACATTCAGGGATCTGTGCATAAGCACCCCAAGCTCCTGCTTCGTCTGGCAAATATAGGGCACTATTTTTTTCACTGCATTATGATCTGTGCTAGCAACAACTGCCTGGATAGGGATAGCACACAAAAGGAAGATAGCAACCAGTCAGTAGACCCATTCAGACCAAGCTTCACTTGATGTCAGTCATGACAAATCCTAGTGATTCTACTTTCGGGCTCTTAGAATGGCTTTTGATCCACATCTTGCAAACCAGATGTCAACTGCACACGAACACAGCATTTTCCCAACATGCAAAAATAAAAAGGAATCCTGTTAGAGTAGCAAAGAGGATGGGTCAAGCACCATCTCATTTTACCTTGTCCATATAAAACATTGCAACTAAATCACGATCTACTTTACTTAGATGCTGTTCCAGATTACTGAGTGTCAAAAACACTTCACAATTTGTAAAAGGAACAGGTTAAAAACAAACAGCAGGAAAAATAACCAAACAAACATCTGCAGACTCTAGAAAGCGTCACTCTCGATAAGTCAACTCGAAAGTTATCCAAGAAATGAAGTTGCCAGGGATACCATGAGGAACTGGAGAAGTTGATTCAACAAGGGTTCAAATACCAGGGGTGCCAAGACGTAAAAGAAACAAAGTTCGGAAAGCTCTCTCTTGTACAGTCACCCAGGGAACATGTACCGGGGGAAAAGTACAGAATCGAGCAGTACAAACATCATTAGGAAATGAAGCAGGTTCCTGCTAAGTACGAAAAGGAGTGAGTTACAGGGAGCTATGTTTTTCCCAATTCAGTTTCGAGATGTGGAAACTGCTGCAACATATTGTTCTCCCTCCTGCCTACTTGACGATTTGGCAGGAGACAGCAGTTCTTGTGATGACGTTACTCCCTTCGTGGTAGCAGCAACAGGTCTCAGAATTTTGATCTTTTAACAGTTTTGGCATTAGGACATGGCTTTGGGTCTTTTGTTTCCCCGCATTTTCAAAGGTTATTTACTCTCGCTATAATCTCTGCACTTGGTAATAGTGAACAAGTTAAACCCCAGAGTAAAATTTGGTTTGATAGACTACAACTTTTAGTTTTTGAAATGTGGTTGACATTGTGATCAGTCACTGAACACATTCACATGAGGCTGTACCTTTGACAAAAACAATTGTGCTCTTTAATGGAACAGAATAGAGAAAGAGTTGATGACAAATTTGGAAAGATGTCATCATAAAGAAAAAGACTTCAACCCTTTCTTTCCAGCAATATCATTTGTACACCCAACCCCGAAATGTTATTCCTCTTCTCATTTTAAAATTTCTTGGTGAACTGACGAGGTCATATGCATTTTCTTTCTGCACATAAAAATTATTTGCTCCATTACTATCTCTCCATGAAAGACAAAGCCACTGGGCTAACTCTCTGACTTTTCTCACTGAACTCTAGAAAACAAACTCGAGGCTGTAACAACTTTTAACGTGCTGAACAGACATCTGCTGATATAGATCTTTTCTTCTTCAACCAGTTTCTAGGCCCTTGCCTATCCTTTTTTAGGTCATAAAAGCTCAAAACAACAAGTAGCAGTTTTTGAATTGGATACCTTGTTACATCATTTAGCTTAAGTCACATGATTTCTTGGAATGTCTTTAACTCACTGTTCCAAATGACTTTCTGACCCTTCCTGACAATATGAAACGAAACAAGCCAGACATTCACAGTACTCAAAACCAAAAACCCATTTACCTCTACTTTAATGTCCAAGTTTCCAAATAATAATATATAATGACCATTCATCAGAATCTGAACTGTGGAAGACTAGCTTCCAGTCAGCCAGAATCCATGATTAGCATTAAGAGATGCTATATGTCATCCCAATGACAAAATTAAAGATCTACAAGAAAGTAACTTTAGCAATTTAAATGTAGAGAATAAGTATGAAATTGATTTACAAAGTTATGTAATCCAAACTGAACAAATACTAATGGGGCAACATTAGAGGGGAACAGTTGAATAAGAAACCACAAATGTTTTGAAAATAAGTGCTAGGATTTATATGGTTTCACATCTGCAGTATTTTGTTTTTAATTTTCAACCTCACCTTAAAATTCACCTAAGATTTTGCCCCCTCGTTATCTTTATGATCAGATTCCTCCCATCACTATAACCAACATTCAGATAGAAAGTTAAAATGAAAGGAAGCCACTGTCCTAATCAAAGGTACAAATGTTTGACAGAGGCGTCCAATCACTTCTTGAAGTCTTAGGAAGTTTTCTTTATTAAAGTGCTGGTTCAATTCTTTGTTGCAGAACACTGCTTCTAGACAGCAGTTTCTAGAACCACATTTCTTTTGGCAGTTTATTCCCTAACCTTGTACAGTTAGCCGCTCAATTCCAGTCCAGTCAGTCTCCAGGTTGCCTGGCCACCTACCTCACTACTGTCAAGCCGCTAGTTTCGAAGTGTCTTTTCACAACTTGCCCTAACGCTTTCTAGATTCCCCTTCTCCTCTGAGCTATTTTGTTTCATCTGATCACCACTACAAGTTTACAAGTTCTTCCCTTTTCAGACAGACCTATTGTACATTTCAGATTAACAGCACGTTTCACTTCCACACTTTTCTGATTGCCAATAAATTTGGGAACATGGATTTCTTTGTAACCTGAAAGGCTAAAGCAAAAGAAAGGGTGCCACTGTCTTTCAGATGAAAGATTACCATATATTGGATGGTTTTACTTGTCAGAACCTTATAACTGGCTGCAAGAGGTTGAACAGGTGATGAATGCTGTGTTGCAAATGTGTGAAGGAGCTTAGGAGATTCTCACACAGAGGTCACTCAGTGTGGTGAATGACAAAAGATGGTATCATCTCTCTCACACATACACACGCATGGTGTACAAGTCAGTGGGCTTTTGAGGCTTCAGTCATCAACTTGTGTGTTGAGATTTATGACAAGCCAAGATCCAGTCCACTTCCTTGACTGATGTAAAACATACATCTTGAAACATACTATCTTGAAAAGGAGGTGATTTCCTCCAGTACCCTGGCTAATATTCACCCCTCAACCCTCACAATTAAAAAACAAAACCCAACTGTCCTAGGGTTTGCTCCATTCAAATCGGCTACTGGATTTCCCACATTATGCCAGTGAGTACAATCCAATTTACATCAATGGCCATAAAGCAACTTGTTATTCCTAGAGGTTATAATAAGCAATATAACAGGTTCTTTATTTTCCTTCTATACAACTCATTATAGACCACATCAAGGGACCCAAAGCAAGAGGAATTAAGACTGAGATCTTCACACTGCCGTGTGTTCAATTTCACATTTGAGGAACTACTTACCATGAATTGCTAAGAAAATATGCTGAAAACAAGATTTATGCTACTTTCTTTGAAACAATACCCTTACACAGCTCATACTTATTTGCTCAGAGACATCGATTAATTATGTGATCAACAGTAATACCAGGTCTCACCAATTTACGATAATAATGAATGGGTACTGCACCTCTCTTGAAATCTCCACACATACCATGTAAGTAGCTTGGCAGCAAGTATATTTTTGAGTCTAGCTAACGGGAAATGGAGGAGGCCACTTAGTCTCTCAAAGGTAATTTTCTAATCAACCTGTTCAGAGATGTTATTACACACTCTGGAACAGGTGGGACTTGAACGCAGGCCTCTAGGCTCGGAGGCAGGGCTAACTATAAATCAGTTTCTTGTTGGCACATCTCAATTCACTCAATGTTGTTTTCTTCAGTTACTGTCTCTTCCTGAATGATTATCACAGCAGACCCAAGGAACCAATTTACAATCCCCTAATTCATATGTAGCCAGTTTCAAGGTCTATGCAGGGGCTCATGTGGCTTAGTAATAGAACTGTCAGAATTCTGAAGAAGGGTCACTGAGCCTGAAACATTAACTCCACTTTCTCTCCGCAGTTTCTGCCAGACCTGCTGGGTTTTCCCAGCAATTTCCGTTTTTGTTCAAAATAATTCTCACCTAGTCATTTGATTTTTGCGAAATAAAATTATGTTTTTTTGGTTAAAAGTATGTTGGTAATTTGTGAATATGTTCAGTGACTGACCACATAAACAAATAATCAAAAGTTAAGTGTTATGGTCAATCAAGTCAGGTTTAACTCTGGAATCTCACTTGTGCTGTATTATCATCAGCTGAGATTCTAATAGGGATTGCTCGTCTAAGTAATAAGTCTCTTTCAGAGTGAAGTTTTATACGTGCAGCCTACGGTGTCATATTCAGCAAGCCTATTGTTTAGCCATCTCCCTAACGCTCTCTGAAGGATTCAGAAGTGCTCTCACAGGGATGTTCAGTTGCCTGGTAACTGCCCATTATGCCAGCACAGAGCTTAACTCCTACCGAGAAACTGAAACAATCCTGATTGCTGATCAGAAAAAAAAAAATCAAAACGGAACATAAACCAACGCAAAACACGTTCCTTTCACCTTGGAATATCCTTCAGGATATCTGGGCGAAAGGGAATTTCCCCTCAAATATTTTAACACCTGAACCACTACCTTGCTTATAAACTCGATGTGAAAAAACGACATTTTGCAGATGATTTACCTTACTCCCCTGGGTCTTGAAACAAAATCCATACTCCTTTGATCTGATGTACAAGTACTCCTCCTACCTTCTCAAGCTAACCTACAAGTGTTTTGTTTCACAGACAGTGCTGTATTCATTTACACCAGACCAAAAACTGCTGCATTGAAATAAAAGTGTTAGAATTGTGCAGACAAATTCTTCCTCACAATTTCTCACCTTACACTAATAACAACCCCCACAGCCATGCACCTACCCCCTCCCCCCAGTACCACCAGTGATTCTTTTCCCCCCCCAAAATTTAATAAACTGAAACTAGTGAAACAAATTCTCTTCCCTACATTGTTCCAATTTACTTCAGTGGAAACTCCTCAGTGGTATGTACTCAAGATTAAGCAACTTAAGAAAATACCTGTAACTGTGGAGAAGGATGTTTCATTCATTATCAAACACTGAGCCAAAGGAGGACATATTTTCATTGTTATTGGAGAAGAGGCAGAAACATTTCTTTAAGGGAATTTAAGAGTTTACGGGCTGGACAACAGAAATCAATCATTTATAGAGAAAGGAACGACAGTGGGAGTGAAAAAAAAGAGTCCCAGAGTAGTAAGAATGCAAAAGGTTACAGAGGGTGATAAATCACAGAGGTAGGGACAGGAAAGGCCAGTGGGTGATCAGAGACATAATTAAGCTGGGAATCAATGGATGTGAGTGAGGACTGAACAGTGAACAGGACCTGGCTCGTGTTTGGATACAGCTGGGTCAATAACCCAAAGATTACTGTGACTAGCAAAGTTAATGTTTAGGATTGCTACATGATGGCAGTTACCTGCTTTGGAAAAATTGGAGAGGGGAAAAAAGAGAGAAATGGAAAAAAAGGAGAGAGGGAAAGAGAGAGAAGAGGACCAGACAACAGATAGACAATGACTGAAAAAGAGGAAGAAGGTGGAAGAATGAAATCACACTGTTGAATTTTGCTGCTATTGGCTTATTTCATTCAGAAAAATGGCAGATACAGAGGGATTCGGATGAGCTTGTATAAAGTATACAAAATTAGTACACAGAGGCATTCAAGAGGGCATTGGATGATTATTATGACAAAAATAATATGCAAGCATGTGGGGAGAAAGCCAGAGATTGACAAAGGTAACTATACTCATTCCATGAGCTGGTGCAGGCACAATGGGCTGAATGGCATCCTTTTGTGATTCTGTAACACTTTTACCTTTACCACAAGGGCATTTCAATGCAGGATTAAAGAAGTTTTGCCACAATTGTTCAAAGCTTTCGTGAAGCCAGATCTGGAATACTGTGTGTAATTTTGGCCTCCACGCTGGAAGCAAGGATATACTTGCATTGGAAGCAAAGCTCTTAAGGAACACTGGTGGTGTCTCCACAGCTAGGCCAGAATTCCGAGTTCAAATTTCCCCCAGAGGTTATGTTATAACAAGTCAGAACAAAGCAATTAAAATACCATTGTTTGCCTTGGTAACAGTAAAGCGAAAGTTCTCCAGATTAGACCCTGGGAGGAGGGAGCTGTCTTCTGATGAACAGCTGAGTAATTTAGATTTATGACCCAAAGTTTATTGGAATGATGGGTGTTCCTATTAAAACACAAAAGATTCTGAAGGGTTTGACAGGATAAAAATGGAGAGGTTGTTTTCCCTCAGCTGGGAAGTCGAGACCATACAGGCACAGTTTCAGCTTGAGATAACAATCATATATGACTGAGATGAGAAATTTCTAACTCTAAGGGTTACGAATCTTTGGAAATCTTTACCATTGAGCAACTTAGACAACACCTTTACTGTGGTGAAGGATGTTTCATTCATTATTAAATACTGAGCCAAAGGAAGAAATATTTTCATTGTATAGGACTTTGGATCAACCACATTTGGAATACTACATAGAGTTCTGGTCGCCACATTACCAAAAGGGTGTGGATGCTTTGGAGAGGGTGCAGAGGAGGTTCACCAGGATGTTGCCTGGTATGGAGGGTGCTAGCTGTGAAGAGAGGTTGAGTAGATTAGGATTATCTACATTAGAAAGACAGAGTTGAGGGGGAACCTGATTGAGGATTACAAAATCATGAGAGGTATAGACAGGGTTGATAGCGAGAAGCTTTTTCCCCAAAGTGGGGAACTCAATTACTAGGGGTCACGATTTCAAGGTGAGAGGGGAAAAGTTTAAGGGAGATATGCATGGAAAGTTCTTTACGCAGAGGGTGGTGGGTGCCTGGAATGCGTTGCCAGCGGAGGTGGTAGAGGCAGGCACGATAGCGTCATTTAAGATGTATCTGGGCAGTTACATGAATGGGCAGGGAGCAGAGGGATACAGATCCTTGGAAAATAGGCAACAGGTTTAGACAGAGGATCTGGATCGGCGCAGGCTTGGAGGGCCGAAGGGCCTGTTCCTGTGCTGTAGTCTTCTTTGTTCTTTGTTTTTTGTTATTGGAGAAGAGGCAGAAACATTTCTGTAAGGAAATTTGAGAGTTTTGAGGCTGGACAACAGAAATCACAATCATTTATAGTGAAAGGAACAACAGTGGGAGTGAAAAAAAGTGTCCCAGAGTAGTAAGAATGCAAAAGGTTACAGAGGGTGAAAGGAGCGAAAATCACAGAGGTCGGGAAAGGAAAGGCCAATGGGTGATCAGAGACTTCCCTTACAGGAACGTTTCTGCCTCTTCTCCAATAAAAATGAAAATATTGCCTCCTTTGGCTCAGTATTTGATAATGAATGAAATATCCTTCATCATAGTAAAGGTATTGTCTTAAGTTGCTCAATGGTAAAGAATTCCAAAGATACGTAACCCTTAGAGTTAGAAATTTCTCATCTCAGTCCTAAACGATTGTTATCTCAACCTGAAACTGTCCCTCTATGGTCTCGACTTCCCAGCAGAGGGAAAACAACCTCCATCACGGAATGCATTTAAGGCTGAAACAGATTATTAGTCTATCAGGACTCAAGGGCGGGTGTTTGAGTTGCTGGATATCAAATGAATACCAACCTGACAATGCCCAATTTCTGAGGTATAGTCTGGTCAGGAACAAATACGTATCCTAGAATATTTAATCATGCGCTTGCAAACATGCTGGGAAGAAATCATAGGATTTTCCTCAGCAGTTCAACTGTAGATCTTCCTTCTCCCAAATGTAATCAAATCACAGAGTCAGTGCACATGAAGTTGATAGTGTCTCGCTGAATTGAAATGATGCATGTGAAGAACGAGTTATATTCGGAGGACAGTGGGAAGGTCGTCTGGTGTCCTGGCCAATAATTAAAATCCATGACCTCTCAATTACTCATCATTTATCTCATTTGTTGTTTTTGGTAATTTGCTGTGCACAAAATCAGCTGCTGTGATTACTTGGGAAGATAGTTATACTGAAAAAGCACTAGTCTCTCAGCTTCAAAACACTTTGGTGATATCCTGAGAATATGAATGGCACTATATGAATGCACCAATTTTCACTCAGGTGGATCGACCATCAACTGAGTTGAAAAGCCATCCTGAGATCCAGTTACAACAACATTTAGTCAGATTCTCAGAATAGGCAGGCAATACTTTTCACATAGGATTTAAACCAAAAGGTCACTAGGTTGATCCTGGGAATGATGGGGTGTTCTTGAGCAGAGGTTGAGTAGGTTGGGCCTCCTAATACTGGATTTTGGATGAACGAGAGCTGACCTTAAAAATAATTATACAAGATTCGGAGGGGACTTGACTAGATGCAGAGAGGTTGTTTCCCCTTGTAGGGCAAGGGGACATAATCTTGGAATAAGAGGTTGCCCATTTTAAGATGGTTGAAGAGGCATTTCTTCTGTGGATTGTGAATCTGTGGAATTCTGTTCTGCAAAGGGCTGTTGAGGCTGGGTCGTAAAGTATATTACAGGCAGAGATAGATTTTTAATCAGTAAGGGAATCAAAGGTTATGGAAAAAAGGCAAGAAAGTGGGGTTGAGGATTATCACATCAGCCATAATCTCATTCAATGGTGGAACAGACTTGATGGGTTGAATGGCCTACATCTGTTCCTACATCTTACGGTTGTACCCCAATAAATGGGGCTGAGAAGACTGCACGATGCACAAATTAGTGCAATATTCAATGCTCAACATTACCAGTCAAATTATTGGGCCATTATTTTATTGCTGTTTGTGGAAGCATGCTGTGCACAAATTGATTGCCGGGCATTATGAGGCCTGTTGTCTGAATGTGATCTGTTGGCAGTAACACACTGGGATGCCCCATGTGTGTGAAAAGCACTGAGAAATTCCAAATTCATTTTTTAAAATGTGACTTTCTTCCCTCTGCTGGGCAAAGACATCCAGACCAGGAACAATATTCTCGATTCAATGAGGAGTGAAAACTGTGTGTTGGGGGTAGAATAAAGGAGTGATCCGACAGTGAAATTAAACTACAGATGCCGATTTGTTTGTGTCCTGCACTGATCAGAAACCACCTCAAGGTTACACTGGCTGTCCATGGAATGCAGCTCCTATCTGGGATCTAACATAGAAGAACAAAACAAGCATTTCCTGTGCCAGAAAGAATCCATGCCAGTGATACTGCACTGTTCAACAACCTTGACTTTAAAAGAAGCACAAGGTAACATGAAGCATGTGCTGTTATCACAAAGAGGGGCTAAACATCACCCTGCAAACAAACGTCCCAAAATTTCAGTGCATGGAGTGCGGGATAGACGGAGACACAGAGAGAGAGAGAGAGAGAGAGAGAGAGAGAGAGAGAGAGAGAGAGA
>JAHRHZ010000061.1:24500125-24518734 GCA_024137785.1 Ginglymostoma cirratum
GCTGAGCTTTTCTAGCAATTTCTGTTTTTGTCTCCATGAAGCAGGACTGCTGTTAGCTACACTGCCAAAGGTAACGGAATTACATGTGTTCTGTTTGGTTGGGGCTCAGAGAAATCTTCCAGCAGCTGCATAGTTCTATGTGGTGAGCGCTCAGGGTAGTCTAAGGAGCTGTGTGGGGCTCAAAAGAAACCTACATAAAATTAATCATTGGATGATCTATGTAATTACACTTCACGAAGTTCTAGATCAATGTGCTGAGGGCTCAGGAAACACCTGAGAACTATGGGGGCTCAGAAGAATCTATATCCCACCAATAGTTCAAGAAATGGAAAGCCCACAAGTAGTAATCGCTTCATGTTCAGACAGTTTTAGGACTTAGGAAACAAATTCAGGGTGGTACTGGCATCGTCAACTTACCATTTATAAAATGCTGGGCTTGCCTGTGACTAAGTGTTAGACAGCAGTTTCTAAGAACCCAAAGTACATAGTCCCAGTAATGGAATATTTAATTACAGACACAAACAAACTAACAGTCATTACGGCAGTCGACAATAGAGTGGCTTTTGAGAGTTAAGACAGGTCATTGAAAGTGAAAAATCATAATCCTTAGTGAAGTTTAATGAGTCTAGTACCATGCCCCAACCAGGTCGGGTGTGGGGGGGGGGGGGGTGGGAATTGCAGAGAAATCTGTAGGATCTGTTTGATTACAATTGCCATTAGATATGTTCTATGAGGTGTGACCATAGCGTTTGTCAGTTACCCACCGTTGCCTCTTATTAGGTTTCGGATGTTAGAATATAAGCCATGTCAAATTTGCACATATAAATAAATCTTTTGTCAATCATCTTTGCATGTGTTTCAAATAAAACTTGGGCAAACAGGCTGCTTTCAAAGATTATCTTAGATCATAAGATGTAAGAACTGAAATGGGCCATTGAGCCCATCCATCTGCTCCATCATTCTGCTAAATCATGGTTGATCTGATAATTCTCTATTCCACTTTCCTCAACCTTCAGTTCCATTACTCATTGAAAATGTGTCTGTCTATCTCAGCCATGAATATACTTGATGACCCAGCTTTAATGGCTTACTGTATTAAAGAATGCCACCGATTCAGTACCCTCTGAGAAGAACTTCCTCCTCATCTGTCTTAAATTTGTGACCCCTTATTCCCCTATAAAGGGGAAAATAACCTTCCCACATCTTGGGACAACAACCTTTGGGGTGGCACATTGACTTAGTGGTTGGCACTGCTGCCTCACAGTGCCAGAGACCCAAGTTCGATTCCAGCCTTGGGTGCCTGTCTGAATGGAGTTTTCACGTTCTCCCCATGTCTGCGTGGGTTTGGGTTTCCACCAGGTGCTCCGGTTTCCTTCCACAGTCCAAAGAATCATAGAATCCCTTCAGCGTGAAAGCAGGCCATTCAGCCCATCGAGTCCACACCAACCCTCCGAAGAACATCCCACTTGGCCCCACACCCCTACGCTATCTCTGTAACCCTGCACTCCCATGGCTGAATCCACCTAGCCTGCACATCCCTGGACACTAAGGGCAATCTAGCATGGCCAACCCACCTAACCTGCACATATTTGGACTGTGCATTAGGAGATGTGCAGGTTAGCTAGATTGGCCATGCTTAATTCTCCCGTAGTGTCCAGGGATCTGTAGGCTAGGTTGATTAGCTATCGAAAATGCAGGGTTATGAGGTTAGGGTGAGAATCTCTTTAAAGAATTGGTACAAACACGATGGGTTGATTGGCCTCTTTCCACATTGTGGGTATTCAATGATTCTACGTCTACCCTGTCAGTCCCCTAAGAACTTTATATGTTCCAACAAGTTAGCCTCACCTTCTTCTCTCTTCCAATGAGTACAGGACCAATCTACTCAAACTCTCCTTGTAAGACAGTCCCTCCATACATGGTATCATCCTAGTGAACCTTCTTCTAACATTGGGGGTAGTCCAGAGAAGAAAAACATGGTAGATTGAAGTAGGGAGGGAATTTCAGAGCAGAGGGCACAAGCAATTCGAGGCATGGCCCCCAAAGCTGGAGCCATTAATTTTGAGCACACCAAAGAGGAGAATTAGATGAGTACAGTTATCTCAGCGGTTTGGAGGACATTGTTGAAATAGGGAAAGGGACAAAGCTCAGATTGGATTTAAAAGTGAGGGTAAGAGTCGTAAAATTAAGACTTTGCATGACCAGGAACCAATGCAATTCAATGAGTACAGGAGCTGACAGAGGAATAGGTCTGTAAGTTTTGACATAGGTAGAATTCTGGGTGCTCTCATGTTTACAGTGGGTAAAATATAGGAGACAAGACATAAGTGTGTTGAAAGTCAAGTCTAGGTGAAGGGGCCTTGATGAGAGATTCAGCAACAAATGAGCCAAGCCAGGTGCAAAATCAAGCATTAGTCAAAAGGCACTTTACAACCAGTAAGGCATTTTTAGATATGTAGTTACATTTCTGGAAGCTTAGAAATCAGTTGGCAACAACCAATTTGTGCACAGTCAGCTCGTACAAATAGCACTGGGTTAAATTATGAGATAACGTATTTTATTGATGCTCGCTGAAATATAAAATGTTGGCAAAGAAACAGGGAGAAGTCCTTGCTCTTCTTCAAATAATACCTAAGATGATTTTACATCCAACTGAGAAAGTAAAGTGCAATTTTAGAGTAACACCTCAGACAAAACTTGGAGGCACCACTGTGAACAAAGTCAGAAGCAACATGACACCAGATTACACTCCAATAGGTTTATTTGAAATCATAAGCTTTCATAGCACTGCTCCTTTGTCAGGAGCAGCTCTCTGTGATTTCAAATAAACTACTGTACTATAACCTGGTGTCATGTGACTTCAGACCTCACGCAAAAGACAACACCTCCTAAAGTGCATTATTCCCTCAGTATTCTCTGGGACTGTGACAAAAAAAAACTGCAGATGCTGGAGTCCATGCTAGACAAACCGGAAGCTGGATAAACACAGCACACCAGGCAGCATCTGGAGGAAAGGAACAGTCTACGTTTTGGGTATTACCCTTCTTCAATCGGGGCATACCCAAAACGGTGACAGTTCCTTTCCTCCAGATGCTGCCTCGTGTGCGGTGTTCTTCCTGACTCCTGTGTCTACTCTCTGGGACTAAACAGTTTTGCTTTAAGTCACTTCAGTAAGACTCGAAACTCCACACTTCCAATTTAGAAGACAGAATGTAAGACCCCTGAGAACAGTTGACAATGGTAAAATCCACCCCACCCAACTTCCCTAAAAGAGGGAAAAATTCAATGAAAATGACAGTAGTGGGTAAATTAGGTAACAAGATAACATTGTTAGAATTCTCGTAACATTGTTATCACTACGAGAGTAACCAGTTCTACAGAAACTGAAGGGAATGCAATGAACATAATGTGTAAGAGCCCTACCCAAAAGTAAGGTTATAGAATGGCATCAATTCAACATTCTAACTCTGAAGTCATGCATATGCATAATAAAATACATACCTCTAGGATTTGTACAATACAATACCTTTTATTGCCACATGTACGCCATTGTAAGAGTCCAGTGAAAAGCTTTTACAATGACTGCCTTCTTCTGGCAATATGTTAGGTACAAACACACAGGTACAATTCACGGATACAGCAGAGGAATAAAAGTAGTTGCATTACTTACAGAATTAAAAAATAAGACATCATTAAAGGGGGAGGTAGGAAATTTCAAACAGACATTACAGAGTACGAGATAACAAGCATGGGGCTGGATGAACACAGCAGGTCAAGCAGCATCATAGGAGCAGGAAAACTTGACGTTTCGGGCCTAAACCCTTCATCAGAAATGGGGGAGGGGAAGAGGGTTCTGAAATAAATAGGGAGAGAGGGGGAGGCGGATAGAGGAGAGGATAGGCGGACAGCTTTGCGCAGGACCTCCTGTGTGGTCTGACCGTCCGCGCCAGACCCCAGCCCAGCAGCCATCCCCACTCCACACTAGGCCCCAGACTGCTCCATACTGGCACTCAGCTGCTCCAATTCAGTTCCAGGACTGCCTGCCCAGGACTCGCTGCCTGCATGATGCTCAGTAGCATCAGCACACATGTGTATGTCAGAAAAATGTTACTTCCAAGTACTCTTGCTGTCAACCTTTTCTCAATTTACTTCATCATTGACAGAGTCTTCCATGACCCACTGAATGGAGGACCAGACTAAACTGTCACTTGAGAGTTAGAGGCAAAAAAAAACTGCAGATGCTGGAATCCAGGTAGACAAACAGGAGGCTGGAAGAACACAGCAGGCCAAGCAGCATCTGGAGGAAAGGAGCAGTTAACGTGGAAGAACACTGAAGAAGGCAATACCCAAAACGGTGACTGCTCCAAATTATGTTACAAGTTCCAAATAATATTATAAAATCAGACTAGTACAGGTATTGGAAATCTGAAATTTTCATCCTTTGGGTTGATGAGAATAACCTGAGTTTCTCTAATCCTTCCATGCAGCTGAAGTCCCACCTTCCTCGTAAACAAATATTCTCAGTACCCTCTCTGAACCTTTGAGGTGCCTCTTAGAGTCAGAGTTGTACAGCACGGAAACAGACCCTTCGGTCCAACTTGTCCATGCCAATATCAATCTGATCTAGTCACAGTTGCCAGCATTTGGCCCATAACCCTCTAAACTGTTCCTATTCATATACCCATCAGATGCCTTTTAAATGTTGTAATTTTACCAGCCTCTACCACTTCCCCTGGCAGCTCATTCCACACACGCACCACCCTCTGTGTGAAAATGTTGCCTCTCAGGTCCCTTGTAAATCTTTACCCATCTCACCTTAAACCTATGCCCTATCACTTTGGGCTCCCCTACCCTGGGAAAAAGCCCTTGGCTATCATCCTATCCAGGCCCCTTGTGATTTTATAAGCCTCTAAAGGAGTGACCTTAAAATGTGTGAAATCCAGAATTATACACAATATTACACGTTGAGGATCAACCAAGATGGAACTCGACGTTTTGCCATTCATCTATCCACAGCCCACTCATTGTCTTTTGTCACTTACTCAAGCTTACAAATAAGCAGCAGGATCAAAAGGAACATTTAGTCTCCATTTCAAATAAATGGAAAGTAAGCTTATGAGCGATCACAAGTGGGAAAAGAAAGTGAAATCAGTAACAAGACAAAGACCAGTGATGTGCAAGTATTGATCTACCCAGTGGAATCCTCTTTTCCTCTCACATTGTGTGAACATAGAACAGTACAGCACAGTACAGGCCCTTCGGCCCATGATGTTGTGCCGACCTATTATCCTACTAAGATCAAACTACCCTGCATACCCTACATTTTACGATCATCGATGTGTCTATCCAAGAGTCGCTTAAATGTCTCTGAAGTATCCGACACCACTACCACCGCCGACAGCGCATTCACATGCCCACCACTCTGTGTGAAGAACCTACCTCTGACATCTTCCTATGATGCTGCTTGACCTGCTGTGTTCATCCAGCCCCATGCTGGTTATCTCTGACATCTCCCTTCCTCCAATCTAACATCTGACCATCCTCCAATCACCTTAAAATTATGCCACTTCGTAATAGTCATTTCCACCCTGGAAAGAAGTCTCTGGACATCCACTCTACCTATGCCTCTCATCATCTTGTACACCTCTATCAAGTCACCTCTCATCCTTCTTCGCTCCAATGAAAAAAAGTCCTAGCTCCCTCAACCTTTCCTCATAAGACCTGCCCTCCAGTCTAGGCAGCATCCTGGTAAATCTCCTCTGCACCCTCTCTAAAGTTTCCACATCTTTCCTATAATGAGGCGACCAGAACTGAACACAATATTCCAAGTGTGGTCTCACCAGAGTTTTATAGAGCTGCAGCATAACCTCACGGCTCTTAAACTCAATTTCCCTGCCAATGAAAGCCAGCACACCGTACGCCTTCTTTACAACTCGATCAGCTTGGGTAGCAATTTTGAGGGATCTGTGGACTTGGACCCCAAGAGCCCGCTGTTCCTCCGCACTGCCAAGAATCCTGCCATGAGCCCTGTATTCTGTATTCAAATTTGACCTTCCAAAATGAATCACTTCACACTTTTCTGGGGAAAAAGTGAATGGATCATTAATCCAATAACCACCCAGTTCAGTTTAGTGGTCTATGAATAAGAATACTGACAAGGTAAACATATTTAGAGATGGTAAGAACTGCCGATGCTGGAGTCAGAGTTAACACATTGTGGAGCTGGAGGAGCACAGCAGGCCAGGCAGCATCAGAGGAGCAAGAAAGTTGACGTTTCAGGTCAGGACCCTTCTTCAGAAATGGGAAGGGGGAAGGGGGCTCTGAAATAAACAGAGAGAGAAGAGGGGTGGGGCTGGGGAAGGTAGGTGGGATGGTGATAGGTGAGTGCAGGTAGGTAGTGGTGGGGATTGGCCAATGAGGTGGGAGGAGTGGACAGGTGGGAGAAAAGATGGACAGGTTGGGTCAGGTCAAGGAGGCAGGAATGAGAGGGAGGGTTGGTCATGGGGTGAAGAGATTTTGAAACTGGTAAAATCCACTTTTAGGCCACTGGGTTGTAGGTTCCCAAGGCAGAATATGGGGGCCGTTCCTCCAGTTTCCAGCTGCCGTCATTGTGACACTGGAGGAGGCCTAGGATGGACATGTCGTCCAGGGAGTGGCGGTGGGGGGGGGGGGGGGGGAAGTTGAAATGGTTCACGACTGGAAGGTGTTGTCGTTTCTCATGAACAGAATGCAGGTGCTCTACAAAGCAGTCTCCGGGCCTCCACTTGGTCTCAGCGACGTAGAAGAGGCCACTTCGGGCACAGCGGATGCAATAGGCGACATTGACGGATGTTCAGGTGAACCTGTGGAAGGTGCCTTGAATGGAGATGAGGGGGGAGATGTAGGGGCAGGTTTAGCACTTCCTGCGGTTGCAGAGAAAGGTGCCAGGGGTGGTGGGGCTAGTGGGGAGTGTGGAGCAGACAAGGGAGTTGCAAAGAGAGCAGTCCCTATGAAAGGCAGATAGGATTGAGAAGGGAAATATATCTTTGGTTGTGTGATCGGATGGTAGGTGGCGGAAGTGGCAGAGAATGATATGTTGGATATGGAGGTTAGTCAGGTGATGTGTGGACAAGGGGGATTCTGGCTTTGTTTTTGTTGGGGGGACAGGATGTGAGGGCAGAGGTGCGGGAAATGCAAGAGATGCAGTAAACATATTTCATGTCTTTTCCTAGTTGGCCAGTTAGTATTGGTGATTGTTAATATAATCCAAGCAAGCAGGTGAGGTTGAAACCAAAGACACATACTCTTTTGATATGGAGACAGTTTATGAACATGCTTAGTCTTGCCTCTCTCATTGTCCACCCTGAGCTATTTCCTGTTTCTAGTCAACATATTCAGAGATGTTATTACACATCTCTGAAGTAGGTGGGACTTGAACCCTGACCTCAGAGATAGGGACACAAACACTCTGCCACAAGAGACCTCTGCTTCCTGTTTTCTGTGTCTCTCTTCTTGCCAATCAATAAATACCCCAACCTCATCCCAAAACCAGCCCAGCTCCCCAACCGCATCCCAAAACCAGCCCAGCTTCCCCAACCGCATCCCAAAACCAGCCCAGCTCATCTCCACCTCCCTAACCTGTTTTTCTCTCACCTCAAGCCACACCCCCATCTCCTAACATCATCCCGCCCCCTTGACCTGTCCGTCCTCCCTGGACTGACCTATCTCCTCCCTACCCCGCTACCTACACTCACCTTTACTGGCTCCATCCCCACCTCTTCGACTTGTCTGCCTCCTCTCCACCTATCCTCTCCTCTATCCATCCTCTATCCGCCTCCCCCTCTCTCCCTATTTATTTCAGAACCCTCTTCCCCTCCCCCATTTCTGAAGAAGGGTTTAGGCCCGAAACGTCAAGTTTTCCTGCTCCTATGATGCTGCTTGACCTGCTGTGTTCATCCAGCCCCATGCTTGTTATCTCGGATTCTCCAGCATCTGCAGTACCTTTTATCTCTGATAAATACCCAGTACTTGCTTCTCTACCTTGTCTTTATCCAGGGTTCAATCTTCACAATTTTCCCATGATATATCTTGGAATGTAACCAAGAAGGAAGAAAGCCGCAAGTCACACTTTTAAGACCAATGCATCAATTTAAATGGGCTAAGAGAAATTAAATACATAGGTGGAGACGGGTTTGAGATTTCAGTGCAATTGACACTATTGTGTAAATACACAACCCAGCAAGCTATTATTACACCATGATAAATATCTCACTGTACAGGGTATGTGTCATGGGTAACCAAGTAACAACTGCTTCAAAGTAATGAAAAAGCACCTTTTACTTCATGAGCAAGACCTTCAAAGACCCCTTCACTTACCCCAATGGCAGGAACCATAATGCCCTGCCTACTCTCAGATTACTTCAAGTCACATACCAAGTTAACTTGGACACATACCACACTTCCTTCATCATTCTGAAGTGAATACCTGGGAATGTCTTACACAATATCAACTCTTACACACTAACAATGTACATTCTTTGGAAAGACGTTTACTAAGCTGTGACTGAGCTGCATGCCAAGTTACTCATTATATTTCACTGTTAATCTGGTATCAGTCTATTGAATGTCAATCATTTTCAATCGCAAGTACACAAGCTATTAGAAGCAGTTTGTGCAGCCCAATAAATTGAGTTGAAACTATTTGGCGGCAGGGACATCAGCTGCAGCAATGGTGGAACGGGGACTCTGGCTTCGAAGGCCCAATGCGTAGACTCCTGGAATAGCAGAGGGGCAGAGTGGAGACTCCTGGCTGCAGTAGGCTCAGAGTTTGGTCTCTTGGTGGCAACAGATCATCAAATGCGGTGGCTTTGATGCCCAGAGCAGCAACTCTTGGCTACAGCAGGTCTACAGCAGGGACCTTGCAGAAGTCCTGAGGCCACGTTTGGGACCCTGGCCGACGAAGATGAACTTGATTTAAGTCCTTCCTTTTATTTTTCTTGTACCTCAAAATGGTGCCCGGTTGTGGCAACAGAAGACTTTTTACCGTATCTCCCTAGCTAAATGAGACGATAAATAAATCAATTCAGTCATGAGTACAGTGATGCTGCATTGCAAAGATGGAGAGCAGAGCCAAGTGGTCATGATGGTGAATGTTGCCCCCATGAAGTTAAGCCTTGGTCTCCAAAAACATGTTTGTTGATAACTCCCACTTGCTGTCTTTGTCAAATGCAACTGTGGAAAGGCAAATCATTAAGGAGAAAACCGAATCAGATCAAACGTCACTCGTCTGATAACTATGTCCTTTCCAGACTGAAGGGTCTAGGTGACGCCATTCATCAGCGCCTCCATAGTAGTGAACCCTGACCTTGTCAGACAGTCGATTTACCACTGGATGGCCAGATCCTTGTATATTGCTAATTTAATATAGCAGCTCCTTTCTCAAAAATTTACATCAGAACAGAGAAAGCTATTCAGCCCCTTGAGCCTGTTCCTCCATTCAATGAGATCATGGCTGATCAGTGGTTTAACTCCATATACCTGCCTTTGGTTCATATCCCTTAACACCATTGCTTAACAAAAATTTACCTATCTCAGGTTTAAAACAACTGATCCAGCACTCGCTGCCCTTGAAGTGCTTCCTAACATCTCTTCCGAAAGGTCTGGCCCTAATTTTTAGACTATGCCCCCTAGTTCTAGAATCCCTAATCAGTAGAAATAATTTATCTTCTTCTACCCTGTCTTTTCCTGTTAATAACTTGAAAACAATGATCAGCTCACCCCTTAAGTTTCTAAATTCTAGAGAAAAACAGGCCTAATTTGTATAATTTCTCCTCATAACTTAACCTCTGAAGTCCATGTATCATTCTTGTAGACCCACATTGCACTCCCAAGGCCAACCTTGTCCTACCTAAGGTGTGGTGCTCAGAACTATTCACTGTCCTCCAAGTGCGGTCTAACCAGGGTTTCGTATAACTGCAACATAACTTCTGTGTCTTTATGTTCTAATCTTCTCGATGATAAAGGCCAGCATTTCCAACAATTGTTTAAAAGTAAGTCATAATTTGACAACTCCTTGGAAGCTAGTTCGATCTAACCAGAATGTGCAATTTTGTTTAAGAGGTTCTCAGTTGGATTTCTTCACATGGAGGACTAGAGTAATTATTTGGTTAATTTATTGTTACATGTATTTCGTTACAAAACACAGCGAAAAGTGTTGTACAGTGGCACCACTCTCCGGTGCTATCTTAAGACACAGAAAAAATAAACCAAAACGTAGAATATAAAAGGCAGAGAAGTAAAGAAGTGTTCAACTTTACAGTTGTTAAGTGCTCCGCCATGGGCCTGGTGGCCAGGCACGAGTCTCCTTCACCACGCTGCTGCCACTGGAATGAAAGCTGCTATTCTTCAGTGCCATCTCACCTTCACGTATAATGTGTTTTCATTTAGTGATCCCTAGTTTTTGATGCTATCTCCAAATTGTCCTGTCAAAATATCTCATACATTTAAAAGACCCTAATTAAGTTAACCCCTCAAAAATGTTCCACAGGTCAGCAGTCTTACCAGGTGGCTCATAAAACAGCCGTTCACTTTTCTTCCATCAACTCTGCTTCATATAATCTTTTTTTGCATTATGGAGACCAGAACCGTGTACAATTTACCGTGTCAATTCAAAATCAGGGTAGATTAACTTTTAAAGATAGATGTGTAGTTATTTTGAATAAAGAAACAACCAATTAGATTGTAAATGGTCAAGGGAGTAAGATGGAGAATCTGTTATAATGAGGAATAAATCTTTGCTTCTTTCTGTAGGAACGGGTTGAGAAGAGATACTGTTGCGTCATGCTATCTTGTGACAGTAAATCTAACATCAATTCCCGTGACACTGCCTTTATACAAGCCCAAAACAAGGGATCAAAATACAGTGTTTTCAATTTGTTTCAAAAAAAAAAAGAAGTCTGTTTTCCATCACATTCCTTTCTGGATCTGATAACGCTAAGAGACAGAAGCTTGCTTTTACCGAAACATTAAAAAAAAAAGAAAATTTTGAGAATCAGGACACAGAAAGGCAAAAGACAGAATTTTAAAAATCTAAATTTTTTTTAAAGCGAGGACAAGAAACTTTTATTTCACTCAGTAAACTGCCAACAACTAAGCGCAATATTATTAATAAACCATTTCAACGATTAAAAAAAAAACAGCTGTGACCTTGCAACTTGAGGTCCAATCAGCCCCATTTTGTCTACTTGGCTTCCCATCATCAGAAAAAGTTACATGTAACCCCACAATCAACGCAGGAACACATTGAGTCAAATTTGCGTTTTAAAGTCCGAACTGTGGAAAGAATACTTCTTTTTTAAAAAGCTTGTTGAGTGGTGTTTTGTTCACCAACCGGGGAGTTCCCAATTAAATGCTGGAACCAGAAACATCAATTGTGTAGGTAAAACTTTCACCCTAAACAAAAACAGAGGCTCTTCAGAGCAGCTGCACACACAGTCATCAAAAATCAGTTAGCGTCATGAAGCTGAATGCTTTGAAGATTAATGGGGCAAACTGTGCTGCGCCAGACACCATCATATATGCTGCAATGAGTTAAACTAGTGCGTGCGAGTTGAAGGATACATTTTCAGACAGATTAATAATCCCAGACGCTTCATCTAAATAGTCCTTGCACATTTACACCCAGAAGGTGCACCTAATGAAGGGGTTATGCTCCAACAGCTTGTGAGTTCAAATAAGCCTGTTGGACTATAACCTGGTGTTTTGTGATTTTGGACTTTGTACATCCCAGTCCAACACCGGCACATCCACATCATGACACCCAGAAAGTAAAGTTCACCATTGCAAATGCTGCTCAAAAGAAGCTGTATGAGATTTTGACAGGTTTTTGATATTCATTCCATCAGAATCAATATCAAAAACATCAGTGACGTGAAAACGTTGATCTTCCATGCAATTGAAGTGTACTGCTATGGGTTCAGCAGCAATAACCTTCATCACGTGACATCTTCCTTTCCTGAAAGGAGTGAGATTAGGCTCTGCGACTCCTGTTGGTAACCTCCCAGCCTTATCTATCACTGTCCAGCTGCTGAATGCTGTGTACTTGATCGCTGTGCACCTCATTGCTACACTGTCTAGCCCGTCCAAACTGGAATATCACTGACACACTACCCGATGTGTTACATTTCTACCATAAGCATACCAGCAGTAACAGGGACCACCACTTTAGTCCTGGTCCACTCAGGAGTTCTAGCTGGTCTACACCATTCCAGACCTATGGACAAGGCTACCTATGATCAGCCACCACTCCAGCCTTGTCAATCCATCCCCGCTGTCTCTAGGGCTTCTCACCTCCTCCTAAAGGATTCTCACTCAGTCCAAGGTCCGACTAATCAAATTGCTAAGAGTTGCATCAGCCCAGTGCCCACCGAATGTCTACTTGCAACATCTCACTGCACCCAGACTTGGCATCAAACACTCTGGTAGGCAAACTCCGCTTCATCTGCTGAGAAAATTAAATTATGGCTAACAATGCACCTGTGACATTGCAGCAACTGCTGCATTGATATAATTTCAATGAATCCCTGGAAACTCTCCGCAGATGCTACCTTGAGGATCAATAAGTCAGGAGTCGCTGCTGTACTTCTGAAATTTTTTTATGAGGCAAGAGCAAGTGAATGTCAGGGTAAGGGCAAAGGGCATCTAGTGACGCATTACAAAATAAAAGGATGTGCAAGTTAGATTTGGATGGAGAAAGAAAAGAGCCAACTGGCAATAACGTCTTTCCTGTAACTTATATGACAGAGGGAGTTTAATCAAACATTCAGACTGTTCAATGAGAAACTGAGAAAACTAGGTCTATATTCTCTGGAGTATAAAAGAATGAGAGGTGATCTTATTGAAAACTACAAAATACTCCAAAACTACAAAAGAGGTTGATAGTTGTAAGATTATCGATCATGTAAGCAGTTATGAGTACAGTATGGGTAAAACACATGGAAGTGTTCAATCAGCCACGATCTGTTAACTGGTGGAGCAGGTACTCTTGTTCCTATATTTCTAACATCCTTCAGGGAAATAAACTGCCATCCATACCCCGTCAGGCTTACATCTGTATTCAGCCTTTCAGAAATGTGGTCAATTCTTCAGCTGTCCTCTGAAATGGCTGAATAATTCATTCATTTCAAGGGCAATTACTGACAGGCAACAAATACAAGAGATCAAAAACAGAAGTTGCTGGAAAAGCTCAGCGGGTATGGCATCATCTGTGGAGAGAGATCAGAGTTAACGTTTCAGGTCAAGTGGCCAGAACTGAGGGAGGGTCACTCGACCCAAAACATTAACTCTGATCTCTCTACGCAGATGCTGCCAGACTTGCTGAGCTTTACCAGCAACTTCTGTTTTTGTTTCTGATTTACAGTATCTGCAGATTTTTCAGTTTTTATTTAAATACAGGTCTCTGATTTATGAATGTCTGAATTATAAAATGTTTGTACTTTTTTTAAAAAATTCATTCGGATGAGGGCATCACTGACTAGGCAGCATTTATTGCCCATCCCCAATTGCCCAGAGGGCATTTCAGAGTCAACCGCATTGCTGTGGGTCTGGAGACACATAGGCCAGACCTGGTAAGGATGGCAGTTTCCTTCTCTAAGGGCATCAGTGAAGCAGTTGGGTTTTCCCTGATAATCAACAATGGTTTCATGGTCATCATTAAACTCCTAATTCCAGATATTTATTGAATTCAAGTTCCAACATCTGCTATGACCAGATTCAAACCCAGGTTCCCAGAACATTACCTGGACCTCCGGATTAACAGTACAGCGATAATACCACGAGGCCATTGCAACCCCTCCCACCTCCTTTGTACCTATGAAAGCAATCCCGCACAGGGGTGTAATTTTAAAGCTCTGGCCTATAAATGTAACCTCATACTCACGAACAGCTATTTTATATTGACCTACATTGTGTTCCACCTTGCATACAAATCGACTTACAAACAGACTCAAGAATGGAATCAATCTCAGCTCGGTGGGATTGCCTGTATTGGGCTGGTCAGTGGTACTCACATCTCATGGCAGAGTAAGTTTTAAAAAGAAATTAAGAGAAACAATTGAAGTGTTACATTTTTAAAACCTCCAACAACTAAAACTTCAAGGAATGAGACAGCACATTTACAACTTAGTTTACAGAAACAAACAAATTAAATGAAAGCAGACAAACATTCAGCCCACCAGTCAGTTGCACCATTTGTTCTGATCATAGCTGATCTAATACGACCTCAGCCCTACACTTCTGCCTTCACCGAAACCCATTTACATCATTACATCATTGGAATGGTACTCAAGGCTGAAATGGATACAATGTAACTTATTCCAGAGTTTAGTTCATATCTACTGTGTCTACAATAACTTCATTGCATTGCATTGCATTACATCGCATGGACCAAACAGCAGGAAACTGTGATATAGAGATAAAAGGTACTGCAGATGCTGGAGAATCCGAGATAACAAGCATGGGACTGGATGAACACAGCAGGTCAAGCAGCATCATAAGAGCAGGAAAACTTGACGTTTTGGGCCTAAACCCTTCATCAGAAATGGGGGAGGGGAAGAGGGTTCTGAAATAAATAGGGAGCGAGGGGGAGGTAGATAGAGGATGGATAGAGGAGAGGATAGGTGGAGAGGAGGCAGACAAGTCGAAGAGGCGGGGATGGAGCCAGTAAAGGTGAGTGTAGGTGATATATAAATGCTTTTCACCATTGGTTGAGGGAGAAATATTGGCCTAGACAATAGGGGAGATCTGACCTGCTCTCTTTCAAATACGGCTGTGAAATCCTTTCAGCCCACCCAAGAGAGCAGACGGAAGGTGATAACCTCCAACAGAGCAGCACAGTCCAGTACCACATTGGATCAGTGTCTATTACCTGCTCGGGCCTGTAGATTGGTACTTCAACCCATGACATGGGATCACCGACTCACACCCGAAAACTACTTGCTGCGCTTTGAGATATTTCATATTGGGCCAGAGTTTACTGTCAAAAGCATCAACGAGGATAACAGCATTCACCATTACTTCTACACAAATGGCAACAACATTTGAGATATGCAAAGTCTTGGGATTTTAAGATAACACTGCTTTAAAAACAATTATTCACAACATCCTGTGCGCTTCAAGTAATCTTCTACAAGGGGGTGGTTTAAGGAGTTAATGTTCTAAACTAATTTACAGCATGCAGATTAGAGATTACTAGATCAATGACAACAAGTGATTTGCTTTTTGTTAAGGTTAAGAGAACCCAATGGGTCAGTTAAGTGAGTTAACCAGCCAGTGTAGAAACAAGATGAAAATCAGCCAGTGATAAACTACCGAAGTGAGAATTTCTGGAATTCCTTCCCTAGATCTCTCACTTGCCCACTTTAAATGTGTCTACTTTGTTTGCCAAGCCTTTGGTCATCTGTCCTAATATCTTACATGGCTTGATGTCAAATTTTGTGTGAATTTGACTGAAGTGCCTTGGAAGGTTTTGATACGCTTAAAAGGTGCCCCATATAAACAGCATTGTTTAGAGTGCTGTCCTTCCCTCGGAAGAGTTCATGAAAAAGTGCTACATTTTATACAATCCTGAATGCATTCTCTGGTGGGAGGAAACCCAGTGGTGAATTCCGAAAGCGAATTGGGCAAAGGTTTTGAAAATGAATCATTTTTGTGACCTTTACTGATACCGCAGGGAAGTGGGACTGATCAATTAGTCAATTCAAAGAGGAGGCAGAGACAGTGGGCTGAATTGGCTACCTTTATACTGTAAGGCTCAATGTGGTGATACACACTATCCCTTTCTAATCTCCAGTTGGTACCAATTTGAAAAAAAAAACAGCTCTCAGTGCACTGGTTCATCCCAAAAAGCAAAAATTCTTTGGGATGCTGAAAATCTCCGACAAACACAGAAGAAACTAGTGTCTAGCAATATCTGCAGAGAGAGAGAATCAGAGCGAATTACTTCTGAAGAAGAGTCATACTGGTCTCGACATTAACTCTGTTTCTATCTCCACAGAAACTGTCAGATCTGCTGTGTTTCTCCAGAACTTTCCATGCTTGCGCCAGTTCACTCTTCTGTTTTAATACCATAAAGATAAGCAAGAGACACAGCACAAAGCAAATACTCCAAATCACACAAGGCTTCTGCAGCAAGATTTGATACCCACAGTCCTGGAACTCTGTATAGAAAAGTCCCAAGCACAGTGATATGGTTAGTTTCTGAGCTCTCTGAGGGGTTGCTACAATTCCTTACTCTCAACTCTGCTCTATCAAGCCCATCCCAACATGAGGCATATGAAACACCAGACCAGCATGCACGGTGAGGAATCAGATAAATTTCTGAATCAGGCAAATTGCTTCTCTCCAGAGAAAGTGTACGAAAACCACCTCATAACGCAGCTCTGCGTTATTCAAAAAAAGATGAATCATTGAACACAATCCCTCACGATAATCCCCCTTTAATGAGACATATTTTGTACTCTTCGGGCTGCTCAATTCTGCATTCCAGTGTCACAGTGATTAATCAATCAGGCCGTGTTTATTTTGATCTTTCAGCACCCAGCGGGGGCTCTGCCTTCCAACCACAGCCACATCTCTTCCCCATGTCTACACAAAGAAACTCCAAGCATTACACAGCAGCACACACATTATATTCCACCCTGCTTTTTGCTTCGCTGCACAGCTTTCCCTCTCTGCACCCAAAAGCTGATCTTCAACCCCAGCCGCCATGACCAGCTAGACATACAAACATCCACAATCTCTTCACTGTACGCACCCACAGGCTGACAAAACTGCGTATTTGTAAGAGAGAGTCAGGAGGAGAATAACCAGGTAGAAATGAGTTACTTAACACTAAATTATGATTGCAATTAAAAGGTGTGGTACCAGTAGCAGTGGGAGGAACAATTTAAATGAAAGACACAAATTAAGGGGTATCACAGAATTGTGTAAGGTGTACAGAATTAAAATGCATGACGGCACTCCAACCAGTTAAATACTTTTGAAAAGCTCTTTGGAGGGAACAAAAAAAGTGTGTTTTTAGACTAAAAATTATTGCTGTAGCACCTAGTCCATTAATCATTTGAAATCCAGTATTATGTGAAATATCTTGGATAAGGACAGACAGAATCTGTAAAACGTACCACACAGGTCTGAAGTGGACATGGAATTAAAATTTCATGTGATATCAGCTGTACTATCCAAATAAAAGTCTTACACACAATGAAACCAAGTGAAAATTCTACAGAATTGTCTCATGGTTCTAGACAGGAGTAATGATAGAAACAGATGAGCAGAGTGCCGGACTAGGTCACTTTGCCCTGCCATTCAGTAAAATGTCGGCTGATGTTATTGTAACCTCAAATCCACATTCCCACCTACCACCCGATAATCTTTACTACTTAAGAACTATCTACCTCTGCTTTAAAATATTCAAAGAATTTGTTTCAACCACCTTTACAAGAACATCCCAAAGACTCATTACCCTCAGAATTCGTTTTTGCCTTCTGAGTTTTTAAATAATCAGGTCTCCTATTTAAAACACCAACCCCTAAAAGGAAACATCTCCGTATCCACCCAGCAAGACCCCTCACGATCTTATGCATTTCAATCAAGTCATCTTATTCTTCTAGGATAACAAGCATGGGGCTGGATGAACACAGCAGGTCAAGCAGCATCATAGGAGCAGGAAAACCTGACGTTTCGGGCCTAAACCCTTCATCAGAAATGGAAATATCCCTATCCCTTATTCTTCTAGGCCTCAGCAATGCAAGCCTGGCCAAGCTTTCCTTTTAATACGACCCACCCATTCCAGATATTAGCCTAGTAATTACTTTCTGATGGGTAATACTTACAATAATGAAAGATTAATTTATATAGAGACTGAAAGAACTGCGGATGTTGTATAAATTAGAAACAAAAACAGAAATTGCTGCAAAAGCTCGGGAAATCTGGCAGCATCTGTGGAGAGCAATCAAAGTTGACATTTCAGGTCCGGAGACCCTTCCTCAAAACTTCCTCAGTTCTGATTTCTCTCCACAGATACTGCCAGACTTGCTGAGCTTTTGCAGCAATTTCTGATCTACACAGCATCTGCAGTTCTTTCAGTTTTTATAAAACTCTCTGTCCTCTTGCTCACCTCCTGTTTTCACTGCTGTACCTCTAACTGTCTGGTCTATATGTTCTTGGCTTCCCTCTGTAAACCATTCCCTTCCTTTAAGATCGGGAGGCAATAGCCGAGTGGTATCATCACCAGACTATTAATCCAGAAACTCTGCTAATGTTCTGAGGATCTGGGTCCAAAACCCGCCATGGCAGATGGTAGAATCTGAATTCAATTAGAATCTGGAGTTACAACTGTAATGATAACCATTAATCAATTGTCAGACGTTGTCCTTTAGGGAAGGAATTCAGTCATCCTTAGCTGGCCTACATGTAACTCCAGACCCACAGCAGTTCACTGACTCTCGTCTGCCCTCTGGGTAATGAGGAACAAACAATAAAAGTGCTGGGATAACAAGGTGTAGAGCTGGATGAACACAGCAGGCCAAGCAGCATCAGAGGAGCAGGAAAGCTGATGTTTCGGGCCTAGAATCT
>JAHRHZ010000061.1:24523734-24551497 GCA_024137785.1 Ginglymostoma cirratum
TATACCAGTTTGCCAGCTGGGATCATGCTCGCAGCCATAGCTATTACCCACAGAAACTGACCTGTTATCTGACACCGTGGCAAGCAATGACCCTGGTCAAACTGCAGCAAAGCAGAAAACTCCAGGTCATTTTAATCTAAGAATCTTGACTTCAGGATATGTGGGGAGGCACAGCTATATACTGAAATAGATCTATAGTTCTCAGAGGTACAGCACTTCTCACTTACAACAATCCAAACTGTATTAATAAAACACACAAAACTAGACCACAAAGGAACAATCCCACCTCCACTGCTATCAGGGAAAGACAGTTTCGAAGCCTTTGAGCCATAGGGAGAGGTTGTATTGTTGCAGAGTTCGGTCGGGTATTTGTGGATTGGAAGGCAGGATGTTAGAACTTGATGTTTGTAAAATGCAGGTTATACCACTTTTTACACTTCCTTTAACAGAATACAGGACGAGGTGAGCCTCTCCGGCTGTTTCAATTTTAGTTATCAGACTGGGGTTAGACCTCCGCTTTATAACAGATTGGAGGCTCAGGTATGGGATTTGAACAGATTTGGACAGTTCAGGTTTGACATTTGGACATGTTGGGACTGATTGGGTCCAGAATTTGGACAGATTTGGACAGATCTGGAGGAAGCTGGACGGATTTGAACAGATTTAGGGTACGAAAAATCCCAGCAGATTTAAACAGACTTAAGGACTCGTGCCCTATATCTTTATATAGAATAGAACTTTGGTGAGAAGAGGAAAATCTGTTTAATTTTAGATACATGTGGTTGGTAAATCAAGAGTTAGGGAAATAGCTCAACATTATTAATGAGGTTCAAAAACAAAGTTGCTGAAAAAGCTCAGCAGGTCTGGCAGCATCTGTCAAGGAAAAAACAGAGTTAATGTTTCGGGCCCGGTGACCCTTCCTCAGAAGGGTGTTGAGGGAGGGTCACCGACCCGAAACGTTAACTCTGCTGCCAGACCTGCTGAGCTTTTCCAGCAACTTTGTTTTTGTTCCTTATTTACAGCATCAGCACTTCTTTCGTTTTTTAATAATGAGGTTCTCTGATTTGAAGATGCTTCCCAAATTTCCAAGAAGGTTTAGAAAGACAATTGAAGGAGACACTTAGAATTAGCAGACAGGCCAGAATTGGGTTTAACTAGGGAGAAGAGGAAAGCCCCAAAATTGTAATGGAGTTGGTCAAGCATTTAGGTATACCAGATAAACAGTTAAGTGCAGCGGAGTTATAAAAAAATTAAATTGCAAATGAGACAATTCGAGGTAGAAAATGAACTTAAAAGGCTAGAGTTAGAGAACAACAGGGAACTGAAACAGCGTGAATTACAGTTAAAAGGAGAGAAAAAAAGGCAAAAAAGAAGGGAAGAAAGAAGGGAGAAAGAGAACGTTTCAACTTTGGAAGTTGCAAATTAGACAAGATAGGCAACTTAAAATGAAGAAAATGATGGAAATGAAGGTAGAAGATAGGCTTAGTGAGGAGGAGAGTGATGATGCGCAAACCCATCATAGCCAAACACCTGGTAGGGATATATAAAAATCTGTCAAAACCTGACTAAAATTCAATGAAAAAGATGTAAAAGCCTTTTTCATTTCCTTTGTGAAATTGGCTAAACAGATGAGCTGGCCAGAGACTGGTGGGTAATGTTAATTCAGACCCAGCTGGTAGGCAGGGCTTACGAGGTGTTTGCAGCTTTGTCAGAGGACGTGTCAGGAGAATTCTACGAAGTAAAACAGGCTATTTTGATGCCTGTGAATTGGTACTAGAATCATATAGACAACAGTTCAGAAATATAAGGAAGGAGCCAGGTCAGACTTACGTCGAGTTTGACAGAATTAAACATAGCAAATTCAATAGAAGGGTGAGAGCATTAAAGATAGAAAAGGCATATGACGATGTTAGAGAGATTATTCTGCTGGAGGAGTTTAAATTGTCACTGCATCACAAGAAATCATAAGAACTAATGTTGAGGAACAGAAAGTTAAAACGGCGAGAAGAGCAGCAGAAATGGTGGATGAATACATGGAATGAAATTGGGAAAGAGTGAGATCCTTCAATGAGAAACAAAAAGGAGATCACACTGGGAACAGTTTACCAAAGAAACCCAGAGGGTGGAAAAGAGGTGAAAGACCTCAGGTTTTTCACTGCAATAAGATGGGACACACAAACTCACAGTGCTGGTGGTTTAAGAAAGGTACTAGGAAAAAGGATGTGGTAAAAGGGGCTAAATGAGTGGGATTGGTTAAAGGAGTGAAGGAAATCCCGAGAGATGTCGAGGAGCTGCAGGAGTGCGCACAGCCTGGTCACAGGCTGGAAAGTAAGACAGTACTTGACCTTTTCAAAGACGTCACCTGTGTGTGTAAGCTTTACTGAGGTAGAACAGGGGGAGTAGGTAAAGAAGTTAACATATTTAGAGATATGGGAGCTGGTCAGTCTCTAATAATAGATGAAAATATTTGTATTCCTCCTGAAATATTGCCCAAGAGAGTGATAACCTGTAGAACAAATGGAGACAGAATTAGTGTTCCCCTGTGTAAGGTTGGAAAGTCCAATCAAGACTGGGGAAGTGATAGTGGAAGTGATTGGAAGAGTGGCTATTCCATGAATGAATTGTGTTTGTTCTTGAAAACGATATAGCCAGATCAAAGGTGGGAGTGATCCCCGTTGGAGTGGAGAAGCTGAAAGAAAACCAGGGAACTGAGGAGCTAAAAGGAAAATACCCTGGAGTTTTCCCCAGACTGTGTCGTGACAAGATCCCACAACCATAAGTTAAAACATGAAGGGAAAACAAAACAGAAAGATGCTGCTATCTCTGAGAAAGATGAAGGAGTTGAGGTCCAGTTAGCTGACACTCTGTTTGATGAGATGGTAAAGGAAAAACCTAAGCAGGGAAAGGATCAGGCAGCGGTATCTAGCTCAGAAAGATTAATGGAGTTACACAAAAAAATGAGACAATAAAAGGATTGAAATCATACAGCCTACTCGGAAAAGGAATCAGAGTGTATTCCAGAATGTTCTTACCTTAAGGATAAATTCTTAAGGCAGAAATGGAGGATTGGCAGGTTAGTGCAGAGGAGAAATGGGCAGAAGTTCACCAGGTTGTGTTGCCGATAGAATACAGACAGGAAATATTGCGTGCAGCACACAAATTACCTGTAGGAGGTCATCTAGCAGTGAAGAAGACTCAAGATAAGATACAGAAGCATTTCTATTGACCTGGATTACATAAAGATGTGGTTGAATTTTGCCGTACCTGTCACGTGTCAGACAGTAGGAAAGCCACAGGCAGGAATAAAACTAGGGCTTTTGATGCCAGCTCCCACATTTGAAGAACCTTTACACAAGTTATATTTGATTCTGTTGGTTGTCTCCCTAAAACCAAAAGTGAGAACCAGTATTTGCTAACCATGATGGATGTGTCTACCAGGTTTCCAGAGGCTACTCCATTACGGAATATTGGGGCAAGAAAGGTGGTGGAAGAATTGCTTGCTTTCTTACCCGTTATGGACTACCCAGGGAGATTCAGTCAGACCAAGGGTCCAATTTTACTGCCAAATTATTTAAGGAGGTCATAGATACTTCAGACACCCAATACTTTAAACCGAGTGCGTACCGTCCCAAATCCCAGGGAGCATTGGAACGGTGGCATCGCACAATAAAGACAATGCTGAGGGCTTATTGCCAGGATTACTGAAATGATTGGGATAAAGGTATCCCATTTATATTATTTGCTGTTAGAGATGCTCCAAATGAATCGACTCAGTTTACTCCATTTGAGTTGACATTCAGACGTGAAGTAAGTAAAATTAATTAAGGAAAAGTTGATTGGTCCAAATCAGAAATCTCACAGTTGGATTGTGTATCGGAGGTGAGAGAAAGATTAAACAGATTAGGTGAATTAGCTAGACAATATTTGAAGGTGGTACAGCACATTATGAATCAAGAAGCAGATAAGAAATCTAAAATTTGTATATTTGCCCATAAGGATAAAGTATTGGTGCTGTTACCAATGGTAGGAGATCCCTTCAAAGCAAGGTTTAGTGGTCTCTGTCAAATTGAGAAGAAGTTAAGTCTTGTAAATTATTTGGTAAAGATGCCAAAGACAAAGATGGTAAAGACAGAAAAAAAAAAGGTACATCACGTAAACATTCCAAAACATTCCTATGACATGGAAAGGGAAGCAGAGAAATAGGTATTAGTTACTGTCACTCAGAGTAATGAATCAAATTCAGATTATTTGAATTTTTATGTGCCTCAGAATAAATTGAATAATGAGGAAGTCCTTAAAGAATGAGAAAGGATAGTGAGTTCTCTGTTCCTGGGACAGAGAACTGAATTGAAAGACTTGTTATTGTGCTGTGAGGACATATGGAGAAACAGAATGGGGAGAACGAATACCATCGTACATGAAGTTGAGGTAGGGAATGATGTTCCAATAAAACAACACCTCTACAGGCTTAATCCTCTCAATGCAACACAGTCTCAGACATGGAGGCGATGCTCCAAGAAGACATCACAGAGGTGAGTCAAAGCCAGTGGAGTTCGCTGATCATGTTGGTTCCCAAACCTGATGGTACTCAACAATTCTGCGTAGATTATTGGAAGGTCAATGTCCTGACCATATCAGACTCATACCGAATTCCAAGGCTGGATGATTGTGTGGAAAAAGTAGGACAAGCCACTTTCATCAGAGTTGGACTTACTTCGCGGTTGCTGGCAAGTACCTTTGTCGGAGAGATTGAAAAGCTTCTGCATGTGTAACCCCAAATGGACTGCATCAATTTAAAGTAATGCCTTTTGGAATGAAAAACGCACCAGCCACTTTTCAAAGGTTCTGAGCAGAGCTGTGACAGGATTGACTAATTGTGGTTGTCTGCATAGATGACTTCATGATCTTTAGCCATTCGTGGACAGACTTCACGAAGCATTTGTCAGAGCTCCATGAGAGACTAACAAAGGGAAATTAGGTCATAAACTTGGTAAAAACAGAATGTGCAAAGGCGGAAGTGACATCCTTCAGGCACAACTTCGGACACGGATGGATGACATCGAGAAACATGAAGACAAAGGCCAACGGGGAATTTCCAAGGCCATCCTCGAATAAGGAAGTGCTACAATTTTTAGGATTGAGTGAATGCTACAGGAAATTTGCACCAAACTTTAGTAGCTTGTTGGCACCGCTGATGGACTTGTGAAAAGAGAACACGAAATTTTGGTGGACACAACAATGCCAGGAGGTATTTGAGAATTTAAAAGCAGTGTTAACCACTGTATTCATTTTAGCCGCATCAAATTTCTTGAAAGCCTTTAAAGTCTTCATCAACGTAAGCGATGTAGGGGTTGGAGCTGTGTTGTTACAGGGGGATGATTGTGGAATTGAAAGGCCAATCAGATATTTTTCGGAAATAAACTCAAAATATCCACTAGAGAAAAAATTCAACCATTGAAAAAGAGTTATTGAGTTTGACAATGTCCTTACAATATTTTACTGTTTACATTGCAAACAATGCATCAGAAATGGTTGTGTACACTGATCACAATCCTTTGACATTTTTGCCATGACGTATGGGCAACAACATCAGATTATTTCATTGAAGTTTTACGTCACAAGCATTTAATTTACCGATGGTACATGTTGCGGATCGTGAAACTGTTATCGTGGGTTTAAAAGTAAAATGTATATACAAAATAAAAACAGTCACGTTCAATGTGATATGTATATAGAATTAGTATGAAATGTGTAACTCTAGATTAATGACCGATGGATCCAGTAACAATGGCATTCAGGTGTAAAGAAAAATTAAGCCATCTTTTCATAATAATGGTTCATTTCTTTCTTAAGGAAGGAGGCGTTGCAAAGTTGGGTACAGTACTTGTGGATTGGAAGGCAGAACATTAGAATTTGTTGTTTGTAAAAAATGACAGAGGGAGAAAAGATTGTGTGGTCCCTTTAAAAGATGATGTGCTCATTCTAGGTTTGGAGAGGGAAAAAAAAAACAGGATTATGGGTAGCTTGTAGGTGCACCGAGCATCTGAACTGTAACATTTGTGTCAAAAGGTTATACTGTTAGCAGGCAAAGCAGTATTTTTTAAGTCAAGACAACAGATTTGTAATTAGTCAATTAATTTTGACCAGGCGCTTAGATACCAAACAAAACTGAAGCTTAAATCTGATGTTTCTGACAACACAGGGCAAATTCTACTCTAAGAAATGGATATGTCATTAAGTGTGTAAAATATGAGGGCATTTGGAAAATCGGGAGAGAACCAACTGCTACCTGATAAGACCTCAGCTCTCTCAGCTCTTAGAGAAAGCATCACCTAACTAATAAAGATATCGCAGTACTCTCAGCTAATATTCCAGACACAAGAATTCATAGAGAGAACATGCCCAACGGAAGATCAGCGGAGAAGCACAGATCATTCCGGAAGATGTGCCCTGGCTGTGATTTTGAGGGACTATGTTCTAATTTTTTTCAGCATTTTGTTTTATATGAAGTAGAACTTGTATTTATTGGAACAGCATGCCGTTAGAATTTTGTTTTACTCGGGAATAGTTAGTAGTTAGAGGGAATTGTTCAGTTTGTTAATAATTTAGTTAATTTCTTCACTGCTAGAGTTAGATAAATAAATTGTTACTTGTTGATTATGGAGTGAATGGCAGGAGTTCATTTCATTTAACCACACTTAAGACAGATTGGGGATGAGAGGCAGGTTATACCACTTTTTAGACTTCTTTTAACAGATTATAGGGCAAGGGGAGCCTCTCTGGGCATATCAGTTTTAGTTAGCAGAAGGGGGTCAATCTCTGCTTTGTAACAGTATAGGCTGGACCTATTTCCCCTGAAGCGTTGGAGGCTGAGGGTTAACCTCATAGAAGTTTATACAATTGTGAGGGGCATGGATACAGTGAATAGTCAAGGCCTTTTTCCCCCCATGTTGGGGAGTCCAAAACTAATGGGGGTTTTTTTCTCAGTTGATAGGGGAAAATTTTAAAAGGGACCTGAGGGACAACTTTTTCATGCAGAGGATGGTGTGTGTATGGAACAAGCGACCAGAGGAAGTGGTGGAGGCTGGTACAGTTACAACATTTAAAAGGCATCTGGGTGGGTATATGAATAGGAAGGGTTTAGAGGGATATGGGCCAAATGAGCCAAGATTAATTTAGAATATCTGGTCAGCACGGACAAGTTGGACCAAAGGGTCAGTTTCTGTGCTATACACCTCTATGACTTAAGGCACTTCATGGAAAAAATAACTAATTTCCATCCTAATAGGCAGCTCCCTTCTTTCTAAGCTGTATGCCCTAGTTCTGGTTCCATCCATCCCATATCTCTGCCACAGGGACCTACAATAATGACAGTACATGACATTAGTCATTGCTTTCCTGCGCCTCTGATGCTGCCCTGACCTCTGTTCCTCCAGCTCCAACTGTGTCATCTCTGACTCCAGTATCTGCAGTTCTCCAACACCCCTATAAAACACTTCATGGAAAATGACACTTCTAATAGTGCAACATCTCCTCAGCAATACCTTTGGAATAGGAGAGTCTCCTTCAATGAGGTAGCAGTTGGATGGATCAGTGCATGCCAGCACTAGGGCTGCATGCAAGACATGAACGTATTCAATCTCCATGTCCAGCTGGATCGTTGGGTCAATGCATTGACCGCACTCACTGAAAACAAACTGCAGTATTAGGGGTGCTTGATGATCTAATTTCACATAGATCATCTGCTTAGTTGGTTCATGATTCATTTGAATTTGTTCGCTTAGCATCAGCATGTTACTGGAATACAAAACTTATTCTCTGGACGGATCAGGGAGGAGGAAGTAAAGCATACACTGGTAAACAATGAAAGGCATTTAACAAAATAACTTCCACTCCCCCAATTACTCATTGTCTGTTTATGTTAATCAAATTCTGCTTTTCTAAGGAGGTTTCACAATAAGACAATTAACACAAGTCCTTTCCTCCATTGATAATAGTGGAATTGACCTAACATCTTTTAAAAAGTGATAAAGTAAGGAGTTCTAGCCTTCACGTATGTGTTAATGTTAAAAATTCAGGCATATCCCTTTAATGATTTTTTTTCTCTACCTGGCCAATATTTAGTGCTTGACCAAATCACTAAACAGTCTGATGGAGTTCTGACAGAGGCACCGGACTCAAGGCATTAACTCTGGTTTCTTCCCACAGATAATGCCAGACCTGCAGAGTTTCGTATCATTAAAACACAAGCTTTTCTAGTAATCATCATCACAAGCTATTAAAGAGAGTTTGTTGCATACAAATTGGCACCCATGTTTCCTACATTACAAAATTGATTACAAACTTGAGGCACTGGCAGACTATAAAATGTGCTACGTAAATGCAAGCCCTTCTCAAGAAAGGCCAAAGGGCAAATTCACAAGCAATATATATGCAATCCGCCCTCATTGATATTCCCACCTAAACATAATCAACAAGATAAGGAAGGGAAATTTTCCATATGCAAGTTGGGTGCTTTTACCAGCATCTAAAGACTATATGCACAAGCCTCAGGGTTTCAATGATTGACTACTCCAGTTCAATTCACATCAAGACAGAGTTTTAAATATCATTTTTGAGTCAGTTGTACAAATTTAAGCTTGGTACACCCTTCAAAGCCTGTGACCTCTCCCACACCCTCTGAAAAGTCAGTACTATTCTTATTCTTTTTAACAGAAGCAGGTGAAAAATTCAGACTTTTTTAAAAAATGTTTTAAATTTAGAAATCGAAGGCACGTCCTAACTTTAATAAAGAACTTTAATTTTGGAAAACAAAATAGACTCGAGGGAGATCTGGAAACACAAGTAAAAGAAACACAAAGTAAAAGAGTTTTCACCCTATTAAAGTGCATGAATCCAAATTGTTACTGTTCACAATTCTGTCACAATGCCTTTCAGACTTTGCCCTCTCAACCCTCCAACCCTCTGCCTCCCACCAGCATTTCTGCTTCATTGCAATTTCCCATCCACCCAGCTCAGTGATCAAGACTCAGGCATTGTCTAACATGGGGAGAATAAAGGGGAGGATTTTGTCAGGCAATCCTATTATTGCTGGAGTCTGCTTTTCATCCGTCCCTGCCACTGTCTATAGGCAGACAGCACAATCAGCTTTGACAGGACAATGAAAAGCTGCATCAGCTCACACCAACCAGCTCACACACTTATTTTTAAGTGACACACACATCCAAGAATTGGTACAAAACATTTCACTTTTGCTGTGAAATATCATGCAAGTCCTGAATCGCTTTATTTTTGTTTAAATTCCTCCCCCTCAAAACAGCTGCTAGTCTTCACACAAATTCATTCTTTAATTATAAGATACACACATACACACCACAGTTTGGGAAAGTTGCTGATCACACAAAACATAAACACAAAAAGCACAGGGCAAGACCCAGCAATGTTTAGATCCCAGATTACAAAGTAACTGAACGAACGCACATTCCCGACACGGCCAGAAATGTTTTAAAAGAGACCCAGACAAGAGCGGGGTTTAAAAAAAAATCAAGGGCGTTAATGAACAATAAACACATAAGGCTGAGAGACCTCCGACGCCGTTCCCCCGCTGAGGTGAGCCACACAAAGCAGAAAGAGATTTCAATGACAAAAAAGATGGGGGGGGGGGGGGGTGGGAATATAACCAAACCAGCTTCTTGCGAATGATGGGTGGGGGAAGAAATGAAAATTAATGCTAAATGGTGCGATCAGAACGCAAGTTGTGCGATGAGGAAAACCAGTTTTCGGAGAAGACGAGGTGGGATTAAGAAACAGAAACACACGCAAAAAGCAAAAGAACCGGGAAGAAAAAAGGAGAGAGAATCTGCCGAAGTTATTTGTGAAGTAGCTGAGGTTTTTTTTTACCTGTGAGCAGACAGAGGAGAGACAATGTAACCAGCGCACTCTGCTTTGTATCCATTGCAGCCACTGTATCCACTGTTCAGGTTGTTCTGGAGTTTACCTGATCCCAAAGCACCGTCACTTCCGGATTTTATCCCCCCCCCCCCTTAGCAACAGCTTCACCCCAACCTCCTTCTGTCTTAGGCTACATGGAAATCAGGGAATCGGAGGTAAATAACATCCATCCAACACTGTATTCTCTCGTCTCTATTCCAGTGGTGTCGAATGCAATCAAAACAAAATGAAAATAGTCTATTGGAAGTGTGTGTGTGTGTGTGTGGTTACACCAAATGCAAAGACAAAGACCTGGGCGACACCATACTGCTGACCCTGGGAATCCCAATTTAAAACAGGACAGCAGCTTAGAGCTTCTCCAGCGCTTTCAATTTCTGTGCAGCAGGTCGAGGAACCTCCGTTTGTCGAGATGGTGGGACGGATGTTTCTTTTTGGGAGATTGTGGTCTTCGATCGTGGTTCGATAGTGCCCACTGGTGGAAGGATCATGAGCGAGAGGGTGAGACAACAGGGTGTGGAGCTGGGGGAACACAGCAGGCCAGGCAGCATCAGGAGCAGGAAGGTCGACGTTTCCAGTCAGGACCCTTCATCAGATCTGGGGAGGGGGAAGGGAGCTAGGAAATAAATAGAGGGAAGATGGGTGGGACTGGGGAAGGTAGGTGGGACAGTGATAGATGAGTGCAGGTAGGGAGTGGTGGAGATAGATGGGAGAGAAGATGGACACGTTGAGCCAGGTCAAGGTGGCGGGGACAAGAGGGAGGGTTGGTCATGGGATGAGGCTGGGGCGTGGGGAGATTTTAAACTGGGCTGTAGGCTCTCGAAGCGGAATATGAGGTGCTGCTCCTCCAGTTTCCATGACACTGGAGGAGGCCCAGGATGGACATGGCATCCAGGGAGTAGGGGGAAGTGTTAAAATGGTTAGTGACTGGAAGGTGTTGTCGATTATCGTGTACAGAGCGCAGACGCTCCACAAAACGGTCACCAAGTTTGCAGTTGGTCTCACCGATCTACAGGAAGACACATCGGGAGCAACAGATACAGTCAACCAGGTTGGAGAATGTACAGGTGACTCCCTGTCAGATATGGAAAGTTTGCTTTGGGCCTTGAATGGAGGTGAGGGAGCAGATGTAGGGGCAGGTATAGCACTTCCCGCAGTTCCGCGGAATGAGCAGCAGGTAGGGATGGGAGGGAAATATCATTGTTCCTCAACCCTGCACCGCCCAATTTTATCGCCTTCCCAAAATCCACGAACCTGACTGCCCCAGCCGACCCCTTGTCTCTGCCTGCTCCTGCCCCACCGAACTCATCTCCACTTACCTTGAATCTATTTTCTCTCCCCTGTCCAGGAACTCCTCACCAATGTCCGTAACACCACCCACGCCCTCCACCTCCTCCAAAACGTTCGATTCCCAGGTCCCCAACACCTCATCTTCACCATGGACGTCCAGTCCCTATATACTTGCATTCCCCATGCAGATGGCCGAAAGGCCCTCCACTTCTTCCTCTCCCATAGGCCCGACCAACACCCCTCAACTGACACCCTTATCTGCCGAACCAAACTCGTCCTTACCCTTAACAACTTCTCTTTCAACTCCTCCCACTTCCTACAGACAAAAGGGGTGGACCCGCATGGGCCCAAGCTATGCCTGCCTCTTTGTAGGATACATGGAATAGTCCCTCTTCCGCAGATACACTGGCCCCATCCCCCACCTCTTCCTCCGTTATGTTATTGACTGTATCGGCGCCGCCTGGTGCTCCCACGAGGAGCTCGAACAGTTCATCCACTTTACTAACACCTTCCATCCCAACCTTAAGTGACTATCTCTGACACCTCTCTCTTCTTCCTGGACCTCTCTGTCTCCATCTCTGGCAACCACCTGGAAACTGATATCTATTTCAAGCCTACCGAATCCCACAGCTACCTAGAATACACCTCCTCTCGCCCACCTTTTTGCAAGAATGCCATCCTCTATTCCCAATTCCTTCGCCTCCACCGCATCTGCTCTCAAGATGAGGCATTCCACTCCCGGACATCCCAGATGTCCTCATTTTTCATGGACCGCAAATTTCCCTCCACAGTGGTTGAAAACGTCCTCGACCACATCTCTCACGTTTGCCGCACCTCAGCCCTCACATCCCCTCCTTGTAATGACAACAAAGACAGAATTCCCCTTGTCCCCATGTATCACCCCATAAACCTCCGAATTCATTGCATCATTCTCTGCCACTTCTGCCACCTGCAGTCTGACCCCACTACCAAGGATATATTTCCCTCCCCACCCTTATCTGTCTTCTGGAGGGACCGCTTTCTCCGTGACTCCGTAGTCCGCGCCACACTCCCCACCAGCCCCACCACCCCTGGCACTTTTCCCTGCAACCGGAGGAAGTACTCCACCTGCCCCTACACCTCCCCCTTCACCTCCGCCCCAGGCCCCAAGAAAACCTTTCACATTAAACAGATGTTCACTTGCACATCCGCTAACGTGGCAAACTGTATCCGCTGTTCCCGTTATGGTCTCCACTACATGGGGGATACCAAGTGGAGGCTTGGAGACCGTTTTGTGGAGCACCTATGCTCGGTTCGTGACAAACAACAACACCTCCCAGTCGCGAACCACTTCAGCACCCCCGCCCCCCCCATTCCTTGGATGACATGTCCATCCTGGGCCTCCTCCAGCGGCACAACGATGCCACCCGAAGGCTGGAGAAACCGCACCTCATATTCCGCTTGGGAACCCCACAGCCCAATGGTCTCAATGTGGACTTCACAAGCTTCAAAATCTCCCCACCCCCGACCTCATCCCCAGACCAGCCCATCTCATCCCCGCCTGCTTGACCTGTGTGTCTTTTCTCCCATCTACCTGCCCCTCCCTCCTCACTGACCAACCCCCATCCCAACTCCCTACCTATACTCACCTGTACTGGCTTCATCCCCTCCTCCTTTTCATGTCCGTCTTCTCTCCACCTATCGGCTCCTCTATCCACCCTCTATCATCGCCTCCCCCTCTCTCTATTTATTTCAGAGCCCCCTTCCCCTCCTCCATTTCTGAAGAAGGGTCCAGAACCGAAATGTCAGCTTTCCTGCTCCTCTGATGCTGCCTGGCCTGCTGTGTTCATCCAGCTCCACACCTTGTTATCTCAGTCTCCAGCATCGGCAGTTCCTACTATCTCTGTCTTTTCCCCCTGGTCATGGAATCATCTCCTATGTTCAGGACACCACCTAGGCCCTCCACCTCCTCCAAGATGTCCAACTCCCTGACCCCGAAAACCTCATCTTCACCATGGACATCCAATCCCTGTACATTTGCATTCCCCATGCAGGTGGCCTAAAAGCCCTCCGCTTCTACCTCTCCCACAGGCCCAACCAGTCCCCCTCCGCCAACGCCCTCATCCGACCTGAACTTGTCCTTACCCTGAGCAACTCCTTTAACTCCTCCCACTTCCTACAAACTTAAGGGGTGGCTATGGGCACTTGTATTGGTCCGAGCTATGCTTGCCTCTTTGTGGGATATGTGGAAGAGTCTGTTTTCCGATGTTACACCAGCACCATCCCTCACCTCTTCCTCTGTTACACGAATGATTGTATTGGCACTGCCTCGTGCTCCCACGAGGAGCTTGAACAGTTCATCAACTTTACTAACACCATTCACCCCAACCTCAAATACATCTGGACCATCTCCGATACCTCCCTCCCCTTCCTGGACCTGTCTGTCTCCATCTCCGGTAACCGCATCAACACCGACATCTATTTCATACCCACCAACTTCCACAACCTGTCCATCTTCTTCCCCACCTATCTGCGCCACCCATCCCACTGACCAATCACCACTACCCGCTACCTGCATCCACCTATCACCACCCCACCTATCTATCCACAACCCCACCCATCCTCCCTCTCGCCTCCCTGACCTGACACAACCTGTCCATCTTCTCTCCCACCAATCTGCCCCACCCATCCCACTGAGCAATCCCCACCACCCCCTACCTACATGCAACTATCAACACCCCATCTTCCTACCCCCAGCCTCACCTCTCCTCCCTCTACCTATTTCCTAGCTCCTTTGCCCCTCCCCAGTTCTGAAGAAAGGTCCCAACCCGAAACGTTGATTTTCCTGCTCCTCTGATGCTGCCTGCTGTGTTCTTCCAGCTCCACACTGTGTTGTCTCATGACTCCAGCATCTGCAGTTCTTGCTATCTCCTCTTCACGAGAGGGTGATAGAAATTGGCAAAAGAAATGAGGTGGAGGGATTAGGATTTGCAATGCGCTGTCTGAGAACGTGGTGGAAACTGATTAAATCACAGATCTGGAGGGATTTGGATCATTACTGTCTGGAAATAAATAATGCACAGATGCAAAGGAGAAGGGGAAAACCTGCTGGCTATGATTGGCAGAGTTAGAGGGTACAGGTGGAGTCAGTGGTAAAATTAAAGTCACCAGAATCCCACTGGACTGCTGTGTCATGAGAGAGAGAGAGAGAGATGACTGTTGGTGGTTTAATCTGACCATCACCATAATTAAGGAATATGTTTAATATTGAGAAGGACAGTGCTTCATAGTAAACTCAGTTAATACAGGAATTGAACCCAAACTGTTAACATCACTCTGCTTCACAAACCATCACTCTAGCCAACTGACCAAAAACAGAAACTGCTGGAGAAACTCAACAGGTCTGTAGAAAGAAAGGAACAGAGTTAAGATTTTTTGGCTCCGGCAACCCATCCTCAGAGCTACCTGCCCCCCTGGGTGAAAGATACTAGTTGCATTGATCATTAGAGAGCCAGTGGCCCACAATGAGACAAATAGCCGCCTTCTTCATTTTAACAGTTCTGTGCTTTCACATTGAGAGCTCACGTGCTGGCCCCCTCCAGACCCCACAACACCACCAATCCCAACAGTTGAGAGCACACCCACTTCAGTTTTACACCTTCTTTCAGTTTTGCATTTCTACCTTTGCATCCCCCTCCCGGTACGAAAAACAGATGCTGTTCTCCGGTCCGAATGAAGTGGCGCCAGCTTACCTCACAGCCTCCACCACTACTACCACCAGCTGATTGGATGGCTACTGATAGGCCCATTGTACAGCGCAGCAGCAATGGAATCCAGTGCCAAGACCACTCAAAGAATAGCCTCACCAAAGGATGAGAGACAATGCAACTTCCCATTATGTAAATACTAATTAATGTAGAATTATCGTCATTTTTTAAAAAAACTTCAAATAACCAAAAATGCCAAGCCCTCTTCACTGAATCATTATAATAGTCAAACAATATATGGTACCAGGTCACACAAGGAACAATTGCCCAGATCTTTGGGGCCTGGTGAGGGTAAACACTGTAATGAAATTGGGGGCTGCAATGGCTCTATACCTTCAAGGGAATTGGAAATAAAAGGATGGCGATAAGTCCCCTGGGCCTGATGGAATACATCCTGGGGTATTAAATTAGTTAGCTACAGAGATAGTGAGTGCACTTGTAGTAATCTTTCAAGGATCCTTAGATTGTGGGAAAGTCTCGTTTTGCCAGAGGATTGGAAAGCCGCCAATGCCATGCCTATACTTAGAAAGGAAAGTAGACAAAAAAATCACAGGTAACTAAGCCAGTTTGCTTAATGTTTGTTATTGGGAAAATGTTTCAGTCTGTTATTAAGGTAGTAATAGCAGATCAGCTTAGAACCACATAATATGATCAAGCAGTGTCAGCATGGATTCATGAGGGAGGTATTATGCGTGACAAATCTACTAAACTTCTTTGAAAAGGTAAAAAGCAGAATATAAAGGGAAAGTGGTGGATGTAATATGTTTGAATTTTTCAAAGTATTTGATAACATACTGTACACTAGGCTACCCAATAAAAGAAGACCCCAAGTTGTTGGAGGTAATATATCAGCATGGACAGAGATCTGGCTAACTAATAGAAATGATGTGGACGTGCCGGTATTGGACTGGGGTGGACAAGGTCAAAAATCACACAACACCAGGTTCTAGTCCAACAAGTTTATTTCAAATCACAAGCTTTATCAGCACTGCCCCTTCGTCAGGTGAAGTGAAGAGAGCACCCAGGCGTAGACTTTATAATCAGAGAGATCAAAAGATCATACAAATGGTGTGGGTGGAGTGTGGGCAGGCCAAATTATAGATCTCTGCAGGTCATCAAAAGTGTCAGACCGTATAAGTAAAGTGTCAACAGCTGATTAACAGCTGAAAGGATGACCTATAATCCAATTATTTGAGGCAGAGAGATAATGACAAAAAATTAAAAATAAGGTGGTGTTGGAAGTAAACTAAATGGCTGGAATAATGTGATAGGTATAAGAGTCGCGTGCCGAGGGTCTAACCAAAGTAACAAGTAATCCAAAATGGTACAAGCTAATTAAGGTAGAGAGATCATAACAAGTTATCAAAGTGATGGTGTCAAAACAGGACATTTTTCAGCATCTTTAGGTGTCAGTCGCATTCCCCCTCGTCTGAGCAGGCCCTGTGTATGTGCAGGCTTTCTTTAACATGTTTAGGATGGAAACCAGAGAAATGCAGCATCATGAAGTTATCCATGGGCTTGCGGTAGAACGAGGTACTGAGTGGGTTCGTAATCTGTAGTCCTTTTCCCATCTTCTCTGCTTTCTTGTATCTCTGCAGAACCTTGATGTCAGTGTCGATACACACAATCTTCTCAGAGATCCTCTCCACTTTGAGCCGTATTTTGTGATTTCAATGGTAGCCATGATGTGGAGGTGCTGGTGTTAGACTAGGGTGGACAAGGACAAAAGTCACAGGACGCCAGGTTACAGTCAGACAGACACCTGAGTACCTCACTATACCGCAAGTGCATGGATAACCTCACAATGCAGGACTTCTCCAGCTTCCACCCCAAACATGATAAATGAACTATGCCCTATTGACAAGCCCTGCGCATACACAGGATCTGCTCAGACGAGGAGGAACGCAATGGACACCCAAAGATGCTGAAAGACGCCCTCATAAGAATGGGATCTGATGCTCAACTCATCAATCACCCACGTTCCGACGTGCCACAGCAAAAACTGCAATGACCTCCTCAGAAGTCAGACAGAGGATATGACTGATAGAGTACCCTTCATTGCCCAGTACTTCCCCAGAGCTGAGAAACTATGCCATGTTCTTCGCAGCCCTCAATGTGTCATCAATGATGACGAGCATCTCGCTAAGATCATCCCTACGCCTTCACTTCTCACTTTCAAACAACCGCCAAACCTAAAACAGATCATCATTCGCAGCAAGCTACCCAGCCTTCAGGACAACATCGACGACAACACCACGCAACCCTGTCATGGCAACCTCTGCAAGACATGCTAGATCATCGACATGGATACTACAATCACACATGGGAAGACCACCCACCACGTACACAGCAGGTGCTCATGTGACCCAGCCAATGTTGTCTATCTCATACACTGCAGGCAAGGATACCCCGATACATGGTATATTGGCGAGATCATGCAGATGCCAAGATAGTGGATGAATGGACACCGCGCAACAAATGCCAGACAGGAATGTTTCTTCCCAGTCAGGGAACACTTCAGCAGTCAAGGACATTCAGCCTCTGATCTCTGGGTAAGTGTCCTTCAACATGGCTTTCGAGATACACAACAACACAGAATCACCGAGCAGAGGCTGATAGCCAAGTTCTGTACCCACGAAGACAGCCACAACCATGATCTTGGGTTCATGTCGCACCACATGTGACCCCGCCATACTGCTCTGTAAAATCTTCCTTACTGTCATGTTTTGACACCTTCACCTTGATAAAAACTGTTATGATCTCTCCACCTGAATTAGTTTGTACAGTTTTGGATTACTTATTAATTTGGTTAGACCCCTGGCATGTGATTCTTATACTTAACATGTTATTTCAGTCATTTGATGTGTCTCCAGCACCATCTTATTTTTAAATTTTTGTAATTATCTCTCTACCATATTCAATCGGATTAAAGGTCATGTTTTCACTGGTTATTCAGCTGTTGGCACTTTACCCACACCGTCTGACATTCTTGATCAACTGCAGAGACCTATTATTCGGCCTGTCCTTTTTTGCTATTCATTTGTGGGATGTGGGCGTCGCTGGCTGGCCAGCATTTCTTGCCCATCCCTAGTTGCCCTTGAGAAGGTGGTGGTGAGCTGCCTTCTTGAACCGCTGCAGTCCTCCTGCTGTGGGTTGACCCACAGTATTATTAGGTAGGGAATCCCAGGATTTTGACCCAGTGACAGTGAAGGAACGGGAATATATTTCCAAGTCAGGATGGTGACTTTGGGGAGTTGAGGCTTTGAGGAGTCAGGAGGTGAGTTACTCGTCGCAGTATTGCCAGCTTCTGGCCTGCTCTTATAGTCACTCTATTAATGTGGTGAGTCCAGTTGAGTTTCTGGTCAATGGTAACCCCCAGGATGTTGATAGTGGGGGATTCAGTGATGGTAACACCATTGAATGTCAAGGGGCAGTGTCTCTTATTCTCTTAGATTGTCTCTTATTGGTGATGGTCATCATTTGGCATTTGTGTGGCGTGAATGTCACTTGCCACTTGTCAGCCCAATCCTGGATGTTGTCCAGATCTTGTTGCATTTGGACATAGACTATTTCAGTGTCTGAGGAGTCACGAATGGTGCTGAACATTGTGCAATCTTCGGCGAACAACCCCATTTCTGACCTTACAACGAAGGGAAGGTCATTGATGAAGCAGCAGAAGATGGTTGGGTCTAGGACACTACCCTGAGGAACTCCTGCAGAGATGCCCTGGAGCTGAGGTGATTGACATCCCACAACCATAACCATCTTCCTATGTGTCAGGTATGACTCCAACCACTGGAGCATTTGCCCCCTGATACCCATGGATTCCAGTTTTGCTAGGGCTCCTTGATGCCACACTCAGTCAAATGCAGCCTTGATATCAAGGGCTGTCACTCTCACCTCACCTCTGGAATTCACCTCTTTTGTCCATGTGTGAACCAAGGCTGTAATGAGATCAGGAGCTGAGTGGCCCTGGTGGAACCCAAACTGGGCGTCACTGAGCAGGTTAGTGCTGAGCAGGTGCTGTTTGATAGCCCTGTTGATGACACCTTCCATCACTTTACTGATGATCGAGAGTAGACTGATGGGGCAATAATTGGCCGGGTTGGATTTGTCCTGCTTTTTATGCACAGGAATACTTGGACAATTTTCCACATTGCCAGGTAGATACCAGGGTTGTAACTGTACTGGAACAGCTTGGCTAGGGGAGTGGCAAGTTCTGGAGCACAAGCCTTCAGTACTATTGCTGGAATGTTGTCAGGACCTGTAGCCTTTGCAGTATCCAGTGTCTCCAACCGTTTCTTGATATCACGTGGAGTGAATCGAATTGGCTGAAGACTGGTATCTGTAATCCTGGGGACCACCAGAGGAGGCCGAGACCTCATCTTCAGGTCTGCCTGATGCTGCTCCTGGCATGCCTTCCTGCACTCTTTATTGAACCAGGGTTGATCCCCTGCCTTGATGGTAATGGTTGAGTGGGGGAATATGCCGGGCTATGAAGTTACAGATTGTGCTGGAGTACAATTCTGCTGCTGTTGATGGCCCGCAGCGCCTCATGGATGCCCAGTCTTGAGTTATTAGATCTGTGTGAAGTCTGTCCCATTTAGCACGGTGATAGTGCCACACAACACGATGGAGTTTGTTCTCAATATGAAGGTGGGACTTCGTCCCCACAAGGACTGTGTGATGGTCACTTCTACCAATACTGTCTTGGACAGATGCAACTGCAGCTGGCAGACTAATAAGGATGTTTGACCAACAAGAGGTCAGGTATGTTTTTCCCTCTGCCGCAGACCCTGGCTAGCACCTATGTCCTTTAGGACCCAGCCAGCTCAATCAGTAGTGCTGCTGCCGAGCTACTCTTGGTGGTGGACATTGAAACCCCCCTCCCAGAGTACATTCTGTGCCCTTGCCATCCTCAGTTCCTCCTCTCAGTGTTGGTCAACATTGAGGAGTACTGATTCATAACCTGAGGGAGGAGGGTATGTGGTAATCAGCAGGAGGTTTCCTTGCCCATGTTTAACCTGAAGCCATGAGACTTCATGGGATCCAGAATCAATGTTGAGGACTCCCAGAGCAACTCCCTGCCGACTGTATACCACTGTACCACCACCTCTGCTGGGTTTGTCCTGCTGGTGAGATGGGACATACCCAGGGATGGTGATGGTGGTATCTGGGACATTGTTTGTAAGAATGATTCTGTGAGTATAACTATGTCAGGCTGTTGCTTAACTAGTCTGTGAGACAGCTCTCCCAATTTTGGCACTAACCCCCCAGATGTTAGCGAGGAGGACTTTGCAGGCTCCACAGGGCTGTTTCTGCTGTTGTCTTTTCTGGTGCCCAGGTCAGTGCCAGGTGATCCATCCAGTTTCATTTCTTTGAGACTTTGTAGTGATTGGTACAACTGAGTGGCTTGCTAGGCTATTTCAGAGAGCAGTTCAGAGTCAACCACATTGCTGAGGGTCTGGAGTCACGTGTAGGGTAGCAGATTTCCTCCCCTGAAGGGCATTAGTGAACCAGATGGGTTTTTCCGACAATCAGTAATGATTTCATGGTGATCAGTAGATTCTTAATTCCAGACTCTTTACTTTGAATTCCAATTCCACCATCTGCCGTGGTGGGATTCGAACCTGGGTCCCCAGGACATCAACTGGGTTTCTGGATTAATAGTCTCGCGATAATATCATTGCCTACCCTGTTGACACTCCACTCACACTATTTGTATGATCTTTTGATCTCCCTGTTTATAAAGTCTGTGCCCATGTTTTTTATTCACTTCGCCTGACAAAGGGGCAGCACTCCCAAAGCTTGTGATTTCAAATGAACCTGTTGGTCTATAACCTGGTGTTGAGTGACTTTTGGCCTTAACTAATAGAAGACAGAGAGCTTGGATAAAGGGGGCGTTTTCAAGATGACACCCTGTAAATAGTAGAATGCCACAGGGATCAGTGCTAGGATAAGTCAGTGGTGTACACCTCTACTTCACCAGGTCCTGGCTATTAAATCTGATGACCACTCCAAGCTACGTCACGAATGCAGCTTATGTGGAAATTCTTAAAGGAGCAAGGTGAAATAGGGAGGTGGATAGGTATAGAGGAGGAATTCCAGGTAATTGTGGCATGGCCATCAATGATGCAATGATTAAAATCAGGACTTCTTTTATTCACTTGTTGGATATGGGTAATGCTGGCTGGGCCAGTATTTATTGCCCATCCCTAGTTGACCTTGAGAAGCTGGTGGTGAGCTGTCTTCTTGAATCACTGCAGTCTGTGTGCTGTAGGTAGACCCACAATACCATTGGAGAAGGATTTCCAGGATTTTGACCTAATGACAGTAAAGAAATAGTGATATATTTCCAAGTCAGGGTGTGAGTGGCTTGGAGGAGAGCACGTGGTGGGGTTTCTGTGTACAAGAGGCTAGATTTAAAGGAGCAAGGATATTATGGAACTGTTGTGAAGCTGGAGGAGGAACAACTTTCACCTGTCAAAATGGTTAAGGCAGATCATTGGCCCTTAACTCCACTTTCCTGCCCACTCCCATATCCTTGGATTTCATGAGTGACCAAAAATCTATCTCTCAGGAAAATGCTGGGTTGGAAAGGGTCCGTTGGCAATTAAAAAGGCAAATGCAATGTTACTATTCATTTCAAGAGGGCTAGAATACAAACGCAGAGATGTACTGCTGAGATTGTATTTGGCATGTTGTGAGCAGTTTTGGGCTGTGTACCTAAGGAAGGATGTGCTGGCATTGGAGGAATCGAGACGAGGTTGACAAGAATGATTCAAGGGATGAAAAACTTGTCATTCGAGGAGCGGCTGATGACTGTGGGTCCACCTCAATGAAATTTAGAAGGCTGAGGGGGGATCTTATTGAAACAAGCTGAATAATGAGAGGCCTTGATAGAGTAGATGTGGAAAAGGTGTTTTCATTTAATTTATGCAGTTTTGGAATGTGGGCATCACTGGCTGGCCAGCTTTTATTGCCCACCCCTAGTTGAGAAGGTGGTGGTGAGCTGCCTTCTTGAACCACTGCAGTCCACCTGTTCTGGTTTGATCCACAATGCCATTAGGGAGGGAATTCCAGCATTTTGACCCAGTGACAGTGAAAGAATGACAATATATTTCCAAGTCAGATTGGTGAATGGCTTGGAGGGAAACTTGAAGGTGGTGTTCCCATGTATCTGCTACCCTTGTCCTTCTATGTGGAAGTGGTCATGGGTTGGGAAGGTGCCATCTGATGATCTTTAGTGAATTTCTGTAGTGCATCTTGTAGATAGTACACACTGCTGCTACAGAGCATCAGAAGCGGAGGGAGTGGATGCTTGTGGATGTAATGCTAATCAAGTGGGCTGTTTTGTCCTGGATGGTGTTTCCACGAGTGGGAGAGACTAGCACCCAAGGGCATAGCTTCACAGTGAAAGGACAACCCATTAGAACTGAGATAAGGAGGAATTTTTTCAATCAGAGATTGGTTAATTTGTGGAACTCATTGCTGCAGAAGGCTAAGGAGGCCAAGACATTTAGTGTATTTAGGACAGCGATAGGTTCTTGATTATTAAGGGGATCAAGGGTTACGGGGAGAAGGCAGGAGAATGAAGTTGCAAAACCTATCAACCATGATCAAATGGGATGGGCCAAATGGCATAATTTGACTCCTATTGTCTTATGCAAACTAGATGTGACATACAAGCGAAGGAAACAGATGGACATCACTGACCTGCTGTGAAGATCGGCACTCCCTATAAAGATTGTAGAGAATGGTTACAACAGAATGGGAAATATTTCAGACCTAATATGAAGCAGCAGTTCAACATGCTCTGCAAGTCATCAATCCATTGAATATACCACAAAAGCTGGTTGCTCAATTTTCCGGAAGATGGGATGTCTTTTTGCCGCAGGCTATATATGGTGGAAGGTACTTTGAACATCACATTAATAATAAGGAATATAGGGGAGGAATTAAGTACTATGATTATCACTGGAGAATTAGTATTGGATAAACTAATGAGGCTCAAAACAGATAACTCCCCTGGCCCTGATGGCTTGAATCCTAGGATTCCAAAAGAAGTATCTTCAGAGAAAGTGGGTGCATTGGTTGTAATTTTCCAAAAATTGCTGGATTCTGGAGAAGTACCAGAAGATTGAAAAACTGCCAGTGTGACACCCCCATTCATAAAGGAATGGAGGCAAAAAGTGGGTAAATAATCTAACATCCGTTTTTAGAAAAGTATTGAATCAATTATTAAGAAATTAATAGCAGAGCATTTGGAAAATCATAATCAAGCAGTGACAGCATAGCTTCAAAAGGGAAATCATGTGTAGCTAAACTGTGAGAGATTTTCAAGGAAGTCTTGACCAAGGTCGATACAGAGGAACTAGTAGATATGTTGTATTTGGACTTCCAGAAGATGTTCAGAAAGGTACTTCCAAGATAGCATTGGAGTAGATCAGTTTAGCCAGAGCTCGTCTGCTCCATCTGTTTCTTTTTATTGTTTTTATTTTTATCTTTTCTTTTCTCATTTGTGTCTTTTATTCCTTCTTTCCTCTTCTTTCCTTTTTCTTCTCGGCTTCAGAATCCCTGCCTCAGTGTGGGCTCAGACTTTCGGCCTCAGGCACCCAGCCTGAGACTCCCAGCTTCAGTGTGGATGTGGTCAGGCATCCTCTCAGCCTGGTGTCCTGGTTTGGCGTAGTGGCCTCCAGGCCTCACTCGGCATTGCGGTTTCTCGGGCCGATGTAGTGATCCCGCAGCCTGGCGTGATGGTCTTTCAGCCTGGCATCTCTGATTATGGCCTGGCATGGTTGTCTCCTGGCCCGCCGCGGCAATCTTTCGGCCTGGCATCATGGTTTCTCAGCAACCCAGCGTGGCAGTCTCTCAGCATGGCATAGTGGTCTTTCAGTCCGGTGTAGTGGCATCCTGGCATGGCTTGGTGGTCTTTCAACCCAGCGTGACAATCTGCCAGAATGGCAGTCTCTTAGTGGCCCAGCGTGGCAGTCTTTCGGCCCAGCTTGGTGGTCTTTTGATGGTAGATGGCGGTTCTCGGCACGGCGTGGCTTCAGTGTGGACTTCCAGTATAGAGATGATGGCAGAGCAGTCTCCCGGCCTCGAGTACCTCAAGTTGAAGCCCGGCGTGGTCTGGAGTCAAGGCCCGGTATGGACTGGAGCTAGGTGCCAGCATGGACTGGGTTGGAAGGACCGTTTATCTCAACTTCCTAATTTATCTATTTTCTAACTTATTCCTACAGTCTGCAATGCTGGACTTTTTATTTATTTACCTTCTAATTTTTTTGCCTGAAGAACGTGGACTGAAGAATCTGTATCTGGGTACCTTTATACCTAAGATGGCACTGTTAGTGGCGACTTATAAACTTTTCACTGTACTCATCTGAGCACATGACTATAAAGCTGATTCAAAACATTGATCATAAGATAAGAGCCTGTGGAATGGGAGGTTGTATATTGGCATGGATAGAGAACTGGCACATGGGCAGGAAACAGTGAATGAAGGTAAGGTTCTCTTTCATGTTAGTGACCTGTACCGAATGTGGTTCCCCAGGTATCAGTGCCAGGACTGCAATTGTTTACAACAAACATTCATGACTTGGAGGAAGGAAGTGCAGGTACTGTAGCCAAATTTGCAGTCGAGACAAAAATAGGTGGAAAGGCAGGTTGTGACAGGGATGCAGACAGTTTACAGAGTGATATTAATAGGTTAAGTAAGTCGGCAAAACGTTGGCAAATGGAGCATAGTGTGCGAAAATGCAAAGTTGTTCATTTTGGAAGGGGAAACAAAAGAACAGAATTACTTACGTGGAGAAAGCTGCAGAAAGCTGCAAAACAAAGGAAATTGGAGGTTCTTGGACACAAGACACAGAAAGCTCATGCATAGGTACAGCAGGTAATCAGGAAGGGCTAATGGAATGTTGGCCCTTATTTCAAGGACGTTGGAGTATAAGAGTAGGGAAGTCTTTTTGCAACTGTACAAGGTACTGGTGAGACCACATCAGGAGTACTGTGATCAGATTTGGTTCCCTTATCTGAGGAAAGATATCATTTCATTGGAGGCAATTCAGAGAAGGATCATTAGGATGATCCCTGGTATGGAGGAATTGTTTTATGAGCAAAGTCTATAAATGTTGGGATTCTACTCATTGGAGTTTAGAAGAATGAGAGGTGATCTCATTGAAACATATAAAATTCCTAAAAAGCTTGACAGGGTAAATGCTGAGAGGATGCTGAGAGTCTTAAGACCAGAGGGCATAGTCTCAGAATAACGGGGAGCCACTTTAAGAATGAGATGAGGAGGAAATTTTCTCTCAGAGGATTGTGAGTCTTTGGATTGTGGGAGCAGAGTCCTTGTGTACATTTAAGGCTGAGCTAGATAGATTCTTGATCAGTAGAGAAATCAAAGGCAGCAGGGAAACGGTTGGAAAGTGATGTGAGGGATGTTGGATCAACTATGATCCTATTGAATGGCAGACCAGGCTTTAGCAGTTAAAACAAGTTACCCCTGTTCCTATTTCATATGGCCTTATAAATAAGCATGTTGCATAGCTCTTCCTCAAACACCTTCTGCAAGTCAGTTTCAACCACACAAAATCCGAGATACAACTGCCCAAGAAGAAGAAAGATACTTTTTAATGGTTGATACAAATGAATAGCTTGCTAGGCCATTGCAGGGGGCAGTTACATGTAAACTACATTTCTGTGGGTCTGGAGTTACACGTAGGCCAGGACAGCAGTTTTCCTTCCCTAAAGTAAAACAGATGGGTTTCTGTGACAATCTAGTCACAGTCATCATTAATTTTTTCATAATTTCAGAATTAATTTAAATTCGACCATCTGCCTGGTGGAATTTGAACTTAGGTACCTAGATTACTAGCCCAGCAACATTACCAGTCCACCATCACCTCCTGTAATTTCATTTGGAGCAGTGACCTCAATACATCATTTCCAAGAAAACATACATTGCAGTCAAGTGCCGAGGTAAATACCTTGTAATTTTCATTAATGATATGTTTGAACTGATGAAGTCATCATAGACAGAGAAACCTGACCAGAGGCCTCGTAGTTTATTTTTGTTTCCTTCAGTTCAAAAGAATCAGGAGTTCAGTTCAGAGTTTCATCCTGGCAAAGAATCAAGTTTTCAATTCAGGAGAACAGTTTTCAACCTAGCTCTTAGTCTTTGAAGTCTTCAAGCTACGAGAGTTTTGTATAGAAGATTTCAAGATGTGAAAAGGGGTTCAGGCCAGCAGAACTGCAAAGAAATCATAAAGTCAAAATGTAGAAGTTGGGTGTCACGGTGGCTCGGTGGTTAGCATGACTGCCTCACAGCACCAGGGACCTGGGTTCAATCCCATTATCGGGCAACTGTCTGTGTGGAATTTGTACGTTCTCCCTGTGTCTGCGTGGGGTTCCTCCGGGAGCTCTGGTTTCCTCCCACAGTCCAAAGATGTGCAGGTTAGGTGGATTGGCCATGCTAAATTGCTCACAGTGTCCAGGGATGTAGACGCTAGGTGGGTTAGCCATGGGAAATGCTGCCTTACAGGGATACAGTAGGGTTGCAGGTCTGGGTAGGATGTTCTGAAGGTCAGTGTGGACTCGAAGGGCTGAATGGCCTGCTTCCACACTGTAGGGACTGTATGATCTAAGAGGAAAGATGACAAGTTGAATTAGGAATGATTTTTTTGGGTGGATTGTATATCTGTAAATATAGTTGCTCGGAAACAGATTGAAACTTTACTTTGCTGTTTGTGTAGCCAGGTTTTATTTGTCATAAACTAGTGTTCTTGTGTAACAAACTTTGGCAGCACCATTTGCATATTTTCAGTAACTAACAACCATTTGTGCAGCTCTTTCTCAAACACCTTCTACAAGTCAATGTAAACCATAAGTGATCTAAGATTCTACCCTGCAAGAAGAAGAAAGATTCTTTTTAGTGATTGATACAAGTGAATAGTTTGCTAACCCTTTGCAGGGGGCAGTTACAATTCAACTACATTTCTGTGGGTCTAGCGTCATATCTCGGCCAGATCAGACATGGACAGCAGTTTGTATCAGAGATAACATTTCTGATGAAGGGTCTAGGCCTGAAACGTCAAGCTTTCCTGCTCCTATGATACTGCTTGGCCTGCTGTGTTCATCCAGCTCCACACCTTGTTATCATGGACAGCAGTTTTTTTCTTCCCTAAAGTGAAACAGGTGACAATCTAGTCACAGTCATCATTAATTTGTTTTTCATAAATTCAATGTTTATTTAGTTTAAATTTTACTATCTGCACGGAGGAATTTGAACCGGGGTACCGAGATTACTATTGTATCAGGGATAAAAGGTACTGCAGATACTGGAGAATCCGAGATAACAAGATGTGGAGCTGGATGAACACAGCATCAGAGGAGCAGGAAAGCTTGACGTTTCGGGCCTAGACCTTTCATCAGAGACGGGGGAGGGGAAGAGGGTTCTGAAATAAATAGGGAGAGAGGGGGAGGCGGATAGAAGATGGATAGAGGAGAAGATAGGTGGAGAGGAGACAGACAAGTCAAAGAGGCGGGGAAGGAGCCAGTAAAGGTGAGTGTAGGTGGGGAGGTAGGGAGGAGATAGGTCAGTCTAGGGAGGACGGACAGGTCAAGGGGGCGGGATGAGGTTAGTAGGGAGGAGATGGGGGTGCGGCTTGAGGTGGGAGGAGGGGATAGGTGAGAGGAAGAACAGGTTAGGGAGGCGGGGACGAGCTGGGCTGGTTTTGGGATGTGGATGGGGAGGGGAGATTTTGAAGCTTGTGAAA
>JAHRHZ010000061.1:24551897-24593470 GCA_024137785.1 Ginglymostoma cirratum
GGGAGATTTTGAAGCTTGTGAAATCCACATTGATACCATTGGGCTGCCTGTCCATCCTGGGCTTCCTGCAGTGCCACAACGATGCCACCCGAAGGCTGCAGGAACAGCAACTCATACTTAGATTGGGAACCCTGCAGCCCAATGGTATCAATGTGGATTTCACAAGCTTCAAAATCTCCCCTCCCCCATCCGCATCCCAAAACCAGCCCAGCTCGTCCCCGCCTCCCTAACCTGTTCTTCCTCTCACCTATCCCCTCCTCCCACCTCAAGCCGCTCCTCCATCTCCTACCTACTACCCTCATCCCGCCCCCTTGACCTGTCCGTCCTCCCTGGACTGACCTATCTCCTCCCTACCTCCCCACCTACAGTCACCTTTACTGGCTCCATCCCCGCCTCTTTGACTTGTCTGTCTCCTCTCCACCTATCCTCTCCTCTACCCATCTTCTATCCACCTCTCCCTTTCTCCCTATTTATTTCAGAACCCTCTTCCCCTCCCCCATTTCTGATGAAGGGTCTCAGCCCGAAACGTCAAGCTTTCCTGCTCCTATGATGCTGCTTGGCCTGCTGTGTTCATCCAGCTCCACACCTTGTTACCTAGATTACTAGTTCAGCAGCAAAACCATTCCACTGCCACCTCCTCTAATTCCGTTGCACTGAAAGAAATCATAAAGTCCAAAAATATGACAGGAAAGAGTCAGTGAAATTAAAGAAATTAGAGTCAAGTTAGGAATGATTTTTTTTGGGATTGCATATCTGTAAATGTAATTTTGGGAAACAGATTGAAACTTTATTTTGCTGTTTATATAGCCAGGTTTGTTTTTGTATCATAAACTAGTGCTCTTTTATAACAGAATTTTGGCAGCATCTTGTGCACATTTTCAATGGCTAACAACCATGATAACCAAGTGCAAAAAGTTAAACTTATGATCTGTCAAGTGAAGGTTTAGCAATTGCCATCAGCTGGAATCATATCAATGTGAAGAAAAATCTGTTAAGTACAGGCTAGTCAGTTTGACATAATAGATGCTAAAACGCCTCTAAAGATAATTTGGGACAAAATTAGTCGTCAATTGTGCCAATGTTGGGTTAATTACAGAAAGCCGGTATGAATTTGGACAGAGAAAATCATGCTTAATTTACTTGCTGGAATATTTTGATGTGAGAACATTGAAGGTTGATGAAGACAATGAAATTTGATGATGTTTTTGTTATAAGGAAAGGTTGTCTAGGCTGGGAATTTTTTCCCTGGAGCATAGGAGACAGAGGGGTAACGTTATAGAGGTTTGTAAAATCGAGAGGCACAGATAAGGTAGATAGCCAACAGCTTTTCCCCATGGTAGGGGAGTCTAAAACTAGAGGGCATAGGTTTAAGTTGAGAGGGAAGAGAGTCCAGAGGGGCAATTTTTCACACAGAGTGTGGTGAGTGTCTGGAACAGGCTGCCAGAGGTAGTAGTGGAAATGAGTACAATTTTGTTATTTAAGAAACATTCAGACAGGTACATAGATGGGATAGGTGTGGAGGGATATGGACCAAAGGCAGGCAAATTGGATTAGTTTAATTGTGAAAACTGGGCGGCGCAGACAAATTGGGCTGAAAGGCTTGTTTCCATGCTGTAGACCTCTATAACTCGATGACAGTTCTGGTGATGTGGTTTACATTGACCTGCAGAAAGCATTTGAGAAAGTGCTACACAGTAACCTTGTCAGTGAAGTAATAGCTCATGGTAAAATTAGGTCTCCAATCTTCCAGATAATTGAGATCTTCAAAACCTCTGTGGAAATTTATCCTGATTCCCACGTAAAGTCATTACAGAATTACAGAATGTTCAGCCATTTCTCTCCAAATTTCTCTCCATCTTACCTCTTTCTCATCATTTTCCTGCCTTCCAAACTCCCATCCTTACATATTCTTAATTTCCAGATGTCTCCTGCTCATTTTTTACTTTTCAGACCTATATTGGCTCCCAGTCCACTAATCCTTTAGTTTTAAATTTCTCACTATCATGTTCCAATCCATTCACTGTTAAACCCCTGCTTATCTCGTAATCTCCTCCAGCCCCCTAGCACTCTAAATCTTGAACTTACTCAACTTATAATGGTGTTCATTGATGATTTTCAAAGATAGCCATAGCTTCAACTTTCTAGGTTGTAACCTCTGGAATTCTTTCAACAAATCTTGCCATCTCTCTATCTTCAACATCTAACACATTTTTAATATCTTCTTTGGCTTGAATTTTTTTTCTGAATAAGCTTCTGTGCAAAACTTTGCAAGATCTTTTTCAATGTTACTGGCAGAACGACTATGTTATCGCTGTAAAATATTTAAGTGTGAAATATTCTGGGAGCCCTGATATCCTAGAATGGCAAATTTTTCTAGATGTTGCTTTCATCTCCCCATTTAGATTGTAAACCACTGACATCTACTGATAATTTCATAGAACTGCATTCATTAGCCTTCATGCTCAAATGGTACTTTTAATAGATAAATACACAAATTATAAAGCACTATGCTGCTTCATTCTCCCCCACTGCACTCAATAGATTTATATGCTGCAGTGAATTTTTTTAAATGTAATGCCTCACACATGTCCTTGACAATTAATAGTTCATTATTTCCTCACAATCGGTATTTGGTGGTTTAATTTGTTTGGAGGGTATTAATTTCCCTATTCTTCTGTTGAGATCTGCCAACATGTCCTTGCTGCTTTCTGCATCTCTGCTGAGTGGGGAATGTCACCGAACTATTGAGCAATGCCTTAATTTGAAAATAAAAGCAGCTTTACCTTCTCAAACAAACAAGATAGTTCCCAAATTGAAATGGCCTTTGGAATTTCCCAGTGTTGCCCTAAAATCTACCATCATCTTGTAAACACAGATGTAAATCACTCAACGATCAAGAAAAAGTGGAGACACTGCTTCTCATTGCATGATTTTATAGAAGCAGTGAGACAAAGAAGAGGATATTTATCCCCTCGAGCCTGTTTCATAGCTCAATTAAATCATAGCTGATTAAAGAGAAATGTCATTCCATGAGTAATTCGTACATTCAGGACACAGGGTCAAATCCCAACTTGGCGGCAATTTAAATTCAATTTAATAACAGTAATAAATTGTGTTTCAGCAATAGTGACCATGGAAACTGTCATGGATTGCTGTAGTATAAAACCATCAAGTTAACTTGTGTTCTTTAAGGAAGAAAATCTCCCATCCTTACTTGATCTGATTGACATATGACTGAAGATCCACAGCAATGTGATAGTCTCTGACCTGTGCCTTAAGAACTCAGCAGGTGTTGCTATAGGACAAGTCAGATCTCAGAGTGAAAGCTAAACCTGTTTTGTTTCGGTGGTAAATAATGTGGTCTGTCACTGAAACTGAAGCTTGTAATGTTGTAGATTTTTTTAAACAATAAAACAAAAGTTTATTAACTAAAAGAAATTCAGATAAAGTTAGATAAACCAAGAGATTCACTTTTAATGCAAACGCAGCTAAACAACACAATAATGGTATAATTCTGTTAATCCCAAAACATTCACTTACAAGTTATTAAAATAGCCTTAATAGAGTAGCCAAAAGCACCCCTTGTAGAATACTCACACCAAAGTAAAGATCTTTTCCTAACACTTCAATAGGTTTACCATAACTGTGACTTTAACTCCAAGGCTAGAAACACTGATATCTTCTTCCTGAGGTTAACAACACTTGTGTTTGGAACAGGGAAAATGTAGAGAGTGGCAAAGCAAAAGGATATTGCAGCAGGACAGAGCAGCTGAGAGAGTAAAGTACAGAGTGTACAAACATGGAAAAACATCAGAATACAGGGTCAAATGGGGTGGCGGGGGTGCTTAAATGCTTGTAGTACTCAGAACAAAGTAAATGAATTAACGGCACAAATAGAGGTTAATGATTATATAGGCATTATGAAGACATCATTGCAAGAAGATCAAAGCTGGGAACTAAATTTTTAAGGGTTTTCGAAAGAACAGTTCGGAAGGAAAGGGTGATGGCTGATCTTGTTTAGTGGAAGATGAAACAAGTATGATAGCAAGAAATTATCCTAGATCAAAAAATGAGTTGATGACACCACATCCAGTCCCTCTGCCACTGACTCTCAGTAGCAGCAGTGTGTACTATCTACAAGATGTGCAGCAGAAGTTGACTAAGACTCCTCATATATCACCTTTCAACCCACTTCCACCTAGAAGGACATGGACAGCAGATACTTGGGAATACCACCCCCTGCAAGCTCCCCTCCAAGCCACTCAGCATCCTGATTTGGAAACATATCACTATTCCTTTACTGTCATTAGGTCAAAATCCTGGAATTCCCTCCCTAAGGCATTGTCGGTGTACGCACAGCATACAGACTGCAGCAGTTCAAGGAGGCAGCTCACCACCACCTTATCAAGGGCAATTAGGAATGGGCAGTAAATGTGGGCCCAGCCAGTGATGCCCACGTCCTGTCAGTCAATCAACAAAAAAATTAGCCTGATGTTTCCTAATACTAGTGACTTGCCATTTGAATTTCATGACCCATTCATAAAATCTCATCACAGTATTCAAATGGAACCACATGCTGATGGCCAGCATTTGTTGCCCGTCCTTAATTGCCCTTGGAATGGCATAGCTTTCGATAGCCTTTTCAGTAGGAAATATACTTCTGCCGGTCTGGAATAGGCGAGACCAGGTAAGGATGGCACAATCCCCTCCCTAAAAATCAAGGTCAAACAAGTGAGTTTTTACAATAATCAGTTGTTATCATTATTCACACTAGCTTAACATTTTAGACCTATTCTGAGGAAGGGTCACTGGACCTGAAAAGTTATCTCTGATTTTTTTCTTCACAGATGCTGCTAGACCGACTGAGCTTTTGCAGCAACTTTTGCTTTTGCTAACATTTTGTAGATTTGGTTTAAAATGTTTTAAAACCCTCTGAGAACCATCTGCCCCGCGTGTGGCAGTACCAGCAGACCGTGCAGTCTTGTTTTTCACCATCTCACAATCCATCAAGCTGCAATGGAAGCAAATCATCCTTAGTCATGAAAGATAGTCTGAGGAGGGAAGGCAAAAGAAGAACTCCCTAGTGTCTCCTCAGCTCACTGGTGTTCCATGGAATGGGCAGGCTGTCTTGTGAAGAAAGTTTGGACAAACAAGTCTTACATCCACAGGAGTTTAGATCAGTAAGAGGTAACATAATTGATACATGTAAGTTCCCAACAGGTCTGATGTGGAAAGGCTGATTTGATTTGATTTATTATTGTCTCATATACCTAGATACAATGAAAAGTATTATTTTGCATGCTATCCCAGGCAAATCATACCTTACATTATGCTCAGAAAAGGTTGACAAGGATGTTGCCAGGGTTGGAGGGTTTGAGGTGTATGGAGAACCTGAATAGGCTGGGGCTAATTTCCCTGGAGTGTCGTAGACTGAGGGGTGACCTTATAGAGGTTTATAAAAGCATGGATACAGTGAATAGTTAAGGTCTTTTTCCCAGGGTAGGGAAGTCCAAAAATAGAGGGCGTAAGCTTAAGGTGAGAGGGGAAATATTTAAAAGAGACCTAAGGGGCAACACTTTCAAGCAGAGGGTGGTGCATGTATGGAATGAGCTGCCAGAGGAAGTGGTGGAGGCTGGTACAATTATAAAGTTTAAGAAGCATCTGCATAGGTATATCAGTAGGATCGGTTTAGAGGGATATGGTCCACATGCTGGCAAACGGGACTAGAATGCACTCCGTTTAGACTTCTCACTGCCACAGAAAGGCTGCCAACATCATCAGGACCCCTCCCACCCCAGTAATGCTGTCCTCTTCCACAGCGTCTTCCCTGTCATTGTTAGACAGACAAATGATCTCTCTACCTTCAAATAATGTTGACCTTATTAATGTTCATCTTGCCTCATGCACCTCCTGGCAGTGTAACCAGTATGCCTCACTCTATCTAAGCACCCTGTGTGAAGTTGGGTAAAGAATTTGTGGATTGGGAGGCAGGAAGTTTGAATTTGGTGTTTGTAAAATGCTAGAGAGAAAAAGCATAGCATGGTCCCTTTAAAAGACGATGTGCTTCTTCAATGCTTAGAGATTTAAAATGGCTGTCAGAGCAGCAGCTTGAAAGTTTGCAAGTACATAGAGAGCATGCGAATTGAAATATTAGGTTGTACAGTTAGCAGGCCAAGTAGCAGCTTTTTAACGAAGACAACAAGCTTTTGAAATTAGCCAATCAATTTGAACCAGACGTTTTGATACCAAAAGCCAATTAAATTTAAATCTGATGGTTTTGACAACAGGGGACCAATCCTATTGTAGGAAATTGATATGTCATAAGGGTATAAAAAAGAGGGCAGTTGGAAAAAGACCCCAGAACTAACCGTCATCTGCCAAAACTAACAGCCCTCAGTTCACAAGAGAGAATCACTGGCTCTTACAGCCTCCTCTATGTATTAGAGAAAGCACCATCTAAATAACAAAGGTGCCAATGGCACAACTAGTTGATGTTCCTGACAGAAGAATCAACGGAGAAGACATTCCTGACAGAGGACTCCATGGAGAAGGCACAGAACTTTCTGGAAGACACATAACCTGGCTGTAATTTGGAGAGACTAACTTCTATTCTTTTTATATAAATGAGACTTGTATTTACTGGAACAGCACACCATTAGAATCTTGCTTTATTCGGGAATGGTTAGTAGTTAGAAGGAATTTATTCAGTTTGTTAATAATTTAGTTAATTTATTCACTGTTAGAGTTGGATAAATAAATTGTTACTTGTTGATTTTAAAGTGAGTGTCAGGGATTTATTTATTTAACCACTGGAAGTTGCTGAAAGGCAGGGTACACCACTTTTGACACTCCTTTTGCAGATTACAGGGCAAGGTGCTCCTCTTTGGGTGTTTCGGTTTTAGTTCTTAGATGGGGGCCAACCTCCGCATTATAACAATCTGTATGTCCTTGGTTACTATGATCTGCCTGTACTGCTCACAAACAAAGCTTTTTACTGTACTTAGGTATACATGACCAAAGTACATCAAATCAAATCAAATAGGATTAACTCAAGATATCTGGTTAGCATGTACGAGTTGGACTAAAGGGTCTGTTTCTGTGCTGGACATCTCTATGACTATGATCAGGGTAATAGTACCAAAGTCGGGATATAGTGTTACAGCTACAGAGAAGGTGCAGAAAAAGATCAACTCTAAAATATGAGAGGCTCATTTGTAAGTCTGATATGAAGCTGTTCTTAAATTTGTTGGTATGCATTTTCAAACTTTTGTATCTTCTGCCCAATGGAAGAGGGTGGAAGAGAGTGTAACTGGGCGGGGCGGGGGGTTGGTGGGAGGTATGTGGTGGCGGGGGTAGTGGGCGGGTGATGGGGTATTTGATTATCTTGCCTGCTTTCCCGAGGCAGCAGGAAGTGTAGACGGAGTTAATGGAAGGAAGGCTGACTTTCGTGATGGACTTGGCTACGTTCACAACTCTGTAATTTCTTGCGGTCTTGAGCAGAGCAGTTTCCATACCAAACTGTGATGTATCCAGGTAGAATGCTTTCTGTGGTGCATTCTCTTGTTTCCTCTTATGGGAGAATCTAGAACTAGGGATCATTGTTCAATAGTCAGGGATCATTCATTTGAAACAGAGATTAGGCAATTTTCAGTTATGAATCTTTGGAACTCCCTGAAAGGAATAGGATATTGAGCTTGATGATCAGCCATAATCACAGTGAATGGTGGAGCAGGCTCAAAGGGTTAACTGGCCTACTCCAGTTCATTTCTTCTAAATTTCTATGGTGGAAATAGAGTCATTGAATAGTTTTAAGGCAGAGGTTTACAGATTCTTGCTAAACCATGGGATTGAATGTCATCAGCGGAAGGTGGGAATGCAGATTTGACGTTAACTCATATCAGCCATGATCTTATCGAATGGTGAAGCATGCTCAAGGGGCTCAATGGCCTACTCCTGCTCTTGATGCATAAAATTTGAAAGATTTCAGATGCATTGGTTTGCATTTTCAAGGGGCTAAGTATCTCCTGGGTGTAACCCAGAAGAAGTCATAGCAGACACTGAAGTGAGATTCTGAGGCATGAGTGCCTGCCACAAGAGGGCAGGTTTGCACTGTGCTAATTTCTCTGATCCAGGGCACTGAAAAATTTTGCAATCCTGCCGGAAGCCCTCCAGTGAGGAAATGTTGGAAAAGGCTCAAAAACAACTGGGGAAATCAGGCTTGCATCCATCTGTAACAATGCAAGCCACATGCAGTGTTTGTGGTACCTACTAATGTAATTTATAGCGACATGCAGCCCTGTGTCAAACAGATTGCAGCCTGCCTGTGTGCTTCAGTGTGGCTATCCGAGATTGTGCAAGCTGCCACCACTTAAAGCTAGCACGTGCCTCATAAAGGGGAGGTTGCATTCTGACTGCTGCGGGTGCTGCAAAGGGCTGGGAAGGATGCCTTTTGTGTAAAGAGAGCAGAAATGCCAGAACAAGACACAAAATAAGGCACAGTTGACTTGTGAGAAAGGTCATAACTTATGGAATGACAGGAATGGTAGCAACAGGGAGTCTAAAATTGGCTGAGGGACAGAAACAGAAAATAACAGCTTGTATCAGAGTTGCCAATTGTGTAAGGCAATGCACTGAAGAACATAAGGCCATAGGAAATAGGAACATTTGGCCTCTTGAGCCTGCTCCACCATTCAAACAGATTATAGCTGATCTGACATTGCTCACATCCACTTTCCTGATCTTTCTCCATAACGCTTGATACTTCCCCATCTCAGTCTTAAATTGGCACCTCTTCATTTTGAGACTATGCCTTCTAGTCATATGCTGTCCCGCGTCAAGCCATTTAAGCATCCAATATATTTCAGTGAGATCTCCTTTCATTCTTCCAATCTGCAATGAGTAATGTAACAACCTGTTTAACCTTTGCTCGTTAGACAATCCTTCCAAACAAGGGATCAACCGAGTGAATCCTATCAGAACTGCCTCCAGTGGAAAGATATATTTTCTTAAATAAGGATGTCTAATATAGTATTATTAAGTCAGAGTTTGATTACTTTTAAGATGGAGTGTGGTTAGTCATGTGAATTTTTTTTAAAAGGTCTGAAAGTCAGTTTGGAACAGAGAACTAAATACATCAATCCAAGAAAGCATGTTATATTCCTGAGAGAACCTTTGTGATATCAATGGACAAAATATTTGTATTAAAATAAAACAAAGTCTGCAAATGCTGGAAATATGAAACAAAGACAGAAATGGACCCATGTCAGAGAGACCAAAGTGCATGTTCTGACGAAGAGCGACTGGACTCAAAACCACTGGGTTCGATTCCACCCTCAGGTGACTGTCTGTGCGGAGTTTGCACATTCTCCCCGTGTCTGTGTGGGTTTCCTCCGGGTGCTCCGGTTTCCTCCCAGTGCAGAGATGTGCAGGCTAGGTGGACTGGCCATGCTAAATTGCCCCATAGTGCTCAGGAATGTGTAGATTAAGTGTGTTAGCTATGAGCAATGCAGGATTACAGGGAAAGGGTTGGGGATGGGTCTGGTTGGGATGCTCCTCGGAGGGTCGGTGTGGACTTGTTGGGCTGAAGGGCCTGTTTCCACACTGTAGGAGTTCTATGATTCCATGATGCTGCCAGACCTGCTGAATTTCTCCAATGATTTCTGAGCATGTTTTTACGTGACAGCAAAGTAAACACATTAATTAGGCCGTCTGAATTGTGAGAGGTTCATACTAGCTGAGTTGGAAAAGAATCATGAAAGAATAATCTCAACAGTCCAAGATGGAGTAACTATAAAGCGTCAGTTATCAAAAGATTTAAAAGACTAAGATAGAAGTGATTTTCCGTGGGATTGAGTCCCTATGACGGATGGTGTTCAGAAAAAGATTGAAACTTTGTTTTGATGTTTGTGTTAAGACTGTTCTAGTTGTCTTCAAAATGTATAACTTTGTTACGTATTTCTTATTTCGAGTAATAAACGTACGTATGCTGTTCAAGAGCTTCTGCAGCCTCAGGTCAACATGTTTCAATGACATTGACCAACTGCAAAATAAATACACAACCTGTTAAGCCAGTTTCATTTGTGAATCTGACTTTTCCAGTCAGTCCAATCATCTGGAATTATAACAAATGTTATTACCTAAAAGGTTTAGCTGATGGCATAAGTTCCACCATTGGCATATAAAGGACTGTTCCTGGTAGGAGTTTATCAAAGTGTTCAGTGTGATTAGTGTAGTATTGTGTGTACCAGGATGTTTCAGTAACAGTGATGTGTTCATAATCCTAATTTTGGGCTTGATGTCTCACAAAACGCTATTATCCATCTCATTAGGTAATGTAACTAGCTTTTTGTTAATATGTAATAATATGTAATGCTCATTCTGCTGAAGACTTTGTGAGGGTGTCCTGCTCCACTTGATATCAGTAACTTATGCTAACAGCAAGAAGTAGGATTAATGGTAGTGGGACATTCCAGATTTTGTTCCAGAGATCCTGACTGTTGTGTCATTGCATAGACCCCCAGACAGTGTACATTTAAAACAGGTACATAATATTGCAACATTGTTACAAAGGTAAAAATGAAATTAAATCTGAAAGAACTGAGTTCTGGGGAAGGGTCACTAGTTAACTCTGATTTCTTTTCACAGATGCTGCCAGACCTGCTGAGCTTTTCCAGCAACTTTCATTGTTAGAAAGGTACTGGCTTCACCTTGAACCTCTCTCTGTGGGTAATGGAGTCAGGATAGCATGTTCAGTATATGTAATGTACAGTAATATAAGTAAAGATAGAACCTAGACCTCAGGCTATCACAGCAATATAGATAGTGTTGTTAATAAAACTCAAGGCATTTGTCTGATTTTTGGGTATATGTTACATGAGTTTACATATAGGTAGCACTCACACCTTAATACAATGGCTGTGATGTTTAAACCAAGAAAACATGTCAATAAACACACTATAAGACATTGCAAGCAGCAGTGACCTGAAGTTTAGCCATATCATTTTGTAAGATGGAACAATTGCAACATTTTCAGATGAGATGAAACCTGGAAGCATTGTCAATTATGAGGAAGTTAATGTGGAACTTCAGAAAGACGTGGACAAGTTTATGGAATGCGTGGACAGATGTAACTCGATGTGAAGAAATGTGAAGTGATTCGTTTGGTGTGAAGAACTTGGAGAGACAAGGTAAAATAAAGGATAAAATTCTAAAAAGGGGTGCAGAGGTGAAGGGACACAAGTGCGTATGTGTATAAATTGCTCACGATGGCCAGTCAGGTTCAGAGAGCACTTAGCAAAGCATGTTGTTTCCTAGGCTTGATTAGTAAGGCATCAAGTACAAAGTTAAGGAGCTGATGTTGAACTTGTGAAATATACTAGTTAGACCTCAGCTGGAGTATTGTGCACAGCTCTTGGTGTCATTATTTTAGGAAAGATATGGAGAGGATGCAGTAAAAGATTAACAAAAATGTATTCAGAAACAGGATAATCTTCACTCATAAAGTTGTTAAGGTCTGGAAAGCATTGCTTAAGAATATGGAGGAGATTTTTATTTTAAACATCATTCATCAGTTTTACCCATTGCTCATTAGGCAAGCATCCCTAATTGCTCTGGAGAGAGTGATGGTGAGCTGCCTTCTTGAACTGTTCAAGTCCTTGGGGTATAAGAATGCCACAGTGTTGTTAGGAAGAGAGTTCCAGAATTTGACTCAGTGATATACTCAAGGAACGGTGATCTTAGGTTGTGCTGTTTCAATGCATCTGCTGTCCTTTTGCTTTGAGGTTGAAGCTGTGTAAGGTGCTTCAAAGGAGCCATGGTGAGTTACTGCAGTGCGTCTTATAGATGGTGCACACTGCTGTCACTGTGCATCAGTGGTGAAAGGAATGAATGTTGAAGGTTGCAGATAGGGTTCCAATCAGGTGTGATGCTTTTGAGTTTCTTGAGTATTGCTTAAGCTGCACTTGTGCAGGCAAGGGGTTGGTATTCCATCACACTCCTCACTTGTCCAGGCACGTGGGGTGGTATTCCATCACACTCCTCACTTGTGCAGGCAAGCGGGGTTGGTATTCCATCACACTCCTCACTTGTGCAGGCAAGCGGGGTGGTAATCCATCACACTCCTCACTTGCGCAGACAAGCGGGGTGGTATTCCATCACACTCCCGACTTGTGCAGACAAACGGGGTGGTATTCCATCACATTCCTCACTTGTGCCTTGCGGATGATGGACCAAAAAGGTAAGACTGACGGTGAGTTCCTCACAGCAGAATTCCAAGCAACTACCAGCTCTTGTAACTGCATGATGAGTCCAGTTCAGTTTCTGGTTAATTGTAACCCAGATTAATAATACTGGTGCATTCAGCAGTGGTAAGGCTTATGTTGTGAATGGTAATAAACAATGGCTTGTTGGAGATGGCACTTATGTGGCGTGAATGTTACTTGCCACTTTTCAGCTTAAGCCTGGATATTGTTCAGGTTTTGTTGCATTTGGATGTGGACTGCTTTGGTATCTGAGGAGTAGTGAACGGTGCTGAGCATTGTTCTACCATCTGTGAACATCCCCACATGTGACCTTATGATGGAGAGACTGTCGTACTTGAAACAGCTAAAGATGGTTGTGCCTAGGACAATACCTGCAGTGATCACCATCGACTGAGGTAGTTGGCCTCCACCAAGGGCGGAACGGTGGCTAAGTGGTCAGCACCGCTGCCTCACAGGGCCAGGGACTCAGGTTTGATTCCAGCCTTGGGTGACTGAAAATTGATTCAAATAATTCAGACTTGGGTTGGACTTCCCCATCACTGAGGATGGGGATACTTCTGGAGCCTCCTTCTCCAATGAGCTGTTTAAATATTAACCACTGTTCATAACCGGGTGTAGTAAGACTGCAGAGCTTAAACCTGATCCAGTGGTTGTGAAATCACTTGGCTCTATCATTTGCTGCTTGGCATGCAAGTAAGCCTGCTTGGTAGCTTCACCAGGTTGGCACCTCACTTGTAGATATTCCAGTTGCTGCTTCCGTTGTGTCCTCCTACACTGTCCGTTGAGCCAGGTTGAACCTCTGCAGAGAAGAAGAAATGCCTGGCAATGAGATGAAGGGTCCACACATGCCTGCACACACCAAATGTTGTGTGGATGTGTTGACTTCCTGTATTGGATGTCACTGCCATGCACAGACTTGAGAGGCCCACACACAAGCCAGAAAAATGAGAAGGAACATAACTCATGAGGTTGCAGGTTGTATTGGAGTATGGTTCTGCTGCTGCTGATGGTCCACAATGCCTCATGAATGCCTAGATTTGAGTTGCTAGATCTGTTTGTACTCTAGTATGCTGGTAGTGTCACATAACCTGTTGAAGTTGACTTCAGTTCTGAAGAAGAATTAAAACTTTAACTCTCCACAAATGCTGCCAGACCTGTCAAGTTGTACCAGCATTCTTCGTTTGTTTCAGGTTTCCAGCATCTGCAGTGTTTTGGTTTTATACGATAAGCAATATGCTCAATGTAAGTACGGGGCTCCTTCTTCATATAAATTGTAAAGTGGTCATTCCCACCAATACAGTCCTGGACGGACTCATCTGCGACAGATAGATGGCTGAGTTCAAGGTCAGGTAAGTTTTTCCCTCTTTCTGGCCTCCCCACCATCAGCAGCAGGTCCAGTTTAAAAGCTAATTTCTTTAGCTTAGCTAAGTCAGTGGTGGTGCCGCTGGCTCACTCTTACTGATGGACATTGACGTCTCCCACCCAGAGTACATTCTGTGAACTTGTCACCTTCAGTGCCTCAGAAATGGTTTTCAACACAGAGTTGTGCTGATTCATCAGCAGGGGTAGAGAGGAGGAATGCAATGGTGGATCAATGACAATTTGCACCTGGTGGTGTTCCCATGTACTTGCTGCCCTTGGCCTTCTAGATGGAAGAGGTCTTGGGTTCGGAAGGTGCTGTCCGAGGATCTTCGGTGAATTTCTGCAGTGTATCTTGTAGCTAGTACACACTGCTGAGCTTCAGTGGTGAAAGGAGTGGATGTGGTGCCAATCAGCAGGCTACTTTGTTCTGGCCGGTGTCAAGCTTCTTGAGTGTTGTTGGAGCTGCACTCATCCAGGCAAGTGGGGAGTATTCCATCACACTCCTGACTTGTGCTTTGTAGATGGTAGATGGGCTTTAGGGAGTCAGCAGGTGTTTTATTCACTGCAGTATTCCCAGCCTCCTCTTGTAGCCACTGTATTTATGTGGCAAGTCCAATTGAGCTTCTAGTCAATGGTATGGGAGAAGCAGGTTTCAGTTTGAGGGCATTGGCATGAGGATTGGAGATATTGGGGCCTGTACCTTTAGAATGGTCTGCACCTGAACTGTGCTGGGAATGTCAGCAGCAAAACTAAGAGCAGACAGGCCTTTAAACTAATTGAGGAAGATGGGGTACGAAGTATTATATTAGGGTGCTGAGTGGAGGCAGGAAAGCAAAATAGTTAAGTTTTGTGGGAAATGATGTTCAGAGAATGGCAGGAAGGGACAGATTCTAACAATTCTCTCAGTAAAGATGTTTCTCCTCACTTCACTCCTAGCTCTCTTGTTGACAATCCTGAAATTGTGACTCCTAGTTACTGACATACCAACCTTCTTTACCCTGTCAAAATTGTTCAAATTTAAACACCTCAATAAATTCACCTCTTAATCTCCTCTGCTCCAAGGATAATAAACCTAATCTCTAATCTCTACTTGTACCTGAAATCCTTCGTTCCTGGTATGATTCCAGCAAAGGTCCTTTACAGGTTATTGATGAAGCAACTGAAGATGATTGGGCCTAGGACACTACCCTGAGGAACTCCTGCAGAGATGTCCTGGAGCTGATCTCCAACAAGCACGATCATCTCCATCTGTGCCTCCAATCAGTGGAGAATTTGCCCACTCACTCCCATTGATTCGAGTTTTGTTGGGGCTCCTTGATATCACACTGAGTCAAATGCAGCCTTGATGTCAAGGGCTGCCACTCTCACCTCACCTATGGTATTGTAGATAACATATCAGCATGGATAGAAGACTGGCTGGCTGACAGAAAACAGATTGTGTTAGTGGCTTTTTCTGATTAACAGGATGACAAATGGAGTCCCATAGGTGTCTGTGCTGAGGCCTCAGTTTTTTACAAGGTATAAGGAAAGAAGTCCATTCAGTTGTGTGTAAGAGCACTTCTGCATATTAAAAATAAAAGAAAGAAATGCCAGGGCTTTTGTGGCTAACATCCCTACTTGTGAGCTAGCTGGCCCTGGTTTGAGGTCCACCTTGCTCCAGAGATATGTTTGAACAGGTTGATTAAAAATGCCTACAAAGCAAAGTATGATTTTTAAATGTGGGGAACGAAGGTATTGTAGCTAAATTTGTAGAGGACGTAAAGATAGGTAGAAAAATATGTTACAAAGAGAGCATTGACTGATATCAATGAGGTTCGGTGAGTGGCTAAAAATCTGCAAATGGAGTGGGAAAATATAACAGTGACTACTAAAAAAAGGTTCAGTTCTACAGGGCATTGGAAAGACCTGTGTGAAGTATTGGTCTACTTGTTTAAGGAAAATGTAAATAATTTGGAGGTGGTTCACAGGTAGTTTAATTGATCAATGCCTGAAATGAGCAGGTTGCCTTATGAGGAAAGATTGGACAGACTTGGTCTGTTCCAACTGGAGTTTAAAAAAGTGAAGGGTGGCCATGTTTGAATTTTTTAAGATCTCAAATGGTTTTCACAAGGTGGATATGGAAGGGATGTCTCTTGTTGTTAAGTCCAGAACTGAGGAAACATTTTACAGATAGTGGGGCGGGGTTGGGGGAGGGGTGTGGTCACCCTTTTAGGATAGAGGAGACCTTTTTTTTCGTATCAGTAGGTTGTGTGACTTTGGAACTCTCTGCCTCAGAAGCAAGATAGCAAGAGGTGATATTGAGTAAAAATGGGTAGAATCTGTGTGTTACGTTGAAGAACCACAAAGGAAATTGACCGTGATGTGAGTTGTGTACTGCCTCCCAGCAGTAGTCAGGAGGTGGGGAAGAAAATAAATCTGGAGATAGAAAAGGCATGAAAGAAAGGCACTATTACAAAAATCATGGGGGACTTCAATATGCGGGTGAACTGAAAAAATCAGATTGGTAGTGGATCCCAAGAAAGGAATTTTTGGAATGTCTATGAGATAATTTGTTGCAGTAGCTTGTGGTAGAGCCCAGTAGGAAACAGGCAATTCTGGATTTGGTGATGAAGAATGAGGCAGACTTGATTAAGGAGGTTAAGGTTAAGGAACCTCGAGGGGGCGGTGACAATAATCTGACAGAATCATAAAATCCCTACAGTGTGGAAACAGGCCCTGCAGCCCAACAGGTCCACACAGTATCCTACCCAGACCCATCCCCCTAATCTACACATCCCTGAACACTATGGGTAATTTAGCATGGCCAATCCACCTAACCTGCACATCTTTGGACTGTAGTTGGAAACTGGAGCACCCGGAGGAAACCCACGCAGACACGGGGAAAATGTGCAAACTCCACACAGACAGTCACCCCAGGGCAGAATCGAACCCGGGTCCCTGGCGCTGTGAGGCAGCAGTGCTAACCACTGAGCCACTGTTTTGTAAATAAATCTGATAAATCTGTATATCTGATAGAATTCACCCTGTAGTTTGAGAGGGAGAACCTGGAATCAGATGTAACGGTATTACGATTGAGTAAAGGAAACTACAAAGACATGAGGCAGGAGCTGGCCAGAGCTGATTGGAAGGGAAGCATAGCCGGGAAGTCAGTGGAGCAGCAATGGCAGGAGTTTCTGGGGGTAGTTTGGGAGGCACAGCAGCAGTTCATCCTAAGGAAGAAAGAACATACTGAGAGGAAGATGACGCAACTGTGGCTGACAAGGGAAGTTAGGGACAGCATAAAAGCCAAAGAAAAAGCATACAATGTGGTGAATATTAATGGGAAGCCAGAGGATTGAGAAGCCTTTAAAAGCCAGCAGAGGATAACTAAGAAGCAATAAGGGGGGAGAAGATGAAATATGAGGGTAAGGTAGCTAGTAATAGAAAAGAAGATTGCAAAAGTTCTTTTTTCAGACACTCAAAAAGTAAGAGAGAAGTGAAAGTTGACATTGGACCATCTCTTTCAGAGATGACTGGAGTCAGGGAGTGGTCCCAGCAGACTGGAAAATGTTCAATGTAACACCCCTGTTTAAGAAGGGAGGGAGACAGAAGACAGGAAACTAAAGCCTGGTTAGCCTGATCTCAGTCATTAAGATTTTAGAGTCCATTATTAAGGATGAGACTGTGGAGTACTTGCAAGTGCATGGTAAAATAGGGTGGAGTAAACACAGCTTCGTCAAAGGGAGGTCATACTTGACAAATCCATTCGAATTCTTTGAGGAGATAATGAGCAAGTTAGATAAAGGAGAGCCAGTGGACATAATCTGTTTGGATTTCCAAGGCCTTTGAAAAGGTGTCTCATGGGAGGCTACTAAATAAAGTCAGATCACATGGTGCTAGGTGCAAGGTACTGACATGGATAGAGGATTGGCTGACTGGCAGAAGGCAGAGAGTGGATCTTCTTCACGATTGCAGCCAGGGACGAGTAGAGTTCCGCATGAGTCAGTGTTCAGACAGAACTATTCACATTTTTTAAAATTCATTCACAAATGAGAGCATCACTAGTATGGCCAGCGTGGCTGTAGGTCTTGGGCGAGGATGAAGGTTCCTCTCCTAAAAGACATTAGATTCTCAGACAATCAACATCATTAGATCTTAATTCCAGATTTTCATTGAATTCAAATTCCACTATCTGCTATGATGGGGATTTGAACCCAGGTCCCCGGATTAATAGTCCAGCAATAATACCATGAGGCTATCAGCTCCTGGTTATACATTAATGATCTGGACAAAGGAACTAAGGGCATTGTTGCTAAACTTTGTAGATGCCACAAAGACAGGTGGAGGAGCAGGTTGTGTTGAGGAAGTGGGGAGGCTGCAGAAGGACTTGGACAGGCTCAGGAGAGTGGGCAAAGAAGTGGCAGATGGAATATAATGTCGGGAAGTGTGAGGTTATGCACTTTGTCAGGAAGAATAGAGGTGTAGACTATTTTCTAAACGGGGAAAGGCTTTGGACATCTGAAGCACAAAGCAGTTCTAGTTCAGGATTTTCTTCAGGTTAACATGCGATTCAGTTGGCAGTTAGGTTTGTGGGTGTCACTGGCTCGTCAGATTTAATGCCTGTCCCTTGTTGCCTTTGAAAAGTTGGCATTCATTCAAGAAGGGTAGAATACAAGAGCAGGGATCAACTGCTGAGACTGTATGCCATTCTGATCAGAGTGCATTTGGAATAATGTGAGCAGTTTTGGGCCCCATATCTAAGGAAAGATGTGCTGGCATTCGAGAGGGTCCAGAGGAGATTTATATGTATGATCCCAGGGTAAAGGGCTTTCATATGAGGAGCAGTTGAGGACTCTGGGTCTGTACTGAATGGAGTTTAGAAGGATAAAGAGGATCTGATTGAAACTTACAGAATACTGAGAGGCCTGGGTAGAATGGACGTGGAGAAGATATTTTCACTAGTAAGAGAGTCTAGCACCTGAGGGCACAGCCTCAGAATAAGGGATGACCCTTTAGAATGGAAATGAGGCATTTCTTCAACCAGAGAGTGGTGAATCTAAGGAAATCATTACCGCAGAATTCTGTGGAAGCCAAGAATTAAAGATCGAGATAGATAGGTTCTTCATTAATATAAGGGATCAAGAGTAACAGGGTGAAGGCAGGAGAATGAATTTGAGGAACATATCAGCCATGATTGAATGGTGGAACAGCTGTGATGGGCCTAATGGTCTGATTCTGCTCCTGTAATTTATGGTCCTATGATGTCATTGAACACAGATGACATTCTTGAGCCCATTCCATCAGCACCAATCAAAAGCAACCACCCGACTATTCTAATCCCATTTTCCGGCACTTGGCCCATAACTTTGCATGCTTTGATATCACAGCCACATATCTAAATACTTCTTAAGTGTTATGAGGGTTCTGTCTCCACCTCCTTTACTGGCGATGAGTTCAGGACTCCCACCACTCTCTGGGTGAAAACGTTTTCCCTCGCATATCCTCTAAACCTCCTGCCTCTTGCCTTGAATCTATGACACCATCAAGGGGAAATGTTTCTTCCTGTCTACCCAATCTGTACTCCTCATAAGTTTATACATCTCAATCCTGTCCCTTGTCAGTCTCCTCTGCTCTAAGGAAAACAACCCCAGTCCACCCAGTCTCTTCATAACTGAAACTCTCCAGCTCAGGAACATCCTGGTAAATCAACTCTGCACCATCTCCAATGCAATCACGTCCATCTTCTCATGTGGATTCAGTACTCTAGCAGTGTCCTAACCAATATTTTATACAGTTTCAACATCATCTTCCTGCTCTTAAACTCTAAGCCTCGGTTAATAAAGGTAAGTATCCCACATGTCTTCTTAACCACCTTATCCACCTATCTCGGTAGAAGTGGGGTTATAGAATATTTTAATGGCAGTGGTAGATGGATTATTGTTATGTGGGAGAATCAAAGGTTGTTGGGATAGATGAGAACATGGGATTCAAAACGGACAGATTGGCCATTACCTTACTGAATGGTGGAGCAGGCTCGAGGGCTGAATGGTGTATTTTGTATGTCCATACATAGAACCCAAACACACAGCACCACACTTATGGCCACACCTCCCTCGCCATTGCAGGAAAAGGCAGCAACATTGAACAGATGGGGGTATGCATATTGTCATTCTCATGGGAAGATGGGATTGCTCATCATCATTGGAATGCCAAAGACTGGGGCTGTGGCCAGGGCTGGCACTGACATTTTCGAAGATGATGATTTGCTCTTGACTAATTCTCCCACACACATTCTACTTAATCCTCACCCCATAAGCTTTTGTGATTTATAAAAAGATTTAAAATCACAGTAAAGAGGTATAGACAAATCAGAGCAGGATTGCAGTTGACACTTCTGGGACTTAATTGTGTACACTCTGACAGCGTGGAGACACGTTTGACACAGAAATCGGTGCCATAATCCCATAGGTTCAGTACCACAGGGATCATTTCGATATGCAAATGAACACATCCACGAATGTCATTTTATTGTTAGGACCATCAATCAGATGTAAATACAGAAGACAGATAGTAATATTACTCAGTCAAAGTATATACATTTGACTTTTTAAAATCTGAATTATTTAGACACACCACAGGGTGAGATAGAGAGTAAAGTTCAATCTCCTGTCCCCAGTGAGCACCCACAGAACAGGTACAACATAAATACGGAGTAAAGTTTGCACTACACTAGCTCAACAAAACACACCCAGGTCAGGTACAATGCCGGGTTAGATACAGAGTATAGCTGCCTCTACACTGTTCCCTTCAAACACTCCCAGGACATGTAAAACACAGGGTTAGATACAGTATAAAGCACCTTCCCTACCAACATTCCCAGAGCAGGTACAGCACGGGGCTAGATACTGAGTAAAGCTCCTCCACACTGTCTCTGTCAAACACTCCTCTATTGGATTCTTAAAAATCTGCCTTGGATTAAGGTCTACCGTGATGCCCTACAAGATCAACAAACATAAGCCAGCAAACCTGCATTGAAGAGTGTCAACTATCATGAATTAAAATGAGGGTTTTCCTTATCAATGGTGTGCCTTTCAGATGTGGATGCAAAGGGGGTGAATGTTGGATTTTGGATTGCTTGTACAATGAAAGTGAGCAATGTTGCTCTAACAAACGGAAAAAATTTTAACTATAATCACACGCACACTCAGAAAGAAGTACAAGCATGTACACAGCTGTACACAGGCATGCACACGTATACATGCAGACTGAGTCATGTGCACACACATACATATACAGGCATATATGCAGACTTGTACGTGTGTGCAGATTTATAAACATAAGCATACAGACACACACACAGCCATACACTCACACAAATACATATGCACAAACACAAATATATATGCTAACACAAATAGGAACATAAACCCCAAACACAGAGTGCACATACATTTCTGCTCCACAAGAGGGTGACATAATGAAGAGTTCAGGTGGATCCAACATTAGGAAGATGAGCTCTCGAGTTTTCTTGTTGGATGAGCAGCGCATCTAAAGTTAATACATTAAGAGGAAGGAGAGTATTATCTCAAACCAGGAATGTTACAGAACAAAGACCTTCTTGGTTTGTAAGTGCTCCAAGTATGTGGCAAATCATTAGATGCTTTCCCTGAAACAATATGTTTTCACAGTGACCTGTATTGATTTCTCTTTGTGTGACGGTGCTGTTTACTATACAAGTGGTCAGTGGCCTGTAGTCATCCTCTGTTAAATCTAATGGCATGAGCCAGAAGCAGAGCAACATTTTCACAAGCACCTCATCACCTACAACAACGACGCTCGGACTGTCACATTTACAACGCTCTATGTCTGACACAATGACTGGTCTCATTCACCCAACACCAACTGTGTTTTCTGACCATCACTGACTACTGATCGATGCTCCAAGTTTAAAATTCCCATCCTTGTGTTCCAATCCCTCCATTGCCTCACTAACCCCAACCCCAGTAATCCCCAGTATCTCCATAAACATTTCCAGTCTCCATAACCATCTCCAAAATCTCTATATTCGTCCAATGACAGGCACTTTTACATCCCTGTTTTAATCGGTCCTGCCAAGGCTGGGGAATAATAAGCTATGTGGATGATTACTCAAATAAAGGAGGGCACCTTGTGTGTGATGAGGGCCCTGTAATGAATTCTCAATTCTATAGGGAGGGCTGAATAAAGATGGTGATGATGATGATGGTCATGTTGAACTTTGTTTTTGTATAGCACACTTCGAAAATTCTTCATGTGCTTTAATCAATTTCGGGACACCCTGAGGAAATGAAACATGCTGAGTTTTTCCTGGCATCACGCCTTTTTCAACCTAAACATACACCTCAATGAGGGGCGGCATGGTGGCATAGTGGTTAGTGCTGCTGCCTCACAGCGCCAGGGACCTGGGTTCAGTTCCACCCTCAGGCAACTGTCTGTGTGGAGTTTGCACATTCTCTCCATGTCTGTGTGGGTTTCCTCCGGTGTTCCGGTTTCCTCCTCCATTCCAAAGATGTGCAGGCTAGGTGAATTGGCCATGCTAAATTGCCCATAGTGTTCAGGTGGGTTATAGGGGAATGGGTCTGGGTGGGTGCTCTGAGGGTCAGTGTGGACTTGTTGGGCCAAAACGCCTGTTTCTACACTGTAGGGATTCTAACCTATGAACAATGACAGCTTCCTAGTGCATTCTTCATGACCCTGCCTCAACTAATCAGACTCAACTCACCAACCAAGCAACCCCCACTAATGTCCTCTAGAGAAGTGAAACCTGTTGTCCTCATCTGGTCTGGCCCACATGTGACTCCAGCCCCACAGCAATGTGGTTAATTCTTAACTGCCCTCTGGGAAATTAGGGATGGGCAATAAATGCTGGTCTAGCCAGCAATGCCCTCATCCTTTGAATGAATAAAAATAATTTGATGGAATCATCACCTGATCAACATGAATCTTACATTTCATCACAAAATTGAGGAAGTCTTTGCTATCCTCAATCTTCCTGAGTTCCATCAAGCATTAGAAATTCATGATTGCAATCATTTAGTTGCCATGTCCTTATTTGATTCATTTGTTCTCTGTCACTCTCATTAACTTTGGGACTGGACTGCACTGTGGGCTTTGCCAATTGAAGGATTGGATGGGGTGGAATTTTGAAAATACATCCAGGAGCTTTTTATGTCAATACATGGATAGACTTACTAGAGTTAACGTTTCGGTTCTGAGGAAGGGTCACCGGCCCTGAAACGTTAACTCTGTTTTCTCCTTCACAGATGCTGCCAGACCTGCTGAGCTTTTCCAGCAACTTTGTTTCTGTTCCTGATTTACAGCATTCGCAGTTCTTTTGGTTTTTAAACTTACTAGAGATGGGCAGTGCTAGACCTAATTCATGGGAAAAATGTTGGTTAAGTGGTTGAAGTTTCTGTGGGTAAACATTTTGGGGTTAGCAACCATAACTATAAATTTCAAAGTCATTGCAGAAAGGGATGAGGGTAGTGCAGAAGTTAAGTGTTCCAATTAGGGGGTGGGGATGGCCAATTTCAATATAATTAGAAAGGATCTGGCAAACATGAACTGGGAGCTGCTATTTGCAGGTAGGTCTACATGTGAAAGGTAGGAGTCTTTTAAGAATAGTATAGTGAGAATTCACAGTCAGCCTGTTCCTTTAAGAGCAAAGGACAAGGACAGTAAGTCCAAGGACCCCTAGATGCCAAGGGCTATTGAAAGTTTGATAAAGAAAAAGAAGGAAGCATATGTCAGGTACAGCACATTAAAAACAGGGTAAGCCCTTCAGTTAATGAAGGATGGAGGGGTTGCTTAGGAAATTAGGAGGGCAAAGAGGGGATACAAAATATCTTTGGCAGACAGGATTAAGAAAAAAACCCAAGGCTTTTTATAGGTATATTAAGAGTAAGACAAAAATCAGGGAAAGAGCGGGCCCTGTGTGCAGCCAGATTGTGTGGGTGAGGTCTTAAATGAATATGTCTCACCTGTATTCATACTAGAGAAAGACACTGTAGCTGGAGATTTCAGTTGGGATGGTGAGGTTCTAGAACATGTCAAAATTAATCAAGAGGCAGCTTTAGATGTTTTAGTGAGCGTAAAGGTACAAAAAAACCCTAGGGTCTGATGAGTTGTATCCCAGGCCACTATGGGAGACAAGGAGGAGACAGCTGGGGCTCTGGCGGAGAAAGTTAATACTTGGCTGGCCACAGGCAAAGAGCCAGATGACTGGAGGATAGCTAATGTGGTTCCTTTGTTCAAAAAGGGGAACAGGGATAGGCCAGGTAATTCCAGAGCAGTTAGTCTGACATCAGTAGCTGGGAAATTATTGGAAAAATTTCTGCAGGACAGGATTAATCAAGATGTGGAGGTGCTGGTGTTGGACTGGGGTGGACAAGGTCAGAAATCACTGAACACCAGGTTATAGGTTTATTAGAAAACACAAGCTTTCGGAGCCTCGCTGCTCCTTCAGTTGAAGAAGGAGTAAGGCTCTGAAACCTTGTGTTTTCAAATAAACCTGTGGGATTAATCAACACTTGGAAAGGCAGGGATTGATCAGGGTAGTCAGCACAGATTTATTGGAGGGAGATGCTGTCTAACAAATTTAATTAAGTTATTTGAAAAGGTAACTAATTATATTGACATTGATGTATTGATGAGGATAGTGCTGTTGGAATGGCTTACATGGACTTCAGTAAGGGCTTTGACGAGGTCCTACATGGAGGGCTGGTCTAAAAGTCCAAAATTGGCTTCCAAATATGAGGCAAAGGGTGATGGTAGTGGATTGCTTTTGTGATTGGAAGCCTGTGATCAGCAGTGTATCATAGGGATCAGTGTTGGGATCCTTACTGTTTGTTCCGTACATTAATGACTTGGATGTCTAATGAGTAAGTTTGCAGATGACATGAACATTGATGGTGTTAATAGTGAGGAGGATCATCTCTGGCTACAGTCTAATATTGATCAGCATGTAAGTTAGGCAGTGCAATGGCAGATGGAAGTTAAACTCAGTAATGTGAGGTGATGCATTTGGGAAGTTTAATAAGTGTATGATATGCACAATGAACGGTAGGTCTCCAGCGATAACTGAGGAGCAAAGGGATAGTGGTGTACAAGTCCATAGATCCCTTAAAGTGTCAACACAGGTTGAAGGGGTGGTGAAGAAGACATATCAGATGCTTGCCTGCAGTAGCTGGGGCATAGAGTGTAGGAGGAAAGAAGTCTTGTATTAACTTTAAGAAATATTGGTTAGGCCACAGATGGAGTAATGTGTGCAGTTCTGTGCATCACATGATTGGAAAGATGTGATTGCACTGGAGGGGGTGTAGAGGAGATTCACCAGGATGTTGCCTGGGATTGAAAGTCTCAGTTATGAAGTGAGACTGAATAGGAGCAGAAGACGCTAAGGGAGAATCTGATTCAAGTCTACAAAATTATGCCAGGCATAGTCAGAGTAGATCATGAGAATCATGACGTGTTAAAGACTAGAGGGTGTAAGTTTAAGGTGAAGAGTAAGTGATTCAGGGGAGATCTGAGAGGAAGATTTTCACACAGAGGGTGACAGGTATATGGAAAGTGCTGCCCGAGAGGGTGGTGAAGGCAGGTACTCTCACAACATTAATGAAACATATGTACCAGCACTTAACATGCCAGGGCATTGTGGTCTGTTGATGAAGTGCAGGTAAATGGGATTAGTATATTTTAGTATTTGCTGGTCCGGATAGACATGGTGGGCTGAAGGGCCTGTTTCAATGCTGTATCACTCTGTGATTCTAAGAAGAAAGCTATTCCCAGGAAAAGGGCCATTTTTCTCTCACCCTCAGTTGCCCTTGAGAAGGTGGTGGTGAGCAAATCGGCTAAGGACCAGTAAAACAGCTTTGATGATTGATTTGGCAATATTTATTGACCTGTACACCAGAAAGAGGTCTTCTCCTCTGCTGTTTGAACTGGGGCCATGATGGAACATGGAAACAAGGGTACGTTGAATATAGGAGGAGTGTAAGCCCTTAGACCCTGCACCACCATTCAATATAATCATGGCTGATCATCCAACTCAGCCCCCTGTTCCTACTTTCTCCCCATAATCTTTGATCCTAATGGCCCTTCTAACTGTATCTAACTCTTTCTTGAAAACATTCAATGTTTTGCCTTAACTTTCTGTGACATGGAATTTCACAGGCTCTTGCAGGTGAAGTAATTTCTTGTGAACTCAGTCCTAAATAGTCTATCCCGTAACTTTAGATTACTGGACTCACCCATCATAAAGAACTTTCTTCCCTGCATCTCATCAACAAGGCGGCGGCTTCAACAGTTCTGCACTCCCTCAGTACTGGATTGTAAACATGGGATTGTATTAGAGTGCTCAAATCTTTGGAGTGGACCTTGATCCCACGACCCTATTGACTCAGGGGATAGAATGCAACCCATTGATTAACATATCAAACTGACCAATCAGTGCCCTAACAGACCCCTGGTTAAAAGTACCTTTAATATGATCACAAACAGTTAAGATGCGATATTATTTCAAACCGCATTATTTGGAATTCGGGGAACAATAAAACATGCAGCTTGCAATAGAGTGGATAATGTGATAGATTGTTCATTAAAATGGCAATTCTGGGCTGAATCAGGGACAGGGTAGAGGTGTGGCAGGGACGGGGCCCTAGGTCGTGTTTATTTAGCTGCTAATGAAAACCCACTGAAACCTTCAACAACATAATTAAGGACAGTGGTAAGTTAGAGAGCAGCCTGGTCATTTGAAGCACCTTTTTGGTGTCTTGTTTACATTTTCGGAATTTACAAGTAGTCCACACAGAAACTAATGATGAATGTACAGTATTTAGGAGGAGCAAGATTTGTGGCCGGACTAAGGCTGCTTGTCCATGCCAATATTTACAAAATAAAGACTTGCCTTTCTGTAGCATCTTTCCCAACCTCAGAACATCCAAAAATTGCTTCACAGCCATTTCAGTAACTTTTGAAAGTGAAAGATTATTGAAATGCAGGAAAGACAGCAGTTTACTGGTGCACAGCAAGATCCTGAAAAGAGACATTAGATTGTTGAGATGTCGCCGATCTCAAGCGGAAGACAGTAAAAGCAGGAGTGTGGCACTCCCTCAGAGCTGCCCTGGAGGTACATTGTGCTTAAGCCATTAGATTCAAATCTAAGCCATAAGACCATAAGACATAGGAGCAGAAATTAGGCCATTCAGCCCACTGAGTCTGCTCCGCCATTCAATCATGGTTGATAAGTTCCTCAACCCAACTCTCCTGCTTTCTCCCCGTAACCCTTGATTCCCTTAATAATCAAGAACCTATCTATCTCAGTCTTAAATGTACTCAATGTCCTGGCCTCCAGTGGCCTTCTGTGGCAGTGAATTCCATAGATTCACCACTCTCTGGCTGAAGAAGTTTCTCCTTATCTCCGTTCTAAAAGCCCTTCGCTGTGCCCTTGAGTCTCTCCTACCAATAGAACAAAGAAAATTACAGTGCAGGAACAGGGCCTTCGGCCCTCCAAGCCTGCGCCGATCCAGATCCTCTATCTAAACCTGTCACCTATTTTCCAAGGATCTGTATCCCTCTGCTCCCTGCCCATTCATGTATCAGTCTAGATACATTTTAAATGACGCTATCATGCCTGCCTCTACCACCTCCGCTGGCAACGCGTTCCAGGCACCCACCACCCTCTGCGTAAAGAACTTTCCACGCATATCTCCCTTAAACGTTTCCCAACATCTACTCTGTCCAAGCCATTCAGTATTCTGAAAGTTTCAATCAGATACCTCCTCATCCTTCTAAACTCCAATGAGTCTCGTCCCAGAGTCCTCAAACGATCCTCATATGTTAAGCTTTCCATTCCTGAGATCATTCTCGTGAACCTCCTCCGAACCCGCTCCAGGGCCAGTACATCCTTTCTGAAATATGGGGCCCAAAACTGCACACAATGCTCCAAATGTGGCCTGACCAGTGCCTTATAAAGCCTCAGTAGCACATCCCTGCTTTTATATTCAAGTCCTCTCAAAATAAACGCCAACATTGCATTTGCCTTTCTGACTACTGACTGAACCTGCAAGTTTACCTTGGGAGAATCCTGGATTAGAACTCCCACTTCTCTTTGCACTCAGCTAGAAACCAGGGGCAGGAGTTGTACTTGTCTGACCCATAGGAGTAAGTCTGTCAGGAAGTGAGCCGGAGCCTAAAATTCAGGCGGTGAGGGGGAATCTATAATTCAAGATGTGAAAAGGAATCTCTAATTCAGGAAGTGAGAATGAACCTATAAATCAGGAAGTGAGGAGGAATCTCTAATTCAGGAAGTGAGGAGGAATCTCTAATTCAGGATCCTTCACACACTGTGGAGATTTAATTTCACCGTCTGTCTCTGATGTCAGTGGTCACACCCACTCCTAGCCCCACCCCACCAGAAGTCCAGCCTACACTGTGAGCTGGCTCCCCAACTGTGCCAGCAACCAGTCACCAACAGCTTCACCAGAAGGTAGGTCTGGCCCAGGAAGGCTGGAGGAGGCGAGAGGTTGCTGCACAATGTTTACGAGTGAGCAGTCTCGAGTGGGTAAGTCCTCTTGGAATGAGGATGATTCTTCTCATGACGTCAACCTGCACGGGCAGGACTTTCAACACAGGAGGAGGCTGTCGTGGTTCTGGCTGAGCATGAAACTCTCCTGCTCTGACCGTCTACCACAGCCTGTCAAGGGCACTTGCAAGTTGATCATTGGCCTGTTTGCTGAATTCTGGTGCACCTTCAGTGGTCACCAACTCCTGAGATGGGAGATGAACCCAGAGCTTTCAGCTCTGAGGCAGGAACACCACTGTGTAACAAGGCTACTTTAGGTATGAGATGGCTGGCCGGCTGATTGGCATGTGGGAAGAGGGGACCGAGAACGATTGGGTGAGCAATTTGGATGGGCTATGAATTCTTGTGGAGGGAGGAGTTGGCATTCAGGTTGAAGGCCTTGTGGTAAGTGTGCCCTCAGGATTCCCTCTGATCCCAACAGGGGGAGATAAATCCAACTTATTGAAACTTTCCTTCTGTCTTCGCAGATGCTGCCTCACCCCATTTCAGCATTGCCTGTGCTTTTCATCTTTTGGTGGAAAAGATTATTAACGAGTGCAGCCAGGACGTGAGAGGGCAGGGTAGTACTGTCACTGGAATAGCAATTGAGAGGACCCTGGCTAATATTCTGGGTCAAGTGTTCAAATCCAAAACAGCAATTTGTATTCAATTTATCAGCCTGGAATTAAAAATTAGTGTCACTGAAGGCCACCATGAAACCGTCACTAATTGTTATAAAAACCCATCTAGTTCACAAATGCCCTTTAGGGAAGGAAATTCTCTGGCCTATGTGTGGCTCCAGACCCACAGCGCTGGGATTGATTCTTAACTGCCCTTTGAAATGGCTGAGCGAGCCACTCAGTTCGAGGGTAATTATGGGCGGCCAATAATTCCTGGCCCGGCCAACGGATGCGTTCATGCATTCCGTGAAGAAGTTAAAAAAATGCGATTTAAAATGTACATGAATAATTAATGCACGCAGTTGTTGCAATCTTTCTAAATGTAGCATTCCCATTCGATCAGTGTAAATATTGGCACCTGACCTCACCTCCCATGCCTGTCACCACCATCCTCTCATTTACTGTCAGAACTATCAGGTTCCCTCTCAAAATCCTCAGTCATTAGATCTCGCCCAGTTATTAAATTAATAGTGCAACCAGTGTCTGGGTTATTTCTCCCTTTCCATTCTCCACAGGATTTTCGCAGCTTTGCTGTTGTCATAGCAACCGTCTGATAAGAATAATGCTGAAGGGGCCAATGTCTGAGAGCTGTCGTGTCCCGCACAGTAATCTCTCTCACACTCTCTCAGTCGTAACCTTTCTTGTCTCCTGCTCGCTCTTTTATCAATACCATTACGGTCTGTGATTCTCTAATCCATTCTAGCTCCTCCATCTGAGAGCTGCATTCACTGCAATCAGCAAATACTGCCATGCTGCATTAATCCCACCCCACTTGAGACCTGTGGAGCTCCTTAGCTCAGTCGCTCTTCCTCCTACTATCTGTGGCATGCAGTGGTAACCGTGGCTGGAATTTTATATAGCCCCTGACATTCCCCCACCTGACTCTACTCACCCAGCAACTTGAGAGTGGTAGAGCAGCTGACTTGGTGAATTTAAATGCCATGGTAATGGTAGAGCACTTGTCATTGCTATTTTACTCATGGTAGGGAAGGTTTGAGGCATCCTAGAACTAATTATGGCCCTTCAGCAGACAATGAATGGCCACTTTGGGTCCTCTTCCTGTCACTGCAGTTACTTTCTCAGTGGTGGTAGTCTAAACCTGGTCACCCTTCTGTAGGCAAGGTGTTGTTAACCTTGACAGGGTCCAGAAAAGATGTTACCAAGACTGGAGGGTTTGAGTTGTAGGGAGATGCTAAATAGGCTGGGGCTTTTTGTTTAGAATGCGAATGCTGAGGATGAACTTATATAGGTTTGTAAAATCATGAGGTGGATGGAAAGGGTGAATAGCCAAGGTCTTTGTTCGAAAGTTAGGGGAGTCCAAAACTAGAGCGTATAGGTTTATAGTGAGAGGGGAAAGATATAAAAAGGATCTGAGGGGTAACCTTTTCATGCAGAGTGTGGTGCATGTATGGGACCATGCTCCCAAACCAATCTATTCCCACCCCCCTGCATTCAGGGCATATCCCTCCAAAATTGTCCTGTATTTATCCAAACGTCTTTTAAACCTTGTAACTTTACCTGCATCTACGCAGGTAAGGGAGGCATGGGATTCAGAGAAATTTTACTGTCTGGATACAAAACTGGCTGTCCACTAGAAGACAGAGGGTGGTAGTAAATGGAAAGTATTCAGCCTGGAGCTCGGTGACCAGTGGTGTTCCACAGGGATCTGCTCTGGAACCCCTGCTGTTTGAGATCTTTATAAATGACTTGGATGAGGAAGTGGAAGGGTGGTTTAGTAAGATTGCAGATGACACGAAGGTTGGTAGAGTTGTGGACAGCTTGGAGGGCTGTTGTAGGTTGCAATGGGATATTGACAGGATGCAGAGCTGGGCAAAGAAGTGGCAGATGGAATTCAACCCAGAAAAGTGTGAAATGATTCATTTTGGAAGATCAAATTTGAATGCAGAATACAGGGTTAATGGCAGGATTCTTGGCAGTGAGGAGGAACAGAGGGCTCTTGGGGACCACATCCATAGATCCGTCAAAGTTGTAAAGAAGGCGTATGGTGTGCTGGCTTTCATTGGCAGGGGAATTGAGTTTAAGAGCTGAGAGGTTATGCTGCAGCTCTATAAAACTCTGGTTAGATCACACTTGGAGTATTGTGTTCAGCTCTGGTCACCATTTTTAGGAAGGATGGGGAAGCTTTAGAGAGAATGCAAAGGAATTTACCAGGATGCTGCCTGGACTGGAGGGCAGGTCTTAGGAGGAAAGGTTGAGGGAGCTAGGACTTTTTTTCATTGGAGCGAAGAAGGATGAGAGGTGACTTGATAGAGGTGTACAAGATGATGAGAGGCATAGGTAGAGTGGATAGCCAGAGACTTTTTCCCAGGACAGAAATGACTATTACAAGGGGGCATAATTTTAAGGGGATAGGAGGAAGGTATAGGGGAGATGTCAGAAGTAGGTTCTTTACACACAGAGTGGTGGGTGTGCGGAATGCGCTGCCAGCAGTGGTAATGGAGTCAGATACTTTAGAGACATTTAAGCAACTCTTGGATTGGCACATGGATGCTAGTGTAATGTAGGGAATGCAGGGTAGTTTGACCTTAGTAGGATAATAGTTGGCACAACATCATGGGCTGAAGGGCCTGTACTGTGCTGTACTGTTCTATGTTCTATATGTACCACCTTCTCTGGCAGTTCATTCAACTGGGGACTAAATGCTAATTTACCTCAGTACTGTTTGTGAGATCTTGCTGTGCGAATATAAGGTACCATATATAACCATAAAACATGGGAACAGAAGTAGGCCATTCAGCCCATTGAGTCTGCTCCACTATTCAATGAAACCACACTCAATCTGATAATCCTGAACTAAACCTAACTTTCCTGCCTTGTCTCCATGACGCTTGATTCCCTTCCTGGTTAATAATTTTCTATGTCAGCCTTGAAAATTATATCCTACATAATGACAGTGACTACATTCCAGATGTATTTAATTAACTGGAAAATGTTTATAGCAACAACATGTATTCATGCAGCGCCTTTTAATAAGCAATATATCCAAGAGCATTTCAAAGGATCACTGGCAGAAGAATTCGTCACTAGGATAGTCAAAGGGTTAGATTTTAATGAATGTTTGCAAGGGGAAAGACGGGTGATAAGGAGGAGAGCTTTAGGAAGGGAATTGCAAGCATTAAGATTGTGATAACTGAAGGAATATCTCCCCGTGGTGGAGGGATTAAAATCAGAGATGCAGAAGAGGCCAGAATTAAAGGAGCAGAAGTAGTGTTATACAAAGGTTTGTGAAAGTTTAGAACTTTCTTCCACTTGTAAGATATTGAGGCTGGGGATTAATTGAAAATATGAAAACTGCAGTTGGCATATTTTGTTAGGCAACGTTAGGTAGGGAGTCCAGAATTAGAGGGCATAGGTTTAAGGTGAGAGGGGAAAGATTTAAAATGGGCATAAGGGGCAACTTTTTCATGCAGAGGGTAGTGCAGATATGAAATGAGCTGCCAGTGGAGGTGGTGAAGGTGGGTGGAATTACAACATTTAAAAGGCATCTGGATGGGTATATGAATAGGAAGGGCTTGAAGGGATTTGGGCCAAACTTTAGCAAATGGGACTAGATTAATTTCGAATATCTGGTTGGCATGGACAAGTTGGACCAAACGGTCTGTTTCCATGCTGTACATCTCTATGACTCTGTAAAGTTGACAAGTGTTACCTATGTATCCCTAGCATCTGCATCTCCCTATCATGCTCTCTCCCTCTTGCTCGATGTTTTGCTCTGCCTCTCCCTGTCTCTTTGTTTTTTTGCTGTCTGGTAAGCTCTCTTGCCCTGTCTAGCTGTTTCATTCTGACTGAATGAGGCCAGGGGAGACGATGCAAAGGGAGAGTTATAGCTGATGTGGAAGTCACACCACCCACTAGTCTGCATGTTTCCTGCTCATTCTTTGCTGTGACAAGCACAGCAACTTAAGTCATGTCGAAACAGTGGACAAACTGCATGATACAAAGCAGCATTTGAACTCGAACAAATAGCACTGTGTGTTTCAGATGATAGGAGGGGAGGGGAGCGGGTAGTTGTGGAGCGAAGTCTGAATGATTGACTGTGACCTTTACCCATTGCCCTTGAACTTTCAATTTATCCAGCAATAAAAATAGCCTTTAATGACTTACTTGAAGAAAAACATTGACATATGGATTTTGAGCAGGAGTCATGACTACATCAGCTGATGCTAAAGATAAAAGATTCAATTATCTCAGTCTTCTTTATTTACGACTCCCTTTTCTCCCCACCTTCTGCAAGCTTGTTTTCTCTTCTTTAAGTACTGCATGGGACATGGGCATTGCTGGCCAGGCTGGCATTTATTGCGCATAGAGTCATAAAGATGTACAGCACGGAAACAGGCCCTTCGGTCCAACTCGTCCATGCCAAACAGATATCCCAAATTAATCTAGTCCCATTTGCAAGCAATTGGCCCGTATCCCTCTAAACCCTTCCTATTCATATACTCATCCAAATTCTTTTTAAATGTTGTAATTGTACCAGCCTCCTCTGGCAGCTCATTCTATACATGCACCACCCTCTGCACAAAAAAGTTGCCCTGTTGGTCCCTTTTATACCATTCCCTTTGAAATAACTCCCCAGAGGCTGGTATCCTATCACCAAGTTAGCCTTTATTTTGGAATGCACAGTACTCTGGTTGTGGCCAGCCAGCTTGGAGTCAGTCCTCTGAACTGAGGAGATTCTAAATCCCCTGTTTATATTGGTCAGCCAGGGCTTTTAGGGCAGTTTTTTTTACAAAGACAAGAGAAACATCATGCTTTTGAAGGTAGTCGTGCAAAGCCATAATGATTTACTAACAATCACTTTCTGTGGAGAGCTCACAATTTATTTGTATCTAAGATCAGAGAGTTGGACTTTAACCATCAAAATGGTGAATACTAAAACAATTTTAACATTTTTAAAAAAGATCAGGCAACTAATTTTCAAAGAAAGGCAAGTGAAATGCTTAGTATGTTACAATTGTTTTGTGATTTATGATAATATGTCTACACAGTAAATTATTTCTCGAGAGGCAGAAACGTTGCTCACCATTGATTAGATATTCTTAATTTTAATATTAGATAACATTACTTCTGCTTTTGACTGCATTCCAGGTTAACAACCCCAATCAAGATTCTCATGGTCAAAAAGATTCACCTGGTTCCAGCATGGAAACAGTCCCTTCTGTCCAACATGCCCATGCCATCAAGATATTCTAAATTAACTAGTCCCATTTGCCAACTTTGGCCGATATCCCTCTAAGCCCTTCCTATTCATATACCCATCCAGATGCCTTTTAAATGTTGTAATTCCACCCACCTTCACCACCTCCACTGGCAGCTCATTCTATATCCGCACAACCCTCTGCATGAAAAAGTTGCCCCTTAGGTCCATTTAAAATCTTTCCCTTCTCACCCTAAACCTATGCCGTCTAATTTTGGATTCCTTACCTAACATTGCCTAACAAAATATGCCAACTGCAGTTTTCACATTGTCAATTAATCCCCAGCCTCAATAGCTTATCAGGGGAAGAAAGTTCTAAACTTTCACAAACCTTTGTACAACTCTCCTTGTGCTCCTTTAATTCTGGCCTCTTCTGCATCTCTGATTTTAATCTCTCCACCACGGGCAGACATTCCTTCAGTTATCACAACCTTAATGCTTGCAATTCCCTTCCTAAAGCTCTCCTCCTTATCACCTGTCTTTCCCCTTGCAAACATTCATTAAAATCTAACCCTTTGACTATCCTGGTGACAAATTCTTCTGCCAATGATCCTTTGAAATGCTCTTGGAATATATTGCTCTATTAAAGGCGTTGCATGAATACATGTTGTTGCTGCAAACACTTTACAGTAAAATAAATACATCTGGAATGTAGTCACTGTCATTATGTAGGATATAATGTTCAAGGCTGAGATAAACAGATTATTAACCAGGAAGGGAATCAAGGGTCATGGGGACAAGGCAGGAAAGTTAGGGTTAGTTCAGGATTATCAGATTGACTGTGGTTTCATTGAATGGTGGAGCAGACTTAATGGGCTGAATGGCCTACTTCTGTCCCCATGTTTTATGGTAATATATGGTACCTTATATTCGCACAGCAAGATCTCAAAACAGTACTGAGGTAAATAAGCATATAGTCTCTAACTGAATGAACTGCCAGAGGAAATGGTAGATGCAGGTAAAGTTACAAGGTTTAAAGACATTTGGATAAATACAGGACAATTTTGGAGAGACATGCCCCAAACGCAAGGAGGTGGGACTAGATTGGTTCAGGAACACTGCATGAAAAGGCTACCCCGCAGATCCTTTTTAAATCTTTCCCCTCTCATCTTAAACCTATGCGCTCCAGTTTAGGACTCCCCTACCTGGGAAATCATCATTAGGTGCTTAATTCCAGTTTGTTTTTTGAATTCACATTCCACCATCTGCCACAGCAGTCTTTGAACACAGGTGTCTGATAATACCACTAGGTCATCGCCTCCTCCAGGTGCTTGATACTTAATGATCATTGGTACTTTTTGTAATATATTCTGTTAGGCCATTTGAGTGTGGGTTGTGGAGAGATGGTATGATATCAATCATTCTCCTCTTAGATACACAAATCTTGGAATGGTTTTCCAATGAATTGCAATCCACTGTCACACTCTGATCTGGGACACTGTATAAACTGGAAATAGTCCTCATCATGTTGGTGACATTCACGCACGTTGTGCTGCTTCGTCTTCGAACAATGGAAAACCTAGAGGAGTAATCAATTAAAAGGATATACTCTTCTTCATGTGCTGCGAATAATTCTGTTGTCGCTTTTCGTCCGAGAAGAGGATGGAACATGATGTGGATATAAAATAGTCTCTCCACTGCTGAGCTCGGTGCACTTGGCATGCTTCATATGCATCCATTGAGTAGCCAGAGTCACCCCTGACCAGTGCACAGATTCATCTGCTAGCCATGATGTTATTCAATATCCATGTGTCTATGTTGCAATATGGACATGGTGTTTTAGTGAAAGGCTTTTGAGATTAGGACTTGTTTACCCTTGAAAATTATTTGTTGTGATCTATCACGTTTGTCTCTGTGGCCAAAGTGGATAAATATACTTTAAAACGTGAGGCAATGGCCTAGTGGTATTAGTGGTAACCTATTAATGCAGAGACAGAAGTAATGGTTTGGGGACCCAGGTTCCAATCCCACCCCGGAGATAGTGGAATTTGAGTTCAATAAAAAATTCTGCAAGTAAACGTCTAATAATGACAATGAAACCATTGTTGATTGTCAGGAAAATATTCATCTGGTTCACTAATGTCCTCTAGGGAGGGAAACTGCCATCCTTACTTGGTTCGGTCCCCAGCAATGGGGTTGACTCTTAAACTGCCCTCTGGGCAATTAGGGATGGGCAATAAATGCTGGCCTAGCTAGTGATGCTCTCAACCCGTAAATGAACAAAAAATACCATGAGGCCACCAGCTCTTATGGTTGCTTGTCATCAGCAGTTGCTGATTGTAATGGTTCACACTGGCTCTGGCCAAAGTGCAGCAGATCAACATTGAGCATGTCTTCAACTTTATAATCGATAACATCAATGTGTAGCTCAAGAGGAATACCTTGATTTTTTGTAAGGGTTGAGTAACCAGCTCAGCAAGTCAGCTTTAATAAACTGGAAAGATGGCCTATATCTCAATTCAAAGTCATATGCTTCATTATTGACTGATTTATTTGTACCATGTGCATCTGTTCTGTCATAGTGCCTGTGTTTTGAAGCTCTGAATTGAATTACACTGACATGTAGATGCACTGGTAGTCCTGGCATTGCTTGACTGTGGCATCTACCGAGTAGAAGATTTCAGTAAGCCAGGATGAGATTGCATATTGGCCCTCACTATGATTCTATCAAGTCATTGAATTGCTGATTCAAGAGATGCTGTGAGGAGGACTATCATAGGCTGTACCAGAGAGTGACACTTGCTGGGGTTCTTGTCTATCAGCATGTGTAGTATTGCCATGTTGGCAACAGCTCTCATGTCAGTTTTAGGTTTTTGCATTATCTTGCCTTTTGAGACATATCATTTAATAGTTATAAAAGCTCCCAGTTGTCTTATATCACCAGAATGGTGTGTGAGGTTAACAATGTGGAAACCTTAGTCATCTTCAGAAATTTTCCTGTTGCTTTTTGGATTCTGAATCTGAATGGCACATTTGAGCACATTTGATGAGAATGCCTTTTAACTTGTACCTGAATCCACCACTTCCTCTGGCAGTCCATTCCTCACACTAACCACTCTCTATGTAAAAAACATTGCCCTCATGTCCTTTTTAAACCTTTCTCCTCTCGCATTAAAAATGTGCCCCCTAGTTTTGAACTCCCCCAGCTTAGGGAAGAAGACCTTCGCTATCCACCTTATTTGTGCCCCTCATGATTTTATAAACTTCTATAAGGTCACCCCTCAAACTCCTTAGCTCCAGTGAGAAAAGTCCCAGCCTATCCAGCCTCTCCTTATAACTCAAACCCTCCATTCCTGGCAACATCCTGGTAAATCTTTTCTGTACCCTCTCCATTTTAATAATATCCTTCCTATAACAGGGTGACCAGAACTGCACATAGTGCTCCAGAAAAGGCCTCACCTATGTCCTGCACAACCTGAACTTGACATCCCAACTCCTATACTCAAAGGTCTGAGCAATGGTGATGCAAATTTCAAATTAAGTACTTGAACCTCTCGGTCTCTCTGTTCTACAACACTACCCAGTGCTCTACGATTAATTGTGTAAGTCCTGACCTTGTTTGTTTTACCAAAATGCAACACCTCACATTTATCTAAATTAAACTTCGTCTGCCATTCCTTGGCCCACTGGCCCATTTGATCAAGATCCCTTTGTACTCTTAGATAACCTTTTTCACTATCCACTATGCCACCAATTTTGGTGTCATCCGCAAATTTACGAACCATGTCTCCTATATTCTTATTCAAATCATTTATATAAATGAAAACAAAAAGTGGACCTAATATCACAGCTGGTCACAGGCTTCCAATCCAAAAAACAACCCTCCACTGTCACCCTCTTTCTCCTACCACAAAGCGAATTTTGCATCCAATGAGCAAGCTCAGCCTGAATCCTATGTGATCTAACTTGATTAATTAGTCTACCATGTGGAATTTTACCAAAGGCTTTATTAAAGTCCATGTAAACGATGTCTACCGCCCTGACCTCATCAATCTTTTTGGTTATTTTGTCAAAAAACTCATTCAAGTTTGTGAGACACAATTTCCTTTGCATAAAACCATGCTGACCATCCCTAATCATTCCCTGCCTCTCCAAATGCATGTAAATCCTATCTTTCAGAAGCTCCTCCAACAACTTACCCATTGCCAATGTCAGACTCACAGGTCCATAGTTCCCAGGCTTCTCCTTCCATCCTTTGTTAAATAAAGGCACAACGTGAGCCATCTCCAGTCGTCCAGCACTTCACCCGTGGCTGTCGTTGATACAAATATCACTGCTAGGGGCTCTGCAATTTCCTCCCTAACTTCTCACAATGTCCTGGGATACTATTGATCAGGTCCTGGAGATTTATCCACTTTTATGTTTTCAAATGTACCCAGCACTTCCTCTTCTGTAATATGAACTGTTTTCAAAACATCAATGTTTATTTCCCTGAGTTCTCTAGCCTCCGTTTCTTTCTCCACAGTAAAAACTGATAGTAGAATAAAAAGCAATTGATCATTATAGTAATTGAAAGAACACATTTATGTCAATGATGCAAGTGGGGCTTGAATATTAGTGTATTCTTCCTGTCGTAGTTGTATCAAAAGCAATTGAAACTTTTTTACAGGTGCAGTATCTTTTTGCAGGTATCCTTGACTACTGTAGAAGATTTAATTGAAGGCGCTACCTATGAGCTAGGAGGCTCATGTTCAAATGCCATCTGATTAGTTTGATTAAAAGTATCTACAAGTTTTAACAAAGGTGGAGCTAATGGAATTGGCAAAGAAATTAAAGGTGGAGTTGCCTGCAAAAGCCGAGATTATTGGCACAGAACTTGGGATTGATGGAAAAGCAAAGTGTTAGTCTAAGTCATCAGAGTTCAGGATTGAACTAAATTGAATTAAATCACCTTCAATGTGACAAAGAAATGGAGAAGTTAGAAATGGGAACAAGAAAAACTGAAATTGAAAAACTGAACAAGTATGAGGTGATGCATTTTGAGAGGTGAAATGCAAGAGGAAAATATACAGTAAATGGCAGAACCCTGAGGATCTTGAGGCCCAAATCCACCGTTCCCTGAAAGTGGTAACAAAAGTGGATGCAGTTGTAAAGAAGGCATATGGTATGTTTGGCTTCATCAGTGGGGCATTGAGTATAAAAGTTGGCAAGTCATGTTGCAGCCGTATAAAACTTTAGATCGGCCATATTTAGAGTATTGTGTTCAGTTTTGGTCACCACACGATAGGAAGAATGTGGAGGCTTTGGAGAGGGTGCAGAAGAGGTTTACCAGGATGTTAGAGATAACAAGGTGTGGAGCTGGATGAACACAGCAGGCCAAGCAGCATCATAGGAGCAGGAAAGCTTGACGTTTCGGGCCTAGACCCTTTATCAGTTGCCTGGTTTGGAGAGTATTAGCTATAAGGAGAGGTTGGACAAACTTGGATTGTTTTTGCTACAGAGTTGCAGACTGAGGGGCGATCTGATACAAGTATATACAATAATGAGAGGCGTGAACAGGGTAGAACGTTGGAGTCTTTTTCCCAGAGTAGAAATTTCAAATACTGGGGGGAATAGGTTTAAGGTGAGAGGGGAAAAAGTTTAAAGGAGATGTATGATCAAAGTTTTTACACAGCGGGTGTTAATGCCTGAAACACATTGCCAGGGGAGGTGGTAGAAGCAGGTGTGTTAGCAAAGTTTAAGATGCATTTAGACAGACACATAAACAGGCAAGGAATGGAAGGATACAGACCATGTGCGGGCGGATAGGATTAGGTTAGAATGGCATCGTGGTCAGCACAGACATGGTGGGCCAAAGGGCCTGTTTCTGCACTGTATGGTTCCACGCTCTATGTATAGTGTCTTATTTAGAGAGAGGAGACAGAAAAAGAAGTACTGGAACAGAAGAAGGATCAAAAAAGAAATGGAACATAAACAGGCTTGAAATTGAGGGAAAATTAAGCAAAATAGAATTTAAGAAGCTGGAACTAGAATTTCAGGATTCAGAATTCTACCCTCGGGTGACTGGAGATCAGGGTTTGATTCCAGCCTCGGGCGACTGTTTGTGTGGAGTTTGCACATTCTCCCCGTGTCTGTGTGGGTTTCTCTGGGTGTTCCGTTTTCCTCCCACAATCACAGAAGTGCAGGTTAGGTTGATTGGCCATGCTAAATTTCCACATAGTGTCCAGGATAGTGCAGGTTGGGTGGATTAGCCTTGAGAAATGCAGGGTCACAGGCACGGGGCAGGGGGCAGATCTGCTTTTCCGAGGGTTGGTGTTATTTAAATTTATACAGGTGCTACCAAACATTGAGGAAAGAGATGTCGAGATTTTCTTTAAATAAAACTGAAAGAACTGCAGATGCTGTAAAGCAGAAACAAAAACAGAAATTGATGGAAAAGCTCAGCAGGTCTGGTACCATCTGTGGAGAGAAATCAGAATTAATAATTTGTGTCCAGTGACAGTCTCTAGACCCAAAACATTAACTCTGATTTCTCTCCACAGATGCTGCCAGACCTACTCAACTTTTCCAGCAATTTCTGCTTCTGTGTTCAGAATTTCTCTATTATCTTTGTGAAGTTGGCAAAATAAATGAAATGATCGAACAAAAACAGTTCATGTAGAGCAGGTTGTCAGGAAGAGTACATGCAGTTTAAGCACCACTTTTCAGAAAAGGCTTACAGCATAGTTAAAAAAAGGTTACTCTAGCTATGCATGATATAGTTCCTGAGACATACAGGCAGAACTTTTGAAATGTAGGGAAACAGCATGGGCAGAATCTGGAAGGATAAAACGAAGTAATTTTGAGTGTTGGATAAATGCATTAGGAATAAATGTCATGTACAAAGCTGTGAAATAAATTATTCCCTGAGAAAAAGTTAAAAATTCACTTCCTCTATTTAATGAGCCTGCCTGTTGAAGATCAGAGAGTCAACAGCTAGACAGTCAGCAGAGATGGCTGATGGTTATGAGCTGATCCATAAAATAAAACCTTTTCTCCATAAATCCGAGAAGGATGGAAGGTGGAAGAAAGGCATGTAACCAGCTTCAGGATGGGATACCTGTGAATGCCCCAAGAATTCCTCTTCAGACTGGAATGTATTGAGGATGGAAACCCAAAGGCCTAAGACCTTCTGTTGGAATAAAGTGGTACTTTGTTTTTTCAGAATGCTCAAAGTTGCATGGGAAACCCATGGGACTTATTGGGGTTCATAAGAGTAATTCCAAAACAGGACCCAGATTAAAAACACAACAGGTCAAATTGCAGCTTTAACTACAACCCTGAGACTGAAGGCAAACAGGAAAGTGTATGCAGGAGTGGTGAATAAGATAGACAAGAAATATAAAGGATGTTTTCAACAGAAAATACCTTATTCCTCAAATGATACAGCTATATTAAGATAACTAGAATGATGACAATATTAAGTCATACAGGAGATACTCAATATCTTTTGCTGGAAAATTGTAATAGTTTTGGGGGAAGAGACTGGGAGGAAT
>JAHRHZ010000061.1:24595040-24636496 GCA_024137785.1 Ginglymostoma cirratum
CCAGATAGAAATAGAAAATAAGTTCTGCTGAGGGATTACAAGCAGCTCAGGGATCAATAAAAAAGCTTAACATAAAGGTATAGAAAGGTATCAGGCGGAATAGAGAGGGAGGTAAAAGGGGTGGAGGACTTGCATTACTGGTCAAAGAGGATATCACAGCTGTGCTGAAGGAGGGCACTATGGAGGACTCAAGCAGTGAGGCAATATGAGCAGAGCTCAGAAATAGGAAGGGTGCGGTAACCATGTTGGGGGCTGTACTACAGTCCTCCCAACAGCGAGCGTGAGATAGAGGTACAAATATGTAGACAGATTATGGAAAGATGTAAGGGCAACAGGGAGGTGGTGGTGGGAGATTTTAATTTTCCCAGCATTGGCTGGGATTCACTTAGTCTTAGGGGTTTAGATGGAGCAGAATTTGTAAGGAGCATCCAGGAGGGTTTTCTAGAGCAGTATGTAAATGGTTCAACTCGGGAAGGGGCCACACTGGACCTGGTGTTGGGGAATGAGCCCGGCCAGGTGGTTGAAGTTTCAGTAGGGGATTACTTTGGGAATAGTGATCACAATTCCGTAAGTTTTAGAATACTGATGGACAAAGACGAGAGTGGTTCTAAAGGAAGAGTGCTGAATTGGGGGAAAGCCAACTATAGCAAAATTCGGCAGGAGCTGCGGAATGTGGATTAGGAGCAGCTGTTTGAGGGTAAATCCACATTTGATATGTGAGAGGCTTTTAAAGAGAGGTTGATTAGAGTGCAGGACAGACATGTCCCTGTGAAAATGGGGGACAGAAAGGGCAAGATAGGGAACCATGGATGACAGGTGAAATTGTGAGACTAGCAAAGAGGAAAAAGGAAGCATACATAAGGTCTAGGTGACTGAAAACAGACAAAGCTTTGGAAGAATATCGGGAAAGTAGGACCAATCTGAAATGAGGAATTAAGAGGGTTAAAAGGGGTCATGAAATATCTTTAGCAAACACGGTTAAGGAAAATCCCAAAGCCTTTTATTCATACATAAGGAGCAAGACGGTAACTAGAGAAAGGGTTGGCCCACTCAAGGACAAAGGAGAGAAGTTATGCGAGGAGTCGGAGAAAATGAGTGAGATTCTTAATGAGTACTTTACCTCAGTATTCACTGAGGAGAGGGACATGACGGATGTTGAGGTTAGGGATAGATGTTTGATTACTCCAGGTCAAGTCGACATAAGGAGGGGGCAAGTGTTGGGTATTATAAAAGGCATTAGGGTGGACAAGTCCCCAGGTCCAGGTGGGATATATCCCAGATTACTGAGGGAAACGAGAGACGAAATAGCTGGGGCCTTAACAAATATCTTTGCAGCAACCTTGAGCACGGGTGAGGTCCTGGAGGACTTGTGAATTGCTAATGTTGTCCCCTTGTTTAAGAAGGGTAGCAAGGATAATCCAGGTAATTATAGACCGGTGAGCCTGACGTCAGTGGTGGGAAAGCTGCTGGAGAAGATACTGAGGGACAGGATCTATTTACATTTGGAAGAAAACGGGCTTATTAGTGATAGACAGCATGGTTTTGTGCAGAGAAGGTCATGTCTTACCAACTTAATAGAATTCTTTGAGGAAGTGAGAAAGTTGATAGATGAGGGAAGGACTGTAGATGTCACATACATGGACTTCAGTAAGGTGTTTGATAAGGTTCCCCATGGTAGGCTGATGGAGAAAGTGAAGTCGCATGGGGTCCAGGGTGTGCTAGCTAGATGGATAAAGAACTGGCTGGGCAGCAGGAGATAGAGTTGTAGTGGAATGTAGTTTCTCAAAATGGAGAACTGTGACCAGTGGTGTTCCACAGGGATCCATGTTGGGACCACTGTTGTTTGTGATATACATAAATGATTTGGAGGAAGGTAGAGATGGTCTGATTAGCAAATTTGCAGATGACACTAAGATTGGTGGAGTAGCAGATAGTGAAGGGGGCTGTCGGAGAATGCAGCAGAATATAGATAGATTGGAGTGTTGGGCGAAGAAATGGCAGATGGAGTTCAATCCAGGCAAATGCGAGGTGATGCATTTTGGAAGATCCAATTCAAGAGCGAACTATACGGTAAATGGAAAAGCCCTGGGGAAAATTGATGCACAGAGAGTTCTGGCTGTTCAGGTCCATTGTACCCTGAAGGTGGCAACGCAGGTCGATAGAGTGGTCAAGAAGGCATAAAGCATGTTTTCATTCATCGGACGGGCTGTTGAGTACAAGAGTTGGCAGGTCATGTTACAGTTGTATAGGACTTTAGTTTGACCACATTTGGAATACTGCGTACAGTTCTGGTCGCCACATTGCCAAAAGGATGTGGATGCTTTGGGGAGGGTGCAGAGGAGATTCACCAGGATGTTGCCTGGTTTGGAGGGTGCTAGCTATGAAGAGAGGTTGAGTAGATTAGGATTATTTACATTAGAAAGACGGAGGTTGAGGGGGGACCTGATTGAGGTCTACAAAATCATGAGAGGTATAGACAGGGTGGATAGCAAGAAGCTTTTTCCCAGAGTGGGGCACTCAATTACTAGGGGTCATGATTTCAAGGTGAGAGGGGAAAAGTTTAAGGGAGATAGGCATGGAAAGTTCTTTACGCAGAGGGTGGTGGGTGCCTGGAACGTGTTGCCAGCAGAGGTGGTAGAGGCGGGCACAATAGCGTCATTTAAGATGTATCTAGACAGATACATGAATGCGCAGGGAGCAGAAGGATACAGATCCTTGGAAAACAGGCAACAGGTTTAGATAGAGGATCTGGATTGGCGCAGGCTTGGAGGGCTGAAGGCCCTGTTCCTGTGCTGTAATTTTCTTTGCTCTTTGTTCTTCGTATTTTTTTTTCCTTTATTCATTTACGGGATGAGGGTGTTTCTGGCTAGGCAGCATTTATTGTCCATCCCTAATTTTCCAGAGGCCAGTTAAGCGTCAACCACATTGCTGTGGGTCTGGAGTCACATATAGGCCAGACCAGGTAAGGATGGCAGTTTCCTTCCCTAAAGGACATTAGTGAACCAGATGGGTTTTTCTGAGAATTGACAATGAATTCATGGTCATCATTAGACTGTTAATTCCAGATATTTACTGAATTCACATTCTACCATCTGCTGTGTGGGATTTGAACCCAGGCCCCAGAATATTATCTGGGTCTCTAGATTAACAGTCCAGCAATAAAAACACGAGGCCATCACCTCCCCAATCTCAGGACTACTACTTGAGCTATGTATAAAATTGTGGAAGGTAATAAAGATTAGACAGGTAAATATTGGTGTGGGAGAAATGGGTTCTGATTTATGGGGCACTGGGACTAACACTGAGGAAAGAGAAAAATACTTTTCTCTTGTGACGGACTTCAACTGAATCTTGCTGTGTCCTTTGTCTTGGTAAATCATATAAATAAGGTCGTAGATAAGTGCTTTAAATTAATTAATTGAAGAGCAGTTTAAAAAATCAAAAAGAAACATAGGAGCAGAGTGCAGGATAGTAAAGTGGTGAACAATAATGGAACTGTAACAGGATGGGACAGAATATAAGTAAATAAGAGCCAAAATAAGTAATTATATTAAAATGTAAAAACTTAAGGCTCTTTATATAAATGTACACAGTGTTTGTAACAAAATAAATGAGTTGACGACATAAACGGAAATAAATGAAAATGTCTTGATAACCTTCACAGAGATGTGGTTGCACAGTGACCAGGATTGGGAACTGAATATTGAAGGCCATTTGATATTCCAGAAGAATAGACAAAAAGGTAAAAGGCGGGAGGACTTTGTTCGTAAATGACCAGTATCAACCCAGTGGTGAATAGTGACATGGATGCAATGGATTGTGAAGTGAAATCAGTTTGGATGACATAAAGGAATAACATGGGAAAGTATTATTTACAGGCTCCCGAAGTGTTGCCTCCCTTTGGGAGAAATTATAAAGCAGGAAAAAAAAAGAGGTATATAAGAAGGGCACTCCCATAGTCATAGGTAATTTTAGGGTACATTGGGGAATTTTTCATACAGCAATACTTTGCACAACCTACTCAGGGATAGGCTATTATCAATCTGGTAATGTATAAGAGGTAGAACTAGTAAGAGATTTTGTGGTTAAGGATCCTCTAGTAGGGTAGTGATAACAATATAGTAGGATTTCAAATTCAGTTGTCCAAAGCTGGGGAAATAGACTAAGGGAAGGCCAGTAGATGAGCAGTGGCAGACAGTTAGGTAGCTATTTTGTAATGCTCAGCAAAATTGTATTCTGGTGAAAATGAAAGACTTAATGAGAAGGGTGAACCATACTATGTTGTTAACTAAAATGGTCAAGGAAAGTATGCAATCAAAAACCAGGGCATACACTTCAAAATTAAAGGTAGGCCAGAGGATTGGGATTTGCTTTCAGGAATCAACAGCAGCGTGACTAAAATCACATAAAAGAAGAAAAAAATGAGTGTGATTATAAGTTGCAATGAAATATAAAAGGTATTCCGAAAGAAAGAAACTAACTAAAGTGAGTGTGGACCCCTCAGAGGATGTGATTGGGAACTGATAATGGGCAATTGGGAATTGGCACATAAGTTAAGCCAATATTTTGCATCAGTCTTTACAGTGCAGGACACTAAAAATATATCAAAGATCTTGTAACAGAACCTATCACAAGGGAAAAAGTATTTGACGAACTAACGGAAGCAAAGGCAACTAAGTCACCATGATCTGATGGCCTGAATTAAAGAGTTTTGAAGGAAGTGACTGCAAAGATAATGGAGACAATGGTCAAAATATTCCAGATCTCATTGGATTCCAGGAGGTTTCCAGTAGTTTGGAAAAAAATGGTGCCCCATTCAAGAAAAGAAGGAGACAGAAAGCATAAAACCAAAAGGCAGTTAGCTTAACATGTCTCATTGCAAAAATGCTACAGGCTATTATTAAGAAAGAAATACTGAGACATTTTGCAAAGCTTAACACAAGCAGACAGAATCATGGAATGCCTACAGTGTGGAAGCAAGCCAATTGACCCATTGAGTCCACACTGAGCCTCTGAAGAGAATTCCACCCAGCCCCACCCACCTATTCTATCCCTGTAACCCTGCATTTCCCATGGCTGACCCACCTAGCCTGCACATTGTGGAAACTATGGACAATTTAGCATGGCCAATCCACCTAACCTGCACATCTTTTGGACTTTTGTGAGAGAGTTATTATGTTTGACAAATTTGTTAGACTCCGTTGAGGAAGACACAGAATTGTAAAGGGAAGTAATAAATGGAGTGTATTGGCGAATTACGAATGAGCAATAAATGCAACCTCTACACCCTGTGAACAAATAAAAAATAAGCCAGCATTGTCATGTGTTTGCAGAAGCAGCCACCAACAGCTTGTGAAAACCGAAAGAACTGTGGATGCTGTAAATCAGGAACAAAAACAGAAGTTGCTGGAAAAGCTCAGAACTGTTCTGAGGAAGGGTCACCGGGCCAGAAACGTTAACTCTGACTTTTTCTTCACAGATGTTGCCAGACCTGCTGAGCTTTTCCAGCAACTTCTGTTTTTGTTACTGGCAGCTTGTGGTTGGGGGAGAGCACTGCAACCACCAATCCTGCTTCTTACACTGAGTCTCAGGGCCTATTTGGTTAACAATGGTAAAGGATGAACCACCCATGAGTCTTAACAGGAATAAGCATTTTTCTTAACAAGATTTGTACATTGCATGATAGCAAATTGCAAAAGCGTCATTGGCTAATTAGACATAATTACTAAAACTGTCAGGAGCTAGAAATGACATTCCATCAAAATTGAGAGCTGGACTCCTCCATTCTCTAACCAAGGCTGTGTGACATTATCAGATCAGGGGGAGTGTCATGCAGTTTTCTTCAGTAACTCTTTCATAACCACAAGCTTATATCAAACTTAGAACAAATACAAAAAAATATAAAACAAAAAATCAGAATGCAGGAATGTGTTTCAACCCGGCTTATGTCTACACTTAGCGACAAACACCACCCAAACTAGAAACTAAGCAAATTGCTTTGAAATACAGCAGAAAAGCTGTATCAGGTTGAAAAAGGAGATGAACACTCAAGATCATTTATTGATGTACCCAATTCACTCTTTTAGGAACACCATCTTATTGAAGATGTCCTTTAGAATCAATTTCAACATCTTGCATTGATAGAGTACTTTTATTGTCAGAAAATATTTGAAGGTGCTTCACAAGAGTGTCATTAGTCAGACTTGTCTAAAAGATATGAGATATTAAGGCAGATGACAAAAACAGTGGTCAAAGAGGCAGGTTTAAGAAGGGTTTATAAAGGATAAAGTAACACTTACTGAGACACAGAGTGAATTCCAAAGCTTAGGGCCTAGATAACTGTAGAGACAGCTGCCTAGACTGGAACAAAGGAAATGTGTGATGTTACAAGGGCCAAAACTTGAAGAGGATTAACACAGTTTGGCATTTTTCAGTGATTCAAATAGACTCTGAGCACTGTTCAAAAAAGAAGCCGTGAGTTCTCCCAATGTCCTGACCCACATTGCATTTGCAGTCAGCTGCATGAAAAATAATAATGAAATTCCAACTACTAATCTTGCAATTGTTTGGCAAACCTCACAGTAACAAAATGCCTGCTGTGTTTACACGCAAGTAGCCTCCCCAAAAATACAGAAATAAAATACTGTAATGTTTAGTTGTTTGCTGTTTGATTTTGCACGTCTCTTGAATCTTCTCTGTCCTGTGTCTTGGCGTTATCACTTAGAAAAGTAGAAACAACACAGGCTGCTGGAAGCAAGAAAGAGCAGGTATTCTGAAGTCTGTGTTATAACCGATATTGGGGATTACACTGTCCCACCACTCCACTCATCATGACACACATTTAACTGCTTTACCCTTGCACCAATATGGCCAATTATATAAGAGATGATAGGTACTGCAGACGCTGGAGAATCCGAGATAACAAGGTGTGGAGCTGGATGAACACAGCAGGCCAAGCAGCATCATAGGAGCAGGAAAGCTTGACGTTTCGGGCCTAGACCCTTCATCAGAAATGGGGGAGGGGAAGAGGGTTCTGAAATAAATAGGGAGAGAGGGGGAGGCGGATAGAGGATGGATAGAGGCGAGGATAGGTGGAGAGGAGGCAAACAAGTCAAAGAGGCGGGGATGGAGCCAGTAAAGGTGAGTGTAGGTGGGGGGTAGGGAGGAGATAGGTCAGTCCAGGGAGCGGGATGAAGTTAGTAGATAGGAGATGGGGGTGGGGCTTGAGGTGGGAGGAGGGGATAGGTGAGAGGAAGAACAGGTTAGGGAGGTGGGGACGAGCTGGGCTGGTTTTGGGATGCAGTTGGGGGAGGGGAGATTTTGAAGCTTGTGAAATCCACATTGATACCATTGGGCTGCAGGGTTCCCAGGCTGAATGTGATTTGCTGTTCCTGCAATTTATATACATTACCTATCTATAGAATATAGAATCCCTACAGTTTGGAAACAGGCCCTTTGGCCCAACCAGTCCACACCGAACCTCAAAGCATCCCACCCAGACCCACCCCACTATAACCCACCTAATCTACACATTCCTGAACACTATGGGCAATTTAGCATGGCCAATCCACCTAGCCTGCAAATCTTTGGACTGTGGGAGGAAACCAGAGCACCCGGAGGAAACCCACACAGACACGGGGAGAATGTGCAAACTCCACACAGACAGTCGCCCGAGGGTGGAATCAAACCCGTGTCCATGGTGCTGTGAGGCAGCAGTGCTAACCACTGAGCCACCGTGCCGCCACTTATGTTAAGTTTAGAATTAGTTTTCTTCAATAAACAAACAATTACTGATTTATTATGAAAGCAATGTTACTTGGCAAAGGTCTTTAAGCTGATTAACACACAGTTTGCAATTGGAGAGATTAAATATTTAACCTTCTAAATAAACTCCAACAAACACATGCCAATTAAAATTAATAGAAATAAAGAACTTTCTCTGCAGAGATCAATTTTTAAAACAAAACTTTCGCCAATAACTTAACTTTTGAAGGAGGAAAGGATACGTACAAAACATTTAAGATGATGTTACAAAGATGCTCAATATTTCTTGCATGTCTTAGATTTTGAAGGAAATACCTGTCGTGATTTCTTCAGAATATGTTGTTGAAAGGTCACTGTCAATATTGCAGATTTGATACCCGTGCTGAGGCTGTTTTGGATGCAGAATGTTTTGGTCTCTGAAATTATTGGGAAACAAGAAGCCTATGAGGAATGGCTGCCAGGCTGATCTCTCCTATTTCTGGAAAGAACCCTCTTGTTGAGTTTTAGAGTGAAACCTATTTGGTCTTCTGTAAGAGTGATAGAAGGAACATCTCAATGTTACATTTCTTGTGCGAGTTGTGTCTTCCAAGGCTAACTGACAGTCATGTTCAATTAGTGACTTGATTATACATGCCAAACCATCAGAATGACAGACTTTGGAACGTTTTATGTCTTATTCTTTTTACCTTCAAGAGTATCTCATTGGCCAAAGTGTTTTTCTTAAAGCCTATCTTTGTAGATAAATCTGTATTATTTTTCTTTTACCTGGTGGGTTTTTTGGAAGTATTCAAGGGATGAAGATGGATACCTTTGTTTTACTATGTATGTTAATCCAATATTGTATCTTTATTGAATAAGTTTTGATTTGAAAATACACTAATGATGTGTTTATCGAAGAAAGGTGATCCATAGATTTTTTGTTTAAAATGTGATATAGATAAGGTATTTAATTTGGTATCTTGGTAATGGGGAAAAGCATTTCTATTTTCTCTTGTAACTTTTAGAACTAGAGGGATTGTGCATTATTCCAACATTCATCATAATGATGAGTTTCCATTGGTGGTTTGGCATCTGTAGATAGACGTCACTAAAACAGACTATTGTCACCGGGACTGCGTGGATGCAAAGTCAAGAGTTCAGGAATCATTGTGAATTCAGAGGTTTTTCAGGTTTTGCATCAGATTCTGCAGAAGAAAAGGAAATAATCACAATGTCCTTTTTGTAACCTCCTTTTTAAAAATAAGTCAAGTATTTCTTTAGCACTTCAAATGAACCACTGTCCACAATCGTTTGAACGTGACATTTGTTAGGCCACTTTTGGAATACTGTGTTCAATTCTAGTCTCTCTGCTATAGGCAAGATGTTGTAAAATTTGAAAGGGTTCAGAAAATATTTACAAGGACGTTGCCAGGATTGGAGGATTTGAACAACAGGGAGAGGCTGAATAGGCTGAGGCTATTTTCCCTGGATAATCAGAAGCTAAGGGGTTGACCTTATGGAGGTTTATAAAATCACGAGGGGCATGGACAAGCTGAATAGCCAAGGTTTTTTCTCCAGGGTAGGGCAGTCCAAAACTAGAGGGCAGAGGTTTAAGGCAAAATGGGAAAGATTTGAAGGGGACCTAAGGGGCGGCTTTTTCACACAGAGAGTGGTGCATGTATAGAATGAGCTGCCAGAGGAAGTGGTGGAGGATGGTATAATTACAACATTTAAAAGGATTCTGAATGGGTATATGAATAGGAGGGATTTAGAGGGATATGGGCCTAATGCTGGCAAACGGGACTAACCTAATTTAGGATATCTGGCCGCCATGGACAAGTTGGACTGAAGGATCTGTTTCTGTGCTGTACAGCTCTATGACTCTAGGAAACCTCAAGAAAGAAATGATAAAGCATCTTCAAACCACATTGAACAAAGCTTCTGCTCCATGCATAGAAGCTGGTGTACAATCTCTTTTTTTTGATACGAATCAGAAATAAAAACAAAAAAGTGCTGAAAAGACTCATCAAGTCTGGCAGCATCAGCAGAGAGAGAAACAAAGTTAACATTTCACTTCCGTGACCTTTCATTAGAACACCAAACTACAGATTGGGTAACAGGCTCTTCTTAAATACTAGTACGAGTCATGTTTCACAAACAAGTGTCTTTCATCTTATTACATTTATGTTAAAATGCATAAGCACTTAAATGAAACAATTTACAGGAGCAGTTACTCATTTCAACTCTGAAGTAACAAATTATTCATGGAAAGTTATTCAAAGCTTTAATTGATTCAAATTATAAATTAACCCTGACATCAAGTGTGAACTGCTCTCTTTGCCCCATTTATCTTCAAGAGCATAAGGATCATGATCTGAATGCATTTGCAAAGCCCTTGAGATCTCTTCATCTTTGAAAATTTCTACTTAACTGTAATTTTTTTTTGTTGACTCTGTTGCAGAGATAGGTGCAAGGACATGACTGACCATGAAAAGGCCTCATCATTAATCCATATCAACTAAATCCCACCCACTCCACCTCACCCTATCTGTGCTTTCTATAATCCTCTTAAATGATCCTTTGACAGCACTTTTCAAACTCACAGCCACTACTATCTAGAAGGACATGGGCAGTGGATATACTAGAGCGCCACCATTTACAAGTTTCCCTCCTAAGCCACACACTAGTATAACCTGGAAATATATTGCCATTCCTTCAGTGTCACTGGGCCAAAATCCTGGAACTCCCTTCCTAACAGCACTGAGGGTGTAAACACACCTCATCATTTTGAGGAAGACGCAGAGAGCAGACCTCAGCATGGTGATCAGTGGTTAGCACTGCTGCCTCTTGGGGACCTGGGTTTGAATCCACCCTCAGGCGACTGTCGGTGTGAAATTTGCACATGCTCCTTGCTTCATGTGGGTTTCCCCCGGATGCTCTCGTTTCTTCCCTCAGTCCAAAGTTGTGCAGGTTAGGCGAATTGGCCATGGTAAATTGCCCACAGTGTCCAGGGATGTGTGGGCTAGGTGGATTAGCCATGGAAGACGCAGGGTTACAGGGATAGGTTGGGGGGCAGGACTGGTTGGGAAGCTGTTCAATGGATTGAATTGGCTGAATGGCCTGCTTCCACACTGTCGGGATTCTCTGGTCAGTTATCCTTCCATTTGACAAGCCCATGAAAGATCAACATAGTGATGGTCATTAAAGCGTTCCTCATATTGACCCTTATAGATCTGTACATCCCAATACAGCATCTCAACCATGTGTTAATTTCCTTTATTAATACTTGTACATTTGTGTACATAATCAGCTTTACTACGCCATTCGGCCCCAAGTCTCATCCTGAATTCAAGTTCTGTGGTGCTTTCAAAGTTCTTCCAGACATTGTTTTCTTTGGACTTGGAAGATTCAAACATTGCTAAAGGAGGACATGAAGTTAAAACTTTTTGTCTTACACTCATCTAGACCAGGATGCAAGAAACACATTTGATAAAGAAAACACAATTTCTACAGCACAAGGCAGGGTGTTAATTGATCGGGCTATCATTGGTTTGGAGATGCAGTGAGTCGACTGTCAATTGTAATTCTGAGATCAAGCATGTAGATTTTGAGTGGTCAGGGTGTAGCATGAAATTCAGCAGTGATCACTAGTTTCCATGGTCCTGTTCTCAATAGAAGATGTCTACATATGCAGAAGCAATTTGTGCATGCATATGTAGACAAGGTCCTATGTAGGTTCTAGAATGTGCAAATGTATCACAATGCAAACCTGACTGATTATCTTAGGTTGGCTTCTGGTATAATTTTTACTACAGTCTAGATTATTTAATAAATGAGGTCCAAGTGCAGAATCACATCGAATAGTGAATATGCTGTCCTGAGGCTTGTAAGCTGATTGTGCATGTTCAACATTGCTGCTCACTACAAATAGTCGGTGGAGCATGTAGGATGTTGTTTCACTGGGACAGAATCCTCTACATTGACATGCAGAGGGTATGCAGGGTTAAAAGTGTTGGGGGTTTGGGTTGAGTGACAGTGAATGAAGGAAGATGTTGCATTTGCTGGCAAGAGTGGTAGACCATCAGCCTTGGGGTAAATAGGTACAGTAGCAGAGAGAGAGTGATGTGAGCTATCAGACAAAAGATGGTGGCAGTTAAACTGGCAGAGTGGAGGAGATCATTGACATTCATTCTACAGTGCTGGGCATTCCACTAGATGGCTAAGACTGCACTTACCTGAGTTGTAACATTGTACCAGGCTGGCATGGTCTGGTAATGTGGTCTCCTGTGCTGGTCCTGTGGGAAGAAGATGTCCCATCTCTGTACCAGCCTGTCTAGTAGGACCTTCAGATCATTGCCCACAAGTCAGATGCCAATTTTCTCTCCTTTTCTGTGTCTGTGGCAAACTATAGGAGCCGGCTAGAAACTAGGCTCTGATGCCAAGAATACTAGTCTATTCCGGGATATCCTGTCAATGGAGAGTAGCTTTAGGCATGACATGTGATAGAATGGATCTAGAATCAGACATCGGGGCATCAGAGGGGCAGTGGACAGTTAATGAGGTGAGTTTGGTAAAATACAGTGAGAAAACTTGATAGACCTTGCAGGGAGAAACCCTACATATATAAAACCCTTGTTAGGCTGCATTTAGAGTATTGTGTGCAGTTTTGGTTACCATGTTACTAGAAGAGTAATGAAAGCTTTGGAGAGAGTGCAGTGAAGATTCACCAGCATATTGCCCAGTCTCAAGAGCATTGACTATGAGGAAAGGTTAAACAGACTAGGATTATTTTCACTGGAAAGACGGCAGCTGAGAGGAGACCTAATAGAGGTCTACAAAATTATGAGAGGCATAGATAGAGTGGATAGTCAGAGGCTTTTTCCCAGGGTTGAAGTTTCAATTACAAGGGGGCACAAGTTCAAGATGAGAGGGCAAAAGTTTAAGGGAGATGTGCGAGGAAAATTTTTAACGCAGAGAGTAGTAGGAGCCTGGAATGCATTGCCAGAGGAGGAGGTGGAAGCAGGCAGGTTAGTGACATTTAAGAGGCATCTGGATGATTCCATGAATAGGGAGGGAATAGAGGGATACGGACTGAATAAGGGCAGAAGGTTTTTTTTTTAGTCTAGTCAGGGCATGATAGTTGGCACAGGCTTGGAGAGCTGAAGGGCCTGTTCGTGTGTTGTACATCTCTTTTGTTCTTTGTTCTACATCAAACTCGACAAAAGAAAAACCAAAGGACTCTGAATGCTAAAAAATCCGAACCTAAAACAGAAACAGCTGGAGAAACTCCAGCAAGTCTGGCAGCTTCTGTGGGGAGAGAGTTAACATTTCGGGTGCAGTGACCCTTTATTAGAACGGGAACTCAACAAAACTGACACATAAGAACACAAGAAATAGGAGCAGGATTTGGCTCTTCAAGCCCTCAAATATGCATCTGGCCACCACCCCCCCCGCCCCAACATACACCAACTCTGTAAGGTCCTCACGGGAGTACGAGGCAGCCCAATGCAGTCATCAGTATAGTGGAGGAAGAGGTAAGGAATGGTCCTACAAAGAGGCAGGCATAGCTAAGGGTCTGCACATAACATCCAAGCCAACCTTCCAGTTACCATCCATTTTAATTCCCACTCCCACTCCCCTGATGACATGTCCAGCCTTGGCCTCCTCCACTGTCAGAGGGAGGGCAAACATAAACTGGAGGACCAACACCTGATATTTCGCCTTGGAAGCTTATAGCCCAATGGCCTTAACATTGACTTCACCAGCTTCAAAATCCCTTCACCCCTAGCCTTATCACATGTCCAGTCTTCCCCCTCCTGACCTGACCCAACTTGTCCATCTTCCTACCCACCTATCCGCTCCACCCTTCCAACAGACCAATCAAATAACCCTCTACCTAATCTACCTATCACTATCTCTCCTACCCTTCCACCAGCCCCACCCCCTCAGCTCTATTTATTTCTGGCCTCCCCTGCCCCTCCCCAGTCCTAACAAAGGGTTTCAGCCCAAAATGTTGACTTGCCTGCTCCTCGGATGCTGTCTGGCCTGCTGTGCTTTTCCAGCCTCTTCTTCAAGATGATGGCCATGAGATTATATTTCTGTCTATCTGAGAAGTTACAAGAAAGCCCATGTGTGGTGTTTCGTGTGGAAGAGAGCATATAAACACACACGAAATAGGATCAAATGCAGATCATTGGGGACCTTCAACCTACTCTGCCATTCAAGAAAATTTTTAAAATTCATTTGTGGGATGTGGGTGTCACTGGCTGCCCAGCATTTATTGCCCATCCCTAGTTGCCCCCGAGAAGGCGGCGGCGAGCTCCCTTCTTGAGCCACTGCAGTTCACCTGCTGTGGGTTTAACCCATAGTGCCCTTAAGGAGGGAATTCCAGGATTTTAACCCAGTGACAGTGAAGGAATGGTGATATACTTCCAAGTCAGGATGATGAGTGACTTGGAGGGGAATTTGCAGTGGCTGCTTTATTCTGGATGGTGTCATGCTTCAAGTGTGTTGTTGGAGCTGCCCTTATCCAGGCAAATGGAGCGTATTCCATCACACTCTTGACTTGTGCCTTGTAGATGGTTGACATGCTTTTGGGGAGTAAGGAGGTGAGCAAGTTACTCACTGTAGGATTCCTAGCCTCTGACCTGCCCTTGTAACTAAGACAGGAAGACAAATATAATGTTAGCATTTGTTTCAAGAGGACTAGAATACAAGAGCAGAGAATACTACTGTGTCTATGTAGGGATCTGGTCAGACTACATTTGGAATATTGTGAGCAGTTTTTGTGTTCCTGTATCTAAGCAAGGATGTGCTGGTACTGGAGGGAGTGCAGATGTTTGTTGATAGTAAGGGAAGTCAGTGATGGTAACATCATCGAATGTCAAGGGAGGATGGTTAGATTCTCTCTTGTTGGAGACAATAAACAAAGTAGATGAAGGAAAACATGTAGATGTGGTAAACATGATATCTAAAACGTATTAATAAGATCAAGAGCACATGGTTTAGGGAAATAATATATTAGCATCTATAAAGGATTAGTTAGCTAACTGGAAGCAGAGATTATGGATAGATGTATCTTTTTTAGGGTTGTAATCCTATAGCTAGTGGAATGCCACAGCAATTGGTGCTGGGGCCTCAAATATTTGCAAACTACATTGATGGCTTCGATGAAAAGGCAGCACGTATGGTTGCTAAATTTCCTGACGGCATAAAAATAGGTTGGAAGGTAAATTGTGAAGAGGACATAAGGAGACTGTCAAGGAATAAAGTTGTAGATTAACTGAATGGACATACATTGGCAGATGGAATGTAATGTGAAAAAATGTGGACTTTGCAAAGAAGGATAGAAAGCAGTGTAATATTTAAACGGAGAAGGATTGCAAAACACAGAAACGGAGACGGATTTGCCCGTCCTTGTTGAAGACTTAAAACATGTTAGTGCTAAGGTACAGCACATAATTAGGAAAGCAAATAGAATGTTGACATTTAATATAAGGGGAATGCTATATAAAAGGAAGTAAAATTTACTGCAATTGCACAGGCCCTTAAGGAGACCACTCCTATTTCGGGAGTAGGTTTAAGGATCCAAAAGGCCTAATCCTGTTCCTAAATCCTGTGTTCCTATTAATAAAGCTTGGCTTAACAGCCAGCCATTCATCTAACAGCTTCTGTTGGTTTCAGAACAGATCAGAGCAATGGGATATATACCAGATGAGTGGAACAATTTATAAGTTTATATGTTAGGTGATTAGACAAGCTTCAATCTTTTTGTAACTAATGTGCTCTAGGAGTCTTTGATTGGGATAATGTAGAAGGAGCTCTACTCTTTATCTAACTCTATGCTGTACAGTGTCTGTTAGGGACAGTGTAGAGGAAGCTTTAAACGGTATCTAACTCCATGATGTCCCTGTCCTGAGAGTGGTTGATGGGAAGAGTGTCGAGGAAATTGTACTTTCAGTTTAAAATAGTAAAGGAACCTTTACTTCCCATTTAAAAGTGTAGAGCTAGCTTTACTCTGTATTTAACTGTAGTGATTGGAATCAGGTGGATCTTGTTGACTATGAGATCCTTGATTGGGATTGTTAACCTGGGCCAATTAGGAAAGCCTTGGCTGATCAATATTAACAGGAGATTTAGAAATCCCCTCAGTTCAGGCACTGACTCTGACCTGGCTGGCTATAAGCCAGTGTACTGTGCATGAATAAATAAAGGGAAACTTAATGATGGGATACCTGCCTCTGTCCAGTTATTTCACGAACCCTGTCCTGGGAGTGTTTGATAAGGACAGTGTCAAGAGAGCTTTAGTTTCAGTTTAAAAGAGTAGAGGGAGCTTTACCCTGTGTCTAATCCCATATTGTGTCCATGCTAGAAGTGTTTGATGGAAACAGTGTACAGAAAGTTTTACTCTGTACCTAACCCTGTGCTTTCCCTTTTAGTGAAAGTGGGTAGCATAGTGTTAACGTCACTAGACTGACAAGTGCAATCTCCAGGCTAATGTTCAGGGGACATGGGTTCAAATCTTACAACAGCAGATGGTGAAGTTTGAATTCAATTTGGGGTACAGATGCTATAGAAAGGGGAGTGAAATTTTTGATTAGAGAAAACATCACGTTAGTACTTAGCAAGGATATTCCTGTGGGATGATCCAGTGAGGCTACATGGTTACAACTGAGAAATAAGTTTGATAGATGAAGGAAAAGTGGTAGATGTTGTCTACATGGACTTGGGCAAGATCTTTGATAAGGATTGGTAGACTGGTCAGTAAGGTTAGCTCACATGGGATCCAGGGAAAGCTAGCCAACTGGATATAAAATTGGCTTGATGGTAGGAGACAGAGGGTGGTGGTAGTGGGTTGTTTTTCAGACTGGAGCTTTGTGGCCAATGTTGTGTGCTAGGATTGATGCTAAGTCCACTGTTGTTTGTCATCTATGTAAACGATTTGGATGAGAATACAGGAGGCAATAGTTAGTAAGTTTGCAGATGACACCAAAATAGGTGGCATACTGGACAGAGAAGAAGGTTTTCCAAGACTACAACAGGATCTTGATCAACTGGACCAAAGAATGGCAGATGAAGTTTAATTTAGATAAACATGAGGTGTTGCATTTTGGTTAAAAACCAAAAGCAGGACTTAGAGAGTTAATGGTAGGGCACTAGGGAGTGTTGTTGAATGGAGGGGTCTAGGGCTGCAGGAACATAGTTCCCTGAAAGTGGCATCACAGGTAGACAGGGCGATGAATGGCACACTTGCCTTCATTGGTGGGGGCATGAGTACAGGAGTTGGGATGTTACGTTACAACTGTACAAGACATTGGTAAGGCCACATTCGGAGTACTGCATTCAATTCTGGCCTCCTTGCTATAAGAAATATGTTATTAAACTGGAAAGGGGGCAAAAAAAAATCTACAAGGATGTTACCAAGACTGGAAAGTTTGAGTTATAAGGAGAGGCTGGATAGGCTGGCATGTTTTCTCTGGAATGGAGGAGGCTGAGGAGTGACCTTATAGAGGTTTATAAAATCATGAGAGGCATAAATAAGGTTAATAGCCAAGATCTTTCCTCCAGAGTAGGGGAGTCCAAACTACAGGGCATAAGGTGAGAGGGGTACGATTTAAAAGGGACCTGAGGGGCAACATTTTCACACAGAGAGTGGTGTGTATATGGAACGAGCTGCCAGAGGAAATGATAGAAGTGGGTTCAATTACAACATTTAAAATACATTTGGACAGCTATATGGATTGGAAAGATTTAGAGGGATAGAGATCAAACGCAGGCAAATGGAACTAGTTCAGTTTAGAAAACCTGGTCAGCATGGATGAGTTGGGTCAAAGGGCCTGCTTCCGTGCTGTATGCCTCTATGCTGTACCTGTCGTCAAGAGTGTTTGATGGGGACAGTGCATGTGAAACTTTATTCTGTATCTAACCTGTGCTGTACCTGTCCTAGAAGTCTTTTATGAGGACAGTATAGAGGGAGCTTTACTCTGTATTTAACCCCATGCTGTTCCTGCCCCGCAAGTGTTTGATGGGGACAGCGTAGATGGAAATTTACTCAGTTTCTAACCTTGTCCTGTACCTATCCTGGAAGTGTTTGATGGGGACAGTGTAGGGGGTGCTTTATTCTGAATCTGCCTCATTGCTTTACCTGTCCTGGGGATGTTTTGTGAGGACAGTGTAGAGGGTGCTTCATTCTGTACCTGATCCTGTGTCGCACCTGTTCTGCGAGTGCTTGATGAGGACAGCGTAGAGAGCTTCACTCTGTATCTAACCCTGTACTGTACCTGTCCTGCGAGTGTTTGGTGAAAACATTGTTGAGGAGGCTTTACCCTGTATCTAACTCCATGATGTACTTGTCCTTGGACTGTTTGATGGGGACAGTGTCGTTGGGACTTCACTCTGTATCTAACCTGTGCCATTCCTGCCCTGGGAGTGATTGATGGTGACAGTGTAGAGAGAGCTTTACACTGTATCTAACCCTGTGCATTTCTAGACTGGTCCTTCTGTCCGATGCGCTTCACAATGGGAAGGTTTCATTACCCCAGGGTTCTCTTACCTTCGTGAGTTCAGAAATCTGCTGGCCTCGACTATCATTTAATTTCTCCGTTACATACTAGCTTCCAGAAAATACAACTGACGTAGAAATCATCATTTAGAATGTCACTGCGGATTGGGCCAAAGGGATTGCCATTTTGATCTTTAATTCAAAAATGCCCAGAGCACGTTGACAATGCTCAGACGAATGGCATTCACAGGTCGACTTGACAGTTTCCATGGTAACCGAGCAGCCGCTGACTCTTCACAACTCCTTTGGGTGAGATGCCTTGTGGCTGTTTCACATCCTGAACCGATCCGCAGCACAGATTTCAGTGGAAACTGCATGGTAACACTCAGGGCTGTGCAGCTGCTTTCTGCAGTCACGACATAAATTACAGGATCAAACTCCTCCCCTCTTAGACGTAAGGGTGCTTGAATGGGGCTGCTGTCCTGTGGCTGAGCTGGTGGCAAGTCAAAGTGGGAAGTTGTTTCAGAGATAGTAGGAACTGCAGATGCTGGAGAATCTGGAGGACGCCCAGGATGGACATGTCATCTGAGGAATGGGAGGGGGAGTTGAAATGGTTTGCGACTGGGAGGTGCAGTTGCTTAGTGCGAACCGAGCGTAGGTGTTCTGCAAAGCAGTCCCCAAGCCTCCGCTTGGTTTCCCTGATGTAGAGGAGTCCACAAAGGGAACAGCGGATGCAGTATACCACATTAGCAGATGTGCAGGTGGGGAGGGAAAAATGTCTTTGATGATGGGGTCTAATTGCAGATGGCAGAAGTGTCGCAGGATGATGCGTTGGATCCGGAAGTTGGTGGGGTGGTACGTGAGGACGAGGGGGATTCTGTTTTGGACTCACCTTTACTGGCTCCATCACCGCCTCTTTGACCTGTCTGTCTCCTCTCTACCTATCTTATCCTCTATCCATCTTCTATCCTCCTCCCCCTCCCTATTTATTTCAGAACCCCCTTCCCCTCCCCCATTTCTGAAGAAGGGTCTAGGTCTGAAACGTCAGCCTTCCTGCTCCTCTGATGCTGCTTGGCCTGCTGTGTTCATCCAGCTCTACACCTTGTTATCTCAAAGTGGGAAGTGCCTGCTTCTCCCTATTTCATTTATCCAGGGGGGGCGTGGCACCATGGTCAGTGAGACTGGGTTTGAATATTGCGGCTCAAATCTCACTACAGGTCTAGAGCAGGACCAATTGTACATCACTCATTGAGATAAATATTGAAACTCTTGAATTAAGAAATAGGAGCAGGGGGACACCATTCGGCCCTTCCAGACTGCTGCTCCATTCAATATGATCCTGGTTGACTCAGTCCCCTGTTCCCGCTTTCTCCGCATACCCTTTGATCCCTTTAGCCCAAGGAACTATGTCTAACTCCTTCTCAAAACATTCAACGTTCTGGCCTCAAGCAAAATTTTCTGTGGCAGACAATTCTACAGGCTCACCACTCTTTCGGTGAAGACATTTCCCCCTATCTCAGTCCTAAATGGCCTATCCTGTATCCTTAGACTGTGACATAACCAAGGGGGTGCCAAATTGTTAAAGATGCCATTTCTTGGTTGCATTTCTTGAGATTGGCGCTCCTTGCCTAATTGGTTGTGGGGTTCAGCTTCAAACTTCCCTGGCATCCCATGCCTCAGCTTCATGCTCAGTCCACAATAGGAAAATGTGTGCTCTCCAGACTTGATGAACCGTGTGTGGAACAGTTCATGTGGAAAATGAGCAGCAGTTCCACAGCGAGGCACACAGTGAACTTCTGAACCTGTTGGGGCATGCTGAAGTCAGGAATTTTGCTGCAAATCCCTTTATTCCATTGGCAATTTCCTTTCTCAGGACGTATTAAAACAAACAGATAAATCACTCAATAAGCGGGTCAGTATTGCTTTGCTATGAAGCATTAGATTTCCTGCTTTCAGTTAATACTCATGACTGCCATTGCAGAATTATAATTCATCGCAACAACTTTCAGCCACAAAATAATAACATTCCTCATGATAATATTTATATTCAAAAGTTTGGATTATGTTTTAAAGTGATTTATCATGGTTTATCTGTGTGCTGAAGATAATTAGGGCCTCAGTTTACAGATAAGTAACCATAAAGCTTTCTTTGGTTAATGTAATGATCTGCCATGAGGGCTGGGGGAACATGGATGGATTATCCTACTGCAGTGGATCAAAACAAGATGATCGCCAATCAAACACCAGAATTATTCCCATTCACCCAATTTACACCCGGCCCAATCTGCTCCAGAGTCAAAGAGAAAGCTGCAGGTGATTGGCTAGAGTTCCCTATGGAAACCCCTCATTTTTGGGTGTTACGTAGGCACAGCATTGACTGCAAAAGACCCCCTTCCCCCCATGTCAAAGAGCCTGCGCACATTCACAGCAAAGACTCAGAAATGATTGGCAGCTGGTTGGACTAGGTGTAGGATCCAAAATTGCAACTCATTTGAGAGTAATGTACATACATATGAATATATGAATTACAGACACGAATAGACCATTTAGCTCATTGGGTCTGCTGCAATTCAATGGCTGATCTGATTGTGGCCTTAATTCTATATTTTTGCCTGACTCCACTGACTCCCTTGCTAGTAAATAACCTGACTACCCCTGTCTTTAAAGTATTACACAGTACGAGCCTCTCACATGTTAATGATATCACAGTAAGAGCTCCATAGTTCCTGAGCGCTGCAATTTCCTCCGTAAGCTTCTCTACTTCTTTGTCCCCTTTATGTAAAACCTGCCCCTTTGTTCACCTGATAACCTTTGTCATAGTTTGCCAAATTGTGTTTGATACCAACCCTGTAAATCTTCTTGAAGAGGTCTTACTACATAAAGATGCTACATCAGTGTAAATTCCTATTGGAGTGAATACAAACCAGCTCCTTTATTGTGTACATATATCCCTCTGCCCTATACATCCTGTGCCTTTTTCTGGTATATTTAATTAATCCGCACAAACATACAGAAATAATTGATACATGTTCAATGGGTCCTAGTATTCAATGAAACAGAGAGACAATGGATACTGATAGCAAGAAAAACAGTTTATTTGAAATAAAGTTTTTTTTAACATTGGCATGAATGATGTATTTACATTAGCATAGTATTAGGAATAAAGTCACCAGAGTCCCATAGAGTTGGTGTCTCAGAGTCAACTGGTGGTGAGTTTAACCTGAGGGTCACCACGCCTCAGGTGAGAATAGAGGACGTTGATGGTAATCTCAGCTGGTGTGGGAACTGAACCCATGCTATTGGTGTCATTCTGCATTACATTCCAGCCAAATGAACTAACCAACCCCCAACATTAGGAATCAGGCAACACTGAAATCACAGCTAAATGGAGGACAGGAGGCGGTATTGGATAATTCAAAGCGATCCCAGTAAAAATAAACACACTTAATTCTCATTATCAGGCATTGTACAGAAACTCCACCAACATAAAGGGTTTCATCAGTAAGAGCCATTTCCACGCTGCATTAACAAATCTCAATTGTGTTCATGATGTGGGTGTTGTAACTAATTTACAGCCCTGGGTTAGTGATGGGAGGAGTCAGCCAGTGTTTAGATGATAAATCATAGAATCCCGACAACGTGGGAACAGGCCCTTTGGCCCAACAAGTTCACACTGCCCTACACAGCATCCCACCCAGATCCATCCCTCATAACCCACCTAATCTACACATCCCTGAACACTATGGGCAAGTTAGCATGGCCAATCCACCTAACCTGCACATCTTTGGACTCGTGAAGACTTTTCCCAACTAGTGAGCACTGAATAGGAAGTGCAGATCGGGATTGAGACAGAAGGAGGCTCAGCTGTGAATCTCCCACAGTCAAACAGTCTCCCACTAACACACTGTTAAGAGCCAACTGTTGAGAGGAGCACTGACATGGAAGACACTGACAGTATGGTGACACATTACTTAGATGCTCCGACACATTAGTTCATGGAGTGATATGGTCATGTGTTTGTGACTCCCCCTCTTCCTGAGCAATAGGGGCAACTCCAAAGCCCTGCTACCCTAATGCAAAGGCGGAAGTGGAGATCAAATGAAAAGGTCCTGCATTCTCCCCTCTCATCCACCCTTACCATTACCCTCTAAGAAACATCCAAGAAGCAGATCATCCCAGTGGGTGCATGCTGTAGTATAGAAAGTGCTTTGCCACGAATCATGAGACACACATGACCCCATTTTGCCACTCTCCACCCTAGGTGAGATGAACAAGTAAAACAAATTGAAATTTCAACTTACAGGAAGAAATGAGTAGTTCATACAAGTAACAAAACAACTAAGCATGATATAATGTGTATTTGACTTGAAATATCTGGTGAAGTATGTTTTGAAGAATAAAATGATTCATCAAAAACTGCTTGAAATTGGAAAAACTGGATTCGGTTGCAACTTCAAAACAGAACTGAATAAAGTGACAAGAAGGAAAAGACTTCATGGCTACGAGGAACAAGTAGGGAAAGTGGAGCTAATTGGAAAGTACTTTCAAAGGGCTGGCATAGACATAAATGAGTTGAATGGCCTCATTCTGTGCTGTATTGTTCTATGATTCTGAGTCAATGTGTTCTAGAGACAAGGAGAGATAATTGGCAAACCACAAAAAGGTAAATGGGAAAAAATGTAAAGAGGATATTTGAGAAGGCTAGAATACAACAAGAGCAGGGATGTACTGCTGAGGCTGATTAAAGCTGCATTTGGAATATTATGAGCAGTTTGGATCCATATCCATGGAAGAATGTGCTGGCCCTGGATAGGGTATGCAGGAGGTTTACAAGAATGATCATGGGACCGAAGGGTTTGTCCTATAAGGAGCAGTTAAGGACTCTGGAGTTTAGAAGGATGGGGGGAGTCTGATTGAAACTTACAGAATACTGAGATGCCTGAATGGAGTGCATATGGAGAAGATAAAATCACAAGGGCACAGCCTCAGAGTGAAGTGACATCCCTTTAGAAATGAGATGAGGAGGCATTTCTTCAGCCAGAAGGTGGTGAATCTGTGGAACTCCAACTGCTGCAGGAGGCTGTTGAGACCAAGTCATTGAGTGTATTTATGACAGCAACAGGTAGGCTCTTGATTAGTGAGGGGGTTACAGGGAGAAGGCAGGAGAATGGTGTTGAGAAACATATCAGCCACGATCGAGTGGCGGATAGAATCAATGGGCTGAATGGCCTAATTCTGCTCCTTGACATCTTATGGCGTAAGAAAAACAAACCTCCTGTTGATGCCCCTGGTTGGTCTCACAAGTGAAGTGCAGGTCAGTCGGATGAATTATCAGATGAATATAGTCCAACGGAACTCTCCACTAGCAACAGTCCCTTCCTTGAGCTGAGGAAGAAAGGGACAAAGCAGTTACCTTGTACCAATACACTCAACATCCACGTAACTTAGAAATGAACAAAGGGAAAACATCAACAATCTTACCATGAATACCTGTGTTTTTGTTCTGACTTACAAGTTTCATGGCTCATCTGCTTTCAGTTTCAATGGTATCCCTTCTGTCTGTCTTTTGGAGATGTTGGGGGGTCTGTGGCGGTGGTGGAGGAGGGCAACTTGTGGCTGACTCAGGATAGAGGGTTGGAGGTGGCTTAAAGTACTGTTGGGTACTGCAGGAGGTGAGAAATCTGAACACTGCTGTCTCTGCCTCAGAGATGGTATAGGCTGCAGTTTATCCTCACAGTTGATGCATTAAATTTAACAAGAGTAGGAGACTCATTTGGGCAAGGTGTTGCTCTATCTCTCTCTCTCGCAGTGGAGAGCTCCAGAAAGTTAATTGTCAGGACTTCCAATTACTGCAGATGCAGACAGAGGAAAAACGCTTCAAAATAAAAGATGTTGCTGAGTGAGAAATTAAAACCTGTCAATTCTAAAACATGGACAAGCTAAAGCAAAGCAACATAAAGGGTGACTGAAACATAATCAAATATGCAGATATTGAAATTTCAGCGCAGATAATGGAATAGCGACATCAGCAACATCACACAAAAAGTTATATTTCTTTCAATCATTGAATAAATTGCAAAATCAAAAGCTAAGTATCACCATCTTTCTTCTATTTTGCTAATTTACCAGTTTGCTTTGGTGCTTCCAATGTTGGATGCGTAGAAATTTCCTCCAATGAAATACTGGGAAGACAGAAGCCATTGTTTTTCTTTCCTTGCTCCAAATCTGTTCCCCACCCATTTCCCTGAGTGACAGTCTGAGACTGTTGAACCTGTTGACAACCTTGGTGTCTTATTCAGTCGCAGAATGAGCTTCCAGCCACATGTCCATACCATCACCAAATCCACCTATTTCCATTCCCTTAATGCCACCAGACTCTGCCCACACCTTGGTTGATCCATTGCTGAAATCCTCATCTGTGCCTTTGTTACCTCTGGACTGAACCACTCCAATGAACTCCTGACTCGTCTCACACGGTCTACCCTTCACACCAATGCAAAATTGGGATCATGCAGAACTCTGCCACCTGTGTCTCAACTCACCCCAAATCCCATTCTCCTAACACCCTTATTCTTACTGATCTACTTTTGACACCTGGTCTTGTTTTGAAAATCCTCTTCCTCGGTTTCAAATCTCTCCTTGACCTCATTGTTCCCTAACTCTGTAATCTCCTTTAGCACCCATAAAACAGAAGCAGTTCAGAAAAGATTAAGAGACTAATAGGGTGGAACTGGCAGTTTGTCTTGTGTGGAGAGTTTGGACAGGCTCCTGCATCTACTGGAGTTTAGAAAAGTAAGAGAGGACTCAATTGAAATTTATCAGATCTGCAGGGCTCTTGACAGGATAGATGTGAAAAGGAATTTTTCTTCTTGTGGGAGAATCTAGAACTAAGGGTGACTGTTTCAATATAACGGTTCTCCCATTTAAGACAGATAAGCTGAACACTTTCGCAGCCAAAGGGTTGTGAGTTTTTGTGACGCTGTCAAAAGGTGACAGAGGCAGAGTCCTTCAATATTTTCAAGATGTTTGAAAGACAAAAGGTGAAAGATTATCGAGCATAAGGGAAGATGTGGAATAATCCAATCAGCCATGATCTTCTTGAATGGCAGAGCACAGCAGGTTTGAGGGGCTGATGGGCCAAATGGCCTACTACTGCTCCTAATTCATATGTATATAACCCTCCAGAAAACTTGCATTCATCTAAATCTGGTCTCTTTTAGATTTTCAGCAATAATTCACCATTGGTGGCCATGCTTTCAGCTGTTTTGCTTCTATACCTCTCTGCCTCTCTCTCCTGTTTTATAACACTTCTTAAAATCAACGTCTTTGACCAGAGATAACAAGGTGTAGAGCTGGATGAACACGGCAGGCCAAGCAGCATCAGAAGAGCAGGAAAGCTGACGTTTTCGGTCTGGACCCTTCTTCAGAAATGGGGGAGGGGAAGGGGATTCTGAAATAAATAGGGAGAGAGAGGGAGGCGGATGGAAGATGGATAAAGGAACAGATAGGTGGAGAGGAAGCAGACAGGTCAAAGAGGCGGAGATGGAGCTAGTAAAGGGGAGTGTAAGTATGGAGTTTGGGTGGGGATAGGTCAGTCCAGGGAGGACAGACAGGTTAAGGAGGCGGGATGACATAGGAGGTGGGGGTGGGGCTTGAGGTGGGAGGAAGGATGGACAGGTTAGGGAGGCGGGGACGAACTGGGCTGGTGACCAGGTTCTTGGCCATTTGAGCAACCTCCTAAGGCTAGATAGTATCATTTGTCCTTTTATAATTCTTTTGGGAAGAACCTGGGATTATTTTTGCATGAAAGCAAAATTACTACATAATTGCTACATAAATATAAAGGAGCCATATGAATATAAAATTTCTCTTGTTAAGTGCACAGTATCGCTGTGATCTAAATTCCTTCCAAACCTAATTCTCCTGCAAGCATCACTTGACAGCATTTGGAATACTCCCTACTTGCCTGGATGAGTGCAGCCCCCAACAACATTTAAGAAGCTTGACACCATCCAGGACAAAGCAGCCTGCTTGATTGGCACCACATTCACAAACATCCCACTCCCCCACCGCCGATGCTCAGTAGCAGCAATGTCTACCATCTACAAGATGCACTGCAGAAATTCACCAAAGATCCCCAGACAACACCTTCCAAACCCATCTAGATGCACAAAGGCAACAGAAACATGGGAACACCACCAACTGCAAGTGCCCCTCCAAGCCACTCACCGTTCTGACTTGCAAATATGTTCCTTCAGTGTTGTTGTATCAAAATTCTAGAATTCCCTCCCTAATGACATTGTGGGTCTACCTGCAGCACATGGACTGCAGCAGTTCCCCACCACTTTCTCAAGGGCAACAAGGCATTAAATGCTGGCTCAGCAACAATGGCCATGTCCCACGAGTGAATTAGAAAAGGTCAGAAATCTCACGCCAGGTTATAGTCCAACAGGTTTATTTGAAAACACAAGCTTTCAGAGCCTCACTCCTTCTTCAGGTGTTAGTGAGAGAGATATTGAATTTATAAGTAAAAGATCAAACAGTCATGCCACTGCTGAGGATGTATTAAACAAACCTAAGATGCTGTTAAGTCTTTAATCAGTTAGAAGGTTTTAAATGATGAATATGTATACGTAAATCCCCAAATTCCTTACTAGTCACTTTCCTGAGAGAACTAAAGGTTTTAACAGTGTAAAGAAGAGGTGATATTTGTCTGACCTAAAATATCATGTCTTTTTTACAATGAGAAAACCTTTAGTTCTCTCAGAACAGTGACTTGTAAGGAATTCAGGGAATTACATATACATATTCATCAACTAAAACCTTCTAACTGATTAAAGATTTAACAGCATCTTAGTTTTGTTTAGCACATCCTCATCAGTGGTGTGACCTTTTGATCTTTTACTTATAAATTCTGTGTCTCATTCTACCTCTCTCACTAACACCTGAAGAAGGATCGAGGCTCTGGAAGCTTGCGTTATCAAATAAACCTATTGGACTATAACCTGGTGTCGTGGGATTTCTGACCTTGTCCACCCCGGTCCAACACCGGCACCTCCAAATCATGAATTAGAAAAAGCTACGAATGGCAAATCTTTTCACAGTCTCATGCCTCCTTAACTCCATAGCCCATTCCAATCCAACTCCTTTAATTTCACTGTAGTCTTCCAACTCCTGCCTATTTCTCATTCCCCATGCCATCCACCCTACCATCCAGAGTCTCTGTTTAGACCTCCGCTGCAAGATTGTGTGTGATTCTGGGCAGAGAGCAGTTAAGAATCAATCACATTGTTGTGGGTCTAGAGTCACATGCAGACCAGGTAAGGATAGCAGTTGCCTTCCCTCAAAGGCATAAGTGAACCAAATGTGTTTTCCCAAACAACTGTCAACATCAGACTTTTAGTTCCAGATTTTTATTGAATTCCAATACCTGCCATGGTGGGATTTGAACCCAGGTCCCCAGAATATTCCCCAGGACTCTGGATTAATAGTCTAGTAGCAATACCAATACGCTATCACCTTTGTGAAGGCAGGTACTATTGGTGATGTGGACGTTTATGGCAACTGATCCATGCATAGGGAGATCCCACAAATAGAATTCAATGCTTGAGGGATATTTAATACCCTGAAGCGCTGAGGATGACTCCCCAGGCTTCTCTTTTATTAACAGCACAGAATCTTTAATCCTGTCGTAATGATGGAAACCTCAGTGGTAAGGTGCTGCTTTCTATTTGACGTGATTCATGAGTCCCGAATGTTGTGAATTTATTATTTCTAACTGAGGTGCAATATTCATGTTTTGGGAGGGAACCATGGAGTGGGGCATGAGATGTACAGAATATCCATTATCCTGTAACACCGGGAGACAGAGGTACACACCCTAGGGTGCCTGGTGAAACTGTGGCACTGCAGTGAGCCCCTCACTGACTGACAAGCCAATTTTCATCTGGACTCTTCAGGCAAGTGAGCAGGAGGCCAGTAACCATGGCAACGCCAGAACACCCGCACGGCAGTGCTGCAAAACGAAGAGAAAATTAGTTATTTTTAAAAGAGAAAAGACGAGGTCTCAAGGTACATTTAATCAGTGGTTTGTCACTGCTGACATTTCACAGGAGTGTGTGAACAGATGAAAAGCGTCCTTCAAATAGGGGACAAGATTAAATTCAGGGTTTTCTGGGATTTTGCAACTAAAATAGATTTTCATTCAGTGAGACAGTTCTTGCAGATGCTAAGGTGTCAGTCCTGTGATTCATTTGGTACACACTGCTAATCCTCAGGTGACTGTCGGAATATTTGACTGTCACATCTGCAGCTGTTTTACAATCACTAGCAGTGCTCTTCAGCAGTGAGAATATTCCTTCATCAGCATTAACCAGCTAATTACATTAACCTTCAATATTCTCCTGACTGTTTATGGCTGTGGATGGGTAGAGTCTACTGAAACTCTTTTCCGACTTCTAGGAGAGACGCAGAGTGAAACTCACTCTATATGCTCCCAGGAAAATACTCTCAAGGTAGGCACAGCATGGTGCTAGATGCAGTGTAAAGCTACCTCTATTCTTTTAAACTGAAAGTAAATCTTCCTTGACACAGTTCCCATCAAACATCAAGACAGGGACAGCATGGGGCTAGGTACGCAGTAAAGCTTGCTTTACTCTTTTAAAATGTAAGTATAGCTCCCTCAACACTGTCCCCATCAAGGAGGTAGAGCATCGGGTTAGAGAAAGCTCCCTGTACTCATTCAAACTTAAAGTAAAGCTCTTTCTACAAGCATTCCCAGGACAGTTATAGCACAGGAGTACATACTGACTAAATTTCCCTCTCCTCTTTTAAACTGAAAGTAAAGCCTCCTTGGCACTGGTCCCATCAAATACCGCCAGAACATGGTCGGCACAGGGTTAGATATAGAATAAAGCTTCTTTTACTCTTCTAAAGAGTAAGTAAACTTTCCTCAACACAGTCCTCATCAAACACTTTCAGGACAGAGACTGCACAGGGTTAGATACAGAGTAAAGCTCTCCTTACATAATTTCAAATTTCCAGGCCATGTTCAGCATGGAGTTAGATATTCATTAAATCATCCTCAACACTGTCCCTATTAAACACTCCAGAAACAGGTATAGCACAGGGTCAAGTATGGGCTAAATCCCCTCTACTCTTTTAATCAAATGTAAACTGAAAATAAAGCTCCCTTTACACTGTCCCCATCAAATACTCCCAGAACAGGGACAGCATGGAGTTAGCTGCTATATAAAGCTCCCTCTGCTTTTTAAAAGTGGAAGTAAGCTGTAAGTAAAGCTCTCCCTGCTATTCCTACCAACACTGCTAGGGCAGTATAAAGCACTATTTGCTTCGCCTCATCAAACACTGCTGGGATCTCGTACTTGACTTTGATTTAATATCTTATCCTTAAGTCCCCCATACCGGGAGGGTGGGGTGGGGTTCAGGTAGGATGAAGAAAAACACCCTTGATACTACACTTGGACAATCAGTTTGGATTAGGGGCTCAAGTCTCTGGAGAGCAACTTGAATCTTTAGACTCAGAGACTGAAGAGTTATCCAAGCCTGTAATTGCACTTTGCCAATAAAGTCGGCCTGTGATACCCTCCAGACAAACAATCTGTTGGTGCTCACTGGAATGGAGTGAATGGTATCTCTGGAATCTACAGTCAATGAACAGAGTAGAAAAAAGACACAGAAAATACTGGTGCTCCTCACTCACACCAAATAGGCTTGTTGAAATATCACAAAGCTTGGACTTAGATTTTGTTGTCTCTGGATGGCTGGAGAATGGATGTATCCCCAAAGATATACACCAGGGCTCCTCAGTAGTCTCATCATGCTGGGAATCTGATATACTGATTCTAGGCAAATTGCTTAGGCATATCTTTTAAATACCTGATGATGATTCTGCAACTTCCCTGGACTTTGCATCATCTTCTCCAGTTAAGTTAGACTTGGAGACATAGCAGAACTTAGGAGACTTACAAATATCCTAACCACTCAGAATTGTGCCTGAGTAGCTCCCCAGGAAATGTCAGACAGATGAAAAACACATGTAGCTCCTGGGGAACTATACAATTGATACCCTCCTCTCCTCACAGGGATGTGTAGATTATATGGGTTATAGGGAAATGGATCTGGGTGGGATGCTTTGAGGGTCAGTGTGGACTTGTTGGGCCAAAGGGCCTGTTTCCACACTGTAGGGATTCTATGATCTATGATCACACACACACACACACAAACACACACACACACACACACACACAAAGACTCCCGCTGACCATCTTCCTTGGTTTGCTGATGCCCCACCCAAAAACCCTGCAGTGCCAACCCCAAGACCCAACCTGCCCTGACCGCATCAATCTGAATCACCCCAACCCTTTCATCTATCTCTGAACCCGTGACACCTTCCCTGATTACTGACTTTCCCAAGCCCACCTGGCTCCTGCCTCATCCCCCCACCCCCAGTCCCCCTTGCCACCCTATCCACTTACCACCTTGCTACCTAACTTAATCACCCAATATCCTAATTAGATGGCATGCTAGCTCCTCCCTTACTTTGCCCACTTTTGCCCCAACCCTCTTCACTCACCACCTTATACACTCACACACTCACACCCTCACTCATGCACTGACACTAACATGCTGCAAAGTTCTGGAACTTTTCGGACTACAGCAGACAGTGCCATAAGAAGGGGGCACGACTTCAGCACAGATTCTGTCTGAATGCAGAAGGGCATCTGAAGATCAGCCATAAAAATCGGAGGAAGGCAACTTGTTCATTTTTCTGGTTTGGTAAGCGTCGGAGAGAAAAGGGGATGTAATGCTGACAGAAAAATCGGGCTCAGACTCCAATAAAAAAATCTTTGAACCACAATGTAAGAAAAAATCTGAACGAACTCTCACCCAATTAAGAAACAAAAAAGTGCATCTGAGCACAATTTCAAACAAAACAAGCTCTGTTAACATTCCGAAGGAGTCTGGTGACTGGCCTTATCACCCCAACACATAGAAACATTCCCACTGCTTCGAATGACATCGAGGTTACTGAGAAGATTCAAATTCCTGAAGCATGCCAGCAGCACAGACGGAGGGATGCTGCACCTCATCACTCTTTCACGCCATTCTTTCCCTTTCTCTTTGGCTTTACTGCTTTCTATTTCCTGCTCCCAAATTATTTTCATCCTCTTTTTTTTTCTTTGTATATCCTTCACTGTTTCCTCTCTCCTCCTTTTATGATTCTACTTTCATTTCATTTTTCTTGGCCTTTCCCTCAGCTGATCCATCTTGCAACACTAGCTCCACAAGCAGCATTTGGTTATGCAAATTGAGGCTTGTTCTAATGTTACTCATAAGATGACTGTAAAACTAGACTCTAAACTGGTCTTTTATTTTCATTTTTGGACACCCCAGGATTCTCCCTTTCCCTTCTTCCTCCAATCCTTGTTGTTCATTTCTTTGTCCCTTCACCGGTCTTTCTTTTAACTTCTTTCTCTTGCTCTTCTTACTCTGCTCCCCTCTCCTCTTCTGTCACTCTCCTGCTTCTTCTTCATTCCTTCCTGCATCTCTCTGCCACCTCCTACTGGCCAAGCAGCACAATGGCAGTGACTTGATAGACACTTATGAATCAGATGGAAGTTGATGCTGAACAGTGAGACCCTTGTCAATCTGCGGTTCCTCAAGTAGAGTTAACACGCAAATAAAAACGGCTGAATGCGCCAAGCTGTTGGTACTCTTCCTTCTTAACATATTTGACATTAGCTTGAGCTGGTGTAATTTAACCTGGACCCTTCCCACATAGGAAGTATGTAGGTAGGGTGTACACAGTGTCATATTAACATCTCACTCTACAGGTTACTCCATGTCTTACCTTCTTAGAAGTACTGGAACACAAAATACTATCACCACAAACGGAATCACTTTGATCTGTATCAGCACCCAATGTTGACAAACCAAACTGCATCCAGCAAAATTAATTCAACTTTTCAACTTTCTGTGGTGTGAACAGGGTTCTGATTATTGGATTTATGTAAATAATTCATTGTGGCATTAGAACAAACAGTAATATCTAAGAGGTCAACACAGACACTAAAGGTTGGATGCATCAAGGAGTAAGTGTTCAGCAATGTGCAGCTGACTGACACAGTACAGGGCCTTCTCATTATTGTCTTCACCCATTTCTCAGTCTGCTTCAGATATTCCTGATGCTCTCTTGGTCAGTGTCTCTATCTCCTCCACCCTCTTTGGACCTTAGCTTATCCAAAGCTCCGGCAGAACAACCTTCCTGCATTTACCCTGTCTAGTCCTGTTAGAATTTTATAGCATTCTCTGAAATCCCCACTCATTCTTCTAAACTCCAAAATATAGTCCTAACCAATCCATCCTGTCTTCATACGTCAGTCGTACCATCCCAGGAATTAGCCTGGGAGACCTCTTTGTACATTACTGAGAACAGCTTTAAATGGAATTTAATTTCTAGAATTTGCTGTGCTTTCCTGTTCTCAGAGCATCAGCCTGGTCTCTAGATATGACACTGCTACCATCTCTCGTATTGATGTGGGGATGCTAGTGTCGGATTGGAGTGAACAAAGTCAGAAGTCAAGCAACACCAGATTATAGTCCAACAGATTTATTTAAAATCACAAGCTTTTGGAGCACTGCTCCTTCATCAGATGAAGTGATTTTTTTTAATGTCCCTGTGATTTTCCTGCAGGGTTGCATACAGGAGCCATTGAGTAGGATATTGACCTTTAGTTCCTGGAAACTACAAGCCAATCCTAGAAGGTTGACAACACTATCCTACTATCATCTGAAATGTCTGTGTTCCTTGAATTCTGGGTTCTTGCAAATTGATTTTTTTAATAGAATCTCTACAGCATGTGGGATTCTATTAAAAAAAATCAATTTGCAATAACTGGGTTGTTCAACAAGTCCACACCAACCCTCCAAAGAGCATCCCACCCAGACCTATTCCCCCTACCCTTGCATTTTCCACAGCTAATGCACCAAACCTACATGTCCCTGAACTCTATGGGTAATTTAGCAATGCTGATCCATCTAACTTGCACATCTTTGGGCTGTTGGAGGAAACTGGAGCACCCAGCAGAAATGGGGAGAACATGCAAACTCCACACAGACAGTCACTTGAAGCTGGAATTGAACCCAGGACCCTGGTGGCTATGAGGCAGTAGTGCTGACCACGAGACCACCATGCAGTCCCTCAGAATGCAAACCCCTGATTTTGCATCACTCATGAATTGGCGATTGCACCACCAGCTGTTTAAGCCTTGAGGTCCAAAATGCCTTCCTTAAACCTCTCCACCTCTTTACCACCCCAACCTCACCTGTCCTGTTTGTTGACTTTGCTTAGAACCTATTACATTGTCCATTATTGATCCTAGCCTCTTCACATTGGTTTGATGTCAGTTGTTGTCAGATTGTCCCTCTGTGAAGCACCTTGAGATGTCTCACTAAGTTTCCAGTGGAAGGAAGTACATGGTGCACAAATAGTTACACATGGAGAAAGGTGGAGTTCTGTGGAAGTTTCTGGGAGTTAGGGAGGGTTGACGGCATAAAGGGATTGAAGCTGGATCAGGAGCTGGTGTCGGTGTTTGGAACCGGGGTCACAAGTTAGGGATACGGGGTAGGACATTTATGACTGAGATGAGGAGACATTTCTTCACCCAGAGTGGTGAACCTGTGGAAGTCTCTACTATAGAAAGTGGTTGAGGCCAAAACATTGAATGTTTTCAAGAAGGAGTTATATATAGTTCTCAGGGTTAAAGAGATCAAAGGGTATGGGGGAGAAAGCGGGAACAGGGGACTGAGTTGGATGATCAGCCATGATCATGTTGAATGGCAGAGCAGGCTCAATGGGCTGAGTGGCCTACTCCAGCTCCTATTTTCTACATAATGGTGAGATGAAACTCTCATCGATTTTGGCAAAGGTTCACTAATGTCTTTTAGGGAAGGAAATCTTCCTTGCTTACCAGGTCTAGCCTACATACGACTCCAGAGTCATGTCAATGTAGCTGGCTCTTAACTAGACTCTGAAATGGCTAAGTATACCACTCAGATTATGGGGCAATTCTAGTTTGGGCAGTAAATGTTATCCTTGCTGGCAACATCCACACCCCATTGAAGAATTAAATAAAACTCTTCACTAAATGTAAAAGTTCTGAAAATGGAAAAGAAATGGTTGTTTGGCTGACAGGTCCAATTAGTTAATGAGTATTTTGATTTTTAATCAACGACAGATTGCAGTGGGTCATAAAGATGGATGTGTGACTGACTAATGACTGGACCGTGGGGGTAGTCCATGAGATGAAACCTCCAGAAACACAATTAATCAAGGTGACAACTCCCCAGTCAGGTCAAAGAAGTTGCAGAGTTCGAGAATGAGGGTATCTTAAACAAAGGCATGTTGACAAGGGATCCTTGAGGATTCAACATTTAAATAGTGAAACACAAAGTAGGCAGGTTCAGCTGATATTCCAGCATTTTATTTAGTGAATGCAAATCTCCAGAGCTCTAGCAGTAAAGTCAATTTTTCTGGGTTTAAGCTGATTAATCCACCACTTAGTCTGCATTCCTCAGTAATGAGCAGCATTATTTGTTTCTCCACAAGTGTATAAGGTGTTGGGTACTGATGCCTCTGTAGTGGGGAATAGACTGCACAGGCAAGTGCTCAATCTATTTAGGAAGGACCATTGTCTATGCAGTGGTTCAAAGCCTGCCATTCATAGAATCTCTATAGTGCTGATAAAGGCCATTGGGCCTATTGAGTCTGCCCGAACCCTCCAAAGAGCTTCCCACCCAGACCCAGCCTAACATTGTAACTCTGCATTCCCCATGGCTAAACCACCTAACCTGTACATCCCTGCACATCACAGAGCAATTTAGTATGGGAAATCCACCTAGCCTGCACATCTTTGGGCTGTTGGAGGAAGCCACAGCACCCAGAGGAAACTCACAGTCATGGTGTGCAAACTGCACACAGGCAATTGCCCAAGGCTGCAACTGAGCCCAGATCCCTGGTGCTGTGAGGCAGCAGTGCTAACACTGAGCCACCGTGCCACCTCCATTTGATAGGGGTTTGTCACAGGAACTTGTGAATGAATTCCTGTATATTCCTTAATCTCATATGTGTCAGTCACTCTGGATCAGGAAGCAAGGTTCTGACCTTTCTTCATTAAGGAGATGTGTGCTTTGCTGGCTGTGAAATCATTTATTGCCTAACCCTAGCTGCCCTCAAGAAAGTGATGGTGAGCTGCCACCTTAATCACTGCAGTCTATTACAGAGTAGATATACCCACAAAGCTGGTCAGGAGGGAGGTCTAAGGGTTTGACTCAGTGACACTGATGGGACAGCAATATACAGAGAACAAAGAACAGCACAGCACAGCACAGCATAGGGACTGGCCCTTCGGTCCAACAAGCCTGCACCGACACATGATATCCTTCTAAACTAAAAACCTTTTTCCTCTGTGTGGTCCATATCTCTCTATTCCCTGTCTATTCATATATCTGTCAAGATGTCTCTTAACTGTTGTTATAGTATCTGTTTCTACCACCTGTTCTGGCAGTGCATTCCAGACACTTGTCACCCTCTGTCTAAAAAACTTTCCTCTCACTTCTTTAAACTTTCCCCCTTTTACCTTAAACCTATGTTCCCTAGTAATTGACATTTCTACCCTGGGAAAAAGACTCTGACTATCCATTCTATCCACACCTCATATTATTTTGTAAACGTCTACCAGATCATCCTTTGGCCTCCATCACTCAAGTGAAAATAAACCAAGTTTGCCCAATCTAACCTCAGCTAGCACCCTCCAGGCAATGTCCTGGTAAGCCTTTCCTGTACCCTCTCGAAAGCCTCCACATCCTTCTGGTAGTCTGGCAACCAGAACTGCATGTAATATTCCAAATGTGGCCTAACTAAAGTTCAAAATATTTGCAAAATGACTTGCTAATTTTTATACTCTAAGCCTCAACTGATGAAGGCAAGTATGCCACATGCTTTCTTGACCATCTTATCCACTTGTGGTTTCCTATCAGGATGCGAGTGGCTTGGAGGTGGTGGTGTTCCCAGTTATCTACTGCCTTTGTCCTTCTAGACAGAAGTGGCCATGGGTTGGAAGGTGCGATCTAAGGATCTTTGGTGAACTTCCGCAGTACATCTTGGAGTCAGTACACACTGCTACTACTGAGTGTTAGTGGTGTTAGGACTGAATGTGCCTAAAAAGCGATTGCTTTGTCCTGAATGGTGTCAATTTTCCTGAGTCTTGCTGGAGCTACACTCATCCAAGCAAGTACTCCATCACATTGTGTCTTGTAGATAATGGACAGGATTTGGGGCATCAGGAGGTGAATTTATCACAAAGGAGCCTCTGACCTTCTCTTGTAGCCACTAAATTAAATGTATATATATATAGATATACATAATGGTGCCTGTTAGTCATAGTCAGCAGGAGGTTTCCATAATCACATGTGAGCTGTTGCTGAGAGAGTTCATGGAGTTAAAGTTGAGGACTCCCAGGCTAACTCTTTCTGGAACTAATAATGGGGAACCAGGAAACGGCAGAGGAGTTGAATAAATGCTTTGCATCAGTCTTCACATTGGAAGACACTAACAGCATTCCAAAATTACTAAATAATCAAGCGGCAAAAGGAGGAGAGGAAATAAATACAACAACTATCAGTCGAGAAAAGTTGCTAGGAAAACTAATGGGGGCTAATGAACAATAAGTTCCCTGGACTGATGGGATGCAACCTGAGATATTAAAGAAAGTAGTGACAGAGATAATAAATGCATTGGGACCAATCGTCCAAAATTCCTTAAATTCTGGAAAAATCCCAGAGGATTGGAAAACTGTCAGTGTGACACTTTTAGTTAAAAAGGAAGTGGACAAAAAAAACGGGCCAATTAGCTTAACATCTGTTATTGGAAAAATGTTAGCCTCTATTATAAAGAATGCAAAAGCAGATAAGTTAGAAATCCATTATATGATTGAGCAGGGTCAGTACAGCTTCACAAAGGGGAAGTCATGCCTGACAAGTTTAAAGGAACCCTTTGAGGAGATAACAAGCAGGGTTGTGAGGTTACGCACTTTGGCAGGAAGAACAGAGAAGACAAGCGGGATTAACAAAGGGAGAACAGCGGATGTAATATATTTCGATATACAGAAGGAATCTGAAAAGGTACCGCACAGGTAACTTAATACAATAAGAGCCCATGGTTTTGGAGGTAGTACATCAGCATTGATAGAGGATTGACCAACTAATACAAGACAGACAGGAATATGGGCAGCATTTTCAGGATGGCAATACGAAACCAGTGGAGTCCCACAGGGATCAGAGCTGGGGCCATGATTATTTGCAAAATATATTAATGCCTTGGATGAGGAAAGTGAGTGCACTGTAGCCAAGTTTGCAGCTGACACAAAAATAGGTGGGAATGACACAGAATCTGCAGGGGGATACAGACAGATTAAGAGGGCAAAAACTTGGCAGATGATCCATAATGTGGGAAAATGTGAGGTAATGCACTGTGGCAGGAAGAACAGAGGAGCTGTATATTATTTAAATGGAAAAAGACTGCAGAAAGCTGCAGAACAGAGGAATGTGGGAGTCCTTGTGCATAAATCGCTAAAATTTTGTACCCAAGTTCAGCAGGTAAAGCAATGTTGGCTCTTATTTCAAAGAGAATGGAGTGTAAAAGCAGTGAGGTTTCGCTAAAATTGTACATGGCACTAGTCAGACCACAGCTGGAATGCTGTGAACAGTTTAGGACTCATTATCTAAGGAAAGATATACTGACATTGGAGGCAGTCCAGAGAAGGTTCACTTGGCTGGTACCATGTCTGGAGGGACTGCCTTATGAGGACAGGCTGTGTAAGTTGAGCATGTACGCAGTGGAATTTAGAAGAATGAGAGGTGACCTGATTGAAACATACAAGATTCTTAGTGGACTTGAGGCAGACTCAGAAAGGAAGCTACCCATTGAGGGAGAGTCTAGGGGCAGAGGGCATTAGCTCAGAATACCGATTTGTATATTTAAGACAGAGATGAGAAGGAATTTCTTCTCTCAGTGGGTAGTGAATCTGTGGAGTTCTTTACTGTAACGGGCTGTACTTGGTCATTAAGAATAATCAAGACTGAGATAGACATGTTTAATTAGGATGGGAATCAAGGGTTATCAGGAAAAGGCAGGAAAGTGGAGTTGGGGGAGCACCATGATTACAATGCGGTATTAGATATAGTGATGTCACTTTGGCTTTAAATATTGACCAGGACACCTCCCTTACTACTCTCTGAAGTAGTGCAATTTACTGTGTTCCCCACTGAGACATGCTTGCCCCAAGGAGTGGATCCACTCTTCCAGGTGAGGTTGAGAGATGGAGGAAACTGGAACGGATGATCGAATCCTGGTTTAAAGAGGTAACATCCTCAGATGACACATCTTTCATGGAACTTTTGTTGTTTGTCTATCCAAACCTTCCAATTCAAAAAGCAGGACTGGGGTGAAGCATCCATTACAAAAGGTGAAGTTAAGTAGCTATATTCTTACTGGACCATAGGATTGCTCTCCTATTAAACAGAGTCAACTGTGCTGGTTTAACCTGACGGTCACCATGCTTTAGGCAAGGGAAGAGTTTGAGAAGGACAGTACTTCATGGTAACCTCAATCAGTGTGGGAACTGAAACCCCCATGCTGTCGGCATCACTTTGCATCGTAAACCAGCAATCCACTCAACTAAGCTAACCAACAACCCTGCTACATGATAATGGTTATCCTCCTCGCAACAACGACTGAATATCAAATGCCTTTAAGAGCAGTATGGGTTAATCCAAATCAAATACCGAAATCTATACAATCAACAGAAGCAAGAGAAAATCTATTCAAACATTTAAAAAACAGACACTCCCACTGATACTGATTCAGGGCCATAAAACAATTTTTCTAAAAAAAAGCTGGGGTTTTATTTTAATCTATTGATTATGTAAATCTGGGGTGTGTGTTACTGCTCCATTGATACCTCAGTACCACTGCAGTGGGGACTCAGTTCATAGCTTCACACGCCTGTTAATGAATTCGTCTGGTTCAGTCTGGTTTGCCTACCAGTGATGACTTGATAACACAGCTAATCTCTCTCCCGCTTTGTATTCATTGCATGCACTTTCCCATCCCTCACCCTTTCTCTCATGCTTCCTCCCACCACTTCCCCCCCCCACAACCCCCACCACCCCCGCAACCTTCTCTTCTCACCAAAGGGCTTTGTTGCTCATTAGATGGTTCAAATGTGGATATCCTTCTTGAATTATAAAGAATAGTAAATAGAAGTTTAGCTCGGAATTAATTCGATTTGTCTCTTTGGATTGGGAAGGGGTGGGAGTGTGGAGAGGAAAGGTTGATGGACAGCAGGAGGGAGGAAGTCAGTATTCTGATATCTGCGGGTAAAATCAGGTTAGCGACGCCTCTAAAGGCGCAGGGATGAATTTTATTTTACAAAATGTATGAGCAACACGATTTGGAAAGAAATGGGACAAATGTCTGCATCGTCGACCTATTAATCTTCCCAGGCTTTTCTTCCTTCAAAGATCTCTGTCTCCCTAGTGCATGCTTTCAGCAAATATGTCTGATCCTTTCTGGGACCTGGAGGTGCTTGCTGCAGAGATGGCCCTGCATTCCAATGAGGGTGGAACAGTAGCGGTGTTCCAGTCGGAAGGTCTATTAGCCATTTTTCCTTCCTTATTTCTTTTGTCTGGTATCTCATGTTTTTCTCCGAGCTGTGACTGAACTGTTACGTGACCACAGCAGTCAGACGCTCTGATTGATTTAGAGAGGACCCACCCTGAAGGACCGGAAAGAAACTCACAGGCCTCCCGACACCTGATCTGACAACACCTTGATTTTAAAAATTCTTGTCTGAATTTTCAATCCTCATTCCCTCCCTAACTCCATAATCTGTTCCAGCCCTACAATCAGGTGAGGCAATGGCCTGGTAGTATTACTGCCAGACGATTAATCCAAAAACCCAGATAATACCCAGGTTCAAATCCTGCCATGGCAGGTGGTGGACTTGAATTCAAACGAGATAAAACAAAAAATCTGGAATTAAGGATCTAATGATGACCATGAATCAATTGTCAGGAAAAACCCATCTAGTTCACTAATGCCCTTCAGAGAAGGAAACTGCCATTCTTACCTGGTCTCCCCTACATGTGACTCCAGACTCAAAGCAACTGCCCTCTGGGTAATTAGGAATGCTGGCCTAGCAAGTGATGCCCTCATCCCATTAATGAATGGAAAAATCAGTGGTGTGTCTGGACTCCTCCAATTCAAATTCAATTGACTTGAATTCCTCCATTCTGCCATCCTGTGGAAATTACAAAACTATGGCATTCCCTTCCTAAATTTCTCTGATACTTTAACTGTCTTTCATCCTCTAAGACCCTCCTTAACACTTACCACTCTGACCAAGTTTTAGGTCACTTGTCTAAATGTTTCAGTGTCAACTATTGTTGGCTAAACCTGCCTGCAAAGTGCCTTGGCACATTTTATAATGTCAAAGGCACTATATAAATGCAAAGACTTGCTTTTGTTATAAGGCACAGCTTTGTTTGCAGTCATGGAACATGACAACCCAACAATTTTGATCCAATGTTATCACATCAGAAACTGATTCACAGCTACCGTGATGTTCTCCCCCTTTAATTACCTACATTTGACATGATCTCTAAGCCACGCTCATGTTTTTGACGGGACAGTGTACAGGGAGCCTTCTCTGTGTCTAACTGCATGCTGTACCTGTCCTTGGGGTGTTTGATGGGCCAGTGGGGAAGGAGCTTTAATTTCAGTTTAAAACAGTAGAGGATGCTTTACTCTGTATTTAACCCTGTGCAATACCTGTCCTGGGAGTGTTTGATGGGGACAGGGTAAAGGGAGCTTCACTCTCTATCTAATTCCATGCTGCACCTGTAGGGGAAGTGTTTGATGGGTACAATGTAGAGGAACCTTTACTCTGTATCTAACCCTGAGCTGTACCTATCCTACGAGTTTTGGATGGGCACATCACAAAGAGAGCTTTACTCTGGATCTGTGCTGTACCTGGTCATTATAGAAACCTGAATCACAGGAGGAGACAACAAGGTGTAGAGCTGGATGAACACAGCAGGCCAAGCAGCATCAGAGGAGCAGGAAGGCTGA
>JAHRHZ010000061.1:24636896-24649723 GCA_024137785.1 Ginglymostoma cirratum
TGCCTCTTTGTAGGTTACGTGGAACAATCCCTCTTCCGTACCTACACCGGCCCTAAACCCCACCTCTTCCTCCGTTACATTGATGACTGCATTGGCGCCGCCTCGTGCTCCCACGAGGAGCTCGAACAGTTCATCCACTTCACCAACACCTTCCACCCCAACCTGAAGTTCACCTGGACCATCTCCAACACTTCTCTCTCCTTCCTGAACCTCTCTGTCTCCATTCAGCTCCTTCTCAGGTCTCCAGCTAATACATTAGTCCCCTCTCAGACCACAAGGCCCCAGGTTCGATCTGTTGTCCATTGGAGCCAGCTGGTTTCTACCAGGACTCCCAACTTCCCTTGTGGCCCCTAACCACCTATGTGCCATTCTGAAAACCTCCCACCAGAGTGCTACTCGGATTAGTGAGCATCTATTAATCCCACTCTTTCTGGCCAGATTGGAGAGAGGGGAAAGATTGAGGAGGGGTAGTGTAGGTGACGCTTGAGGGCAATCAGTACTTGGAGGGAACAGTGAAAGTTGGAATTGAGCACAGGAAGATTTACTTACCCATACAGGTTTACAAAATAAAATGGAACGTTTGATAGTCTGAGCCAAATTGTACAAATTATTGTCGAGACAAATAAACAAAAACAAGGAAAGTTGGAATTCTCTCACCCTTTATACATCCTCAAGGTATCGTAAAACATTTTACAGGTAAAGAAGCACTTTTGAAGTGTTGCAACGTAGAAAATATGGCAGCCAACTGATCACAGGAAGATCCCACAAATAGCAATGTGATAAATGGCAAGGTGATTGGATGAAGTGAAGTTAGTGGAGGGAGTCAGGAGACCATGGAGACCTCTCTGCTCCTCTTTAAAAAGTTGATATTAACCAGGACATCAGCAAGACAAAAGAATTCTGAGATGAATTTAATGGAAGCAGAACCTATGTTCCAAACAGAAATAGCAATAAGATGCTTGGGAGAAGTTTAAAATCTGCAAACCTGGGCGTACGAGTCAAAAGGTAAAACAAAGTCTTCCTTAGTGATGAATTATTCATTTGTACCTGAGTATCAGTGAGGTTACTTTTGAGGTGAATATAGGGGAGCACTGAGGGGCAAGTGCAGAATGATTAGTCCAAATGGGTCTAGTCTATAATGAACAAAAACAGAAGTTGCTGAAAAAGCTCAACAGCTCTGGCAGCATCTGTGAAGAAAAATCAGAGTTAACGTTTCAGGTCCAGTGACCCTTCCTCAGATCTGATAGTAGCTAGGAAAATGTTAGTTTATGTGCAGAAGATAGGGTGGGGGATGGGGGTAAGGAGTAAACGATAGGTGGAGATGGAGCCCAAAGAGAGAAAGACCAGTTGGACAAACAAAGGAGTTGAGAACGATCAGGCTGGGAGGGTGAATAGCTGTCAAGGGAGACTGTTAGCGACTAACAACAGGTGTTGTGTAATGGCAGGCTATGTGGTAACAAGGCCTGGTGTGTGGGGTAGGGGGTTGGGACATGGGAGAGTTTAGGCCCTAAAATTATTGAACTCGATATTGAGTCCAGAGGACTGCAGGGTCCCCAAGCGGAAAATGAGGTATTTTTCTTCCAGCTTGCGCTGAGCTTCGCCGAACACTACAGCAAGCCAGAGACAGAGATGTTGGCCAGGGAACAGGGTGCAGCCCTCCGAAATCAATGTTGAGTTCAATAATTTTAGGACCTGAACTCTTCCGTGTCCTTGCCCCTACCCTACACACCAAGCCTTGTTGTCACATAGTCTGCCTTACGCACTTCCTATTGTTAATCACTAACTATCTCCATGAACTGCTATTCACCATCCGAGCCAGATCATTATCAACTCCTTTGTCTATCCAACTGCTCTTCTCTTTTTTTGGGCTCTATCCCCACCTGTTGTTTATTACTTATCCCCCTTCCCCACCCTATCTTCTGCATATAAGCCAATGTTTTCTTTGTTACAGAGATAATAGGAACTGCAGATGCTGGAGAATTCTTTGTTACCATCAGTTCTGAGGAAGAGTCACCGGACCTGAAACGTTAACTCTGATTTTTCTTCACAGATGCTGTCAGACCTGCTGAGCTTTACCAGCAACGTCTGTTTTTGTTCCTGATTTACAGCATCCAGGGTTCTTTCAGTTTTTATTTAGTCTATAATGAACCAGGTTTTCCCAGTAAATTAAAGTAGCAACATTTTTGCATCCAGGGCTCCTTTGGTGCACTGCTAGTGTCCTCACTTCTGAGTCAGGAGTCCTAAGTTCGTATCCTTCCTGCTCCAGAGTTGTGTATTGACATCTCCAAGCAGGTTGATTACAAAATATCATCTGTTTAAACTTGTGCAATGACAATGACCCTGCTACTGAACCAGGAGGCTTTCATTCAAGTCCCAACTGCTCCAGAGATGTCTAACAACACCTCCCTGAACAGTTTTGATTAGCAATATCCAATGTTCACATTCATAAGAGTGATTGAAAGATTTGGACCCTGTTAGTTAGTGAAATTTAGTTTCTGTTGTTCTTTCCAAGCCTTGACAACACCAGCTATTTCTCAGCAACTGATTGTCCCATTTGCCAAAGAGCCCTGCTCCCTCCTCCTCTGCCAACAGCCTGGCACCACAGAAGCTGTACAAAGGTCCTTCCTCAATCTCAATGACTGGCTTCACAACAGAATGGGAATACCTTACAAAATTCAACCTCATTCACAGCTGCTCCATCAAAATAAAAGGTACCACTGGCTTTTAAATGGGTATCTCCTCTACAATCTCAGTTCTCCTCCTTCAGCCCCATCCATGGAGCATCATTCACATGGGGAATGCATGAGGAGGAAAGGGAGGATTTCATGAATTGATTTTTCACAGTGGTGGGATTAAAAGTGGATGGAGGTGGGGTGGTGATGTGGTGGGGGGGCACAATTTTCTTCATCACGATGTTCCTTCATGTCAAGAGGTGGGAGGGAGAGGGACCTCACTCAGCACCCCCCTCCATCCCACCTTGGAAATAAGGTTGACAGTGCCCTCCGCCCAGATCCCAAGAACCTAACTTGTGATATTTAAAAGAAGACGGACTCACAAGTTAGGGTCTCAGGGACTGGGAGAAGTTCCTCCATCGTCTTCAGCCCTTCTCCTGGGCTAGTCCCGAGCGAGCTGTTCAGCGAGTCTCAGACATGGCACCCTACCTGGCCAAGTGCCTCCTCACATTCCCTGCTGCTATTCGCCTCTTCAGCCAACTCTGCAACCCCTTACAGTTGGAACGGTACAGACCCAGCCCGCTGAGAACAACTCGAAAATGAGGGGGGTATAAACTTGTCTTCACCAGCCCACCCCACATTAACTCCCTCCCTCCCTCCCCCACAGCTTCGCCAGATCCAGCTAGCAAAGGTACAATCCATTCTTTAATATTTAATCCGTTACAGAGCAAATTGCTAAGGAGGAGAAGTGCACCCTGTCCTTGGGTAACAGGCTGCACAGTTTCTAAGGCAGAGTTTCTGGTTTCACCCTGACCCCCATCCTCTTTCTCCCGCTGAGAATGCAGGTGTCTTTGACACTGAACCACAACTCCTTCTGCAGCCCCCTCGCCCTGCAGCCCCGCGTCCGACACTGCCTTCGCTCTGGTTTCTGATCCAGATACTTGGCTGGGAGCGGACCGCACTGTCATTTCTCACACAGCGTCCAGCCCTCACTCTTCAGCAGCGGAGAGCGGCAGGTGGATTTACACAAACACAGACACCCTTATCAACAGCGAGCAAGTCTCAGGAGAAACTCGCAAGGCGCTACCCAGGCGCATCCTGTCTCAAACAGCGGCCAACTGATCCGATGTGGAGCAGACTGGCGATCGCTTGTGCCCTTCCTCAGGGCTAGAAAGGCAGAGGCAGGCAGGCAGAGAGACAGATACAGAGAGACAGACAGACAGACAAAGAGAAACAGAGATAGAAAGAGAGACATGGAAGGAGAAAGTCAAAAAGAAACAGAAAGCGATGGAAAGAGAGACAGAGAAACAGTCAGAAATAGAAAGAGATAGAGAGGCGGACAGAGAGAGATAGACAAAGACAGACAGAGAGAAAGAGAGAGGTATGAAGGGAGAGACAGGTAGAGACAGGCAGAAATGGAAAAGAAGCAAACATACAGAGGCAGACAGAAAGAGAGACAGAAAGAGACAGAGACAGCCAAAAAGATAGACAAAAATAGGCAGGACAGAGATAGAGAGAAGGAAGACACAGGCAAAGATGGAAAGAGAGAGAGACAAAAAGAGAGACAGACACACAGAGACAGAGGCAGACAGCGATAGAGATGGATAGAGACACACAGGCAGAGACAGAGAGACAGAGGCAGACAGATAGAGAGACAGAGATAGAAGGGGGCAGACAGACAGACAGAATGTATCACTGCAGTATTGTGCCTGAGAGGCAGCCCTGGGGAATCTCGCCCAGGTTTTGCTGAGATCATTAGTCTGTCTGCCGATGCATTATAGATCAATATTCGCTGCTATTTTCTCCTTTACGTCGGAGACAGAGAAACAACGAAAAAAATAAACATACACATACACACACATTCCGGTGACAGTTGAAACCGGAGCCTTAAGAAAATGAGGCTTCCCCCCTCCCCTCCTTTTGTCCCTCTTCCTCAGCGCATCTTGGGGTTTCTTTTTTGGCCATGGAACAGAGAAATGAAAGCTTGTCTGTCACTGCGTCTCCTCACTGAGATTACCAACAAAATACACATGCCTCCGAAAAGACCGCATTGCAAACCGGCTCAGTCCCAGCCCTATCCTCGCCCTCGCTTTGTTCCGACGCTTCTGTACCGTAACATGGAGAAAGCATACAGCACCGTTTGTTTCAGAACAGCGCTCTGCTTCCGAGAGAGAGAAAAAAAATTGGCGTCGTGAGAATAATTCAAAAGATGTTTAGCAAAGCATTTAATTATTGTTTCTTTTTTTAAAGCAGCGCTTTCTGCAGCCTCTGTGAAGCAAGAAGTAGTGAGCTGTGAAATAAAATGCATTTTAAAGGAATTTTCTTTCCCCCTGTTGCAATGTAAATGTGATCTTAATCAAATGCTTCCTGTCTTGCTCTCTCCCACCACCTCCAACACCACCACCCCCACCCCCCCCCAACTCCCCATGGGAATCAATCTCATGCTCCACAGATTTAAAATCAGGCACATATCATTTCCAACATACCTTGTTGCTGACTAGAACGCTGAGGATCAGGGAGGATGCTGACTCACACTGGCTCTGTGTGAGTCTATGGGGTGGGGAGAAGTTGAGGGGGGGGGGGTGGTGAACAGTATAATCGGCTGGTATTTTGACTGTCTCATCATTAACTCTCAGACTTAGCATCAATCCGCCCGCTCAAAGCCACTGGGACTGTTAGTTTTTCAGCGCAAGAGTTGGAAAGCTTCTACCTTTGCAGGTTACACACACACACACACACAGACACAGCCATGCACAAACTCGCACACACAGACATACGCAGACACAAAAACACACACACAGACATACATAGAGGCATGCATACTGGACTGACAGACAACAGCAGACACAACTGCACACATACATAAACATTAACACGTATGCAAACACACGTACACACAGGTAGGTGAATACAGATGCATTCTGTCACACACATACACAATTGGGCAGGCATATATCACAAAGGAAAAATAACAATTCCCTCTTTTCTCTTTCATTCCCAAATTCCTTCCCTTTTCCTTTCACTCTTTTTTCGCTGTTGGCTTCTCAGACTGGATATACATCTAATCCCTGTCCCATACAAGAACAGAGGGAATGCGCTGTATCATGTTGACAAGTTGACACGCCCCAACACCCCCCCCCCCGCCCACTCATCATTGCCTCCTTCCCATTTCTGCACTCAGCACTTCCCCTCCTTTAAACCCCTAGCATTCCTCCCCACACTTCTCACCCACTTCGTCCTTTCTCACATCTCTTCCACCTCAGCCATGCCCACTCACCAACTTCTTCACATTCCCCCTGCTCCTCCCATGCCCATCTTCCACTCTGCGGTGCCCCCATTCTGTAGACCATTTACTTGGCACATTTCACATCCCATCTCACAAAACACGATCCTCCTGCCCTCCAACTCCCCATTTCCGAAAGACACAGATTACGTCTATCCTCACCCCACCCTATCTCTACTTTCACATCCTCCTCTCTCCAGTCTTGTCTGCTTACTGCCCTGTGCCCCCACTCCATAATCTTCCCCAACACCACTCCCTTGCCCCATGTTCCAGCCCCTCTTCTATGCCCTGATGCCCAACTGGCACCATCAACATTTAACACCCTTTTGATCAAAATGATGGATCTCCAAATAAATGCTTTTGAGCTAGGCTTGTTGAATACAGATACCCATTCATCCTTTTCATTTTTGCTTCAGCAATATCAAATGGTGCAGAAACAGAAGATGCCTGTAGATGATCACATTTACAAATCATGAGCAATTTAACATTCTCTGTCAAAACTGTATTCAGAATCCCTGTCTGACTCTGTATCAATCTCATTTCTCTCTCTCTTCATTTATCTGTCTATCTGTACTGATCCCAAGAGACTGAATGACTAACTTGGATTCCCTCCAAAATCCTGTCGCTGACTGTCTTTCCCAGTCTCCATCTTCCCTTCCTATACCATTCCCTCTTCCTAGCTTACTGCACACTTCTCCTTTGTCTCCATTCAGTTTCCCCTTTCTCTACCTCTCCCTGTCTGCTTCCATCTCTGCCTTACTCCTTATGTCCTCTCTCCCGTTCCAGCTGGCTGGCTGTTGCTACCTTTTCTCCATTTATCCCTGTCTCCTCTCTCTGTCTTGAGTGTCTCTCTTTTCCCTTTGTCTCTTCCCATGTGATCATTGCCTCTCTTCATGGTTACCCATATCTTCTCCCAGTTAATATCTCTTTTATTTATCTCTCTATCTCATTAGAATTATTTTTCTTTGCCCCTTTCTTTAGCATTCACTATTTCTATTACTTGACCTCTGAATTCCTGTCTCACTATTTATTTTCCTTTCCACCCACTCCATTCCTTTGCATTGCATTCTAGCTCTTCAGGTATCTCTCTATCCCTTCCTCCCTATATCTCTCTATCCCTTCCTCCCTGTATCTCTCTATCCCTTCACTGCAATTTATTTCTCTTGTTTTGATCTCATACAATCCCGTGTTGATTTGCACACTAGATTTACACACTTGGTAACAGACATTTTAAATACTGGAATTTTAAGTTCCACGAGCTTCTGTGTTCTGTCTTGTCCCATCGATCCCAATTTCCTGTTTAGGTTATTAAAGGCTGATATAGTTTTGAGGTATAATTATTCGTGCTAGATTAGAATGAGGATTTTCTTTCCAGATTCACGCCAAGACACATTGTTAAATCCAAACATGCAGCGCTGCACTGCAGTTAGCTACCCTGACAGAAAATTACAGATCTTTGGCCATGTTGCCCATGGTGAGAATATGAGCACCACAAAGATTGTATTTTCTGCAGACGCCACTATTTCTTCCCCAGATCCTAGCCACAATCTTGCCCTCATTCTCACAGTGCTGTAGATGCCACATTGATCAATCTCCACAGAAACAACCTATTCACCAGATTAAAAATAAAAAAGAAGTCAGACAGACAGGGAGGGAGCAAGGGAAAGGCTAAAATGAGCGAAAGGCTGAAAGAAACTGGGAGAGAGGGAAAGAAAGACAGGAAGACAGCAAGAGAGAGAACAAAAGAGACAGAAAAAGAGCAAGACACAGGAAGACAGAGTTAAAAAAAGCAAGAAAAAGAGAGAGAAGAAGAAAAAAGCAAGAGACAGACAGAACAAGAGGCAGAATGAGAGAGAAATAGAGACAGGCAGAGAGAAACTGAGAGTAAATAAAGAAAGACAGCAAGATAGAGACTGAGGGAAATAGATAGACAAATGGACAAGAGATGGAAACAGTGAAAAACAGAGAATTGAAAAAAGAAAATCTGAAGAGAAATAGCAAGAAAGGCAGAGAAAGAAATATAGAGGGATATACAATGTCCAATAGAGAGAAAGTCAGAAAGAAAAAGACAGAGATAAGAATGAAGGACAGAGGAAGCAAGGGAGAGGCAGAAGAATGAAAGGGATGAAGACAGGGAACAAGACAGAGTCAGATGAGAAAGAGCATGACAAACACAGACGGAGATGTCGAGTGGAAGCGAAGCACAGAGACAGTGAGATGTCCAGACAGATGCCAAGCTACAAAAAGGAAACAGAATGAAAATAGGGAAAATAAAGGTAGAGACTAAAGACAGAGGGAAATATATCAGTGATACATAGAGAAAACACAAAATAGAGTCAGAGAGAAAGAGCAGAGAGAGGGAGAGAGAGGGAAGCCCATAAAAAGAAATGGAGTTAGACAGACAGGCTGGAGACACAGCCAAAAACATCTATGAGAGACAAAAATAGACAGAGAGAAAAGGCAGAGGAAGAGCGCCAGGGCGAGAAGAAGATGCTGGCAAAACTAAAATAAAATACAAAGCACGAGTAACATGCAACAAGAAATGCACAGTGAAATCAAATCATTAACCCTTACCCTGCTGGATTAATCAGGAGCTTCGCACAGTACAGGCTGGCAAGATGCTGAGCTGCTTTTGTTTTGAACCGTTAGATTCTTCTGACAATTTTTTTTTTAAGAAGGTCGCTACTTAACAAAAAAAAATGAAAGGAGCAGCAAAGCCCCTGGTCTAATCACTGGATTGCGTTGCATTTGGAGCAATGGGTTCTGTCTCCAGGCTGTTACCTACGCCTTGCACAGACTCCCATCAGCCTGGTCCACTCCTGAACTCAGACGACCCACTCAGTTAAACCGTTCCGATAGACTTGGCCTTTCTATCTCTTCAATGCATTTTTCTCCCTTCCCTCATCCTACCCACAATGCCCCAGACAAATTGGGGTCGTGACCTCAGTCTGGCTATCATGATAAGTAAATAAATAAGTTTAAAAAAAACACACGGATAAGAATTGTTCGTTTCAAGGTAACCACCCGACCTAATCTCTCCCTGCCTTGCTTGCAGGGCTGCCTCCCTCAGCCATAATGTGCATTCTTCAAAGCGGAGTCAAGGAGAGGTAAGTGAACAAACCTGTTTCTCTTTAAAAGGAAAGAGAGCTGGATTGCTTAACATGGCACGGATACCTTACTGCAGTCGCATATAATTTAAAACAAAAGAAATAAAAGGCAAATTAAATGAACCAAAGTCAATATCAGGTGTCAAAATAACAAGAAAGAGAGTGAGAGATAAAGTGTGTCGACCTGTAATGGTGGCCAGGTTCAAGTCTGCTGCCTCCTTTTTGGAACACTGTGAGTCCCATTGGGAATGCAGACCAGATAGAATCAATATAAGATGGAATTGCAGACGCTGTAATCAATCTGCTCTATTACTACTGTCAAGAAAGCCCAAGGAGAGGGTCCCTTCACTTGCAGTACATCTTTCATTTCAAACAAAGACCCACAGACTTAACACTTGGAAGAACCAAACCATTGTAATCTCCTGCAACGTACTTACAGCATTCAGCCTACATAAAATATACATATGTACAAAATGCACATACATAGATATATATAAAACTCACAGACATAGATATCCATTCACATATCATTTATACAGACAGACAGATATCGACATACAAAACCATATACATATATACGCACACACACGCGCACACACACACATATATTAGAGACACACACAAAACTGGGTTCCTGAATTGGATGTTCAGTCGCTGATCCAGGATTCCTCCGTCGGTCTATTTTCTTCCTCCAACACCAGCACCCCCACCCTCATACCCACTCCTCCCCCTCTCTTTTTTTTGAAGAAATCAATGGCATTGATCTCGTGTGGGGGTCCAGCGTCTGCACCTTCATCTAGCAGTGAAGAAAGCTTGTGACACAGTGTAAGGGAAGCTGCCAGTACCAGACAGATCGATTAGCTCCCTAACTGCAGAGACTGAAGCTCCTGTGAATTGATGACTGCATCTGCTGTGGTAGCGAAAAAAAAAACCTTCCATCGCGCAATTGCTACAGGAATAAAATTCTTCTCCTTGTCTTTGACAATTTTCCCCTCATTTGTCTCTCCTGATGGCACTGGGTACCCCTGGGATATGTGGTCACAGACACTATTCTACTTGAGAGGTCATTCTGTGGCTGAGAAACCCAGATGTCAGTTGTTGGCTGGAGGTGGGGAGGGTCGGGGGAGTTGGAGGAGTCATGGGAGATGGCACCTTCCCAGTGAAATTCACTGGACAGCAATCTAAGGAAGCTATCTTTACAGGGTCACAGCCTGGCTCTGGTATGGATTGGCTCACATGGCGTAGACTGGTAGCTAAACAGAGGAAAGCTGGGCAGAGGTCACCTGAGCCTGGCCAATTTTTGGGTACTATCACTGCACTTAGTGCTGGTTGTTCAGGGAGAGGAGATGGATTGGGGGCTGTAAAATGGTCCTTTGTTGTGACACAGATAGCCACCCATTTGAAAAGTGCACATATGTGGATTCATGAGAAGTTAGAAAATGCTTTTCCTTTGAAGGGCCAGAAAAGTGGACTTTTGCTTGTCGAGAGATTTAAGGGATATATATGAGTTAAAACACAAATCAGCCATGATCTCTGAATGGTGGAACAGAGTTAAGAGGCTGAATGGCCACATTCTGATTCTGATTCTGATGTCTTGCACCAATGGCAGAGTTCAGTTTGGTTGTCTGTAGTATGCAGGTGGTACAGAAAGCAAGGGCTTTGATCTAGAGCTTCAGTCAAGAGGGCAAGTAATTGGGAATTGGGTTATGAACACATCCAAGTCCAAAAGCAATGAAGGCTCCTTGGAGCAAAATGGAGGTGGTTTCCCAAAGCCAAGTTGGTTGAGCTCAAAACACAACCATGCAAAAGATGACACTGAAAGAACAACAGCAAAAATGGACCAACCCAACAAATCCTGGGACAAAAGGTGAACCAATGGATAGTGGGGTAGAGAGGTGTGATAATACATAGGTAGCCCTTTTGGATGAGGTCACAGGAGGTAGTGAAGTCAGACTGAGAAGCATCTTTTAGAGGTCAGCAGTAAGATGAGAAAGGCTTGCATTTCCATAGCACCTATCACAACTTCAGGACACCACAAAACCTTTTACACCTAGCAAATAACTTCTGAAGTGCAATTGCTATTGTAATATGGTGAACGCAGCCATCAAGCTAAATGCAGTAAGTTCTTACAACAGCAGGGAAGTAACGAGCAAACCATCTGCTTTTGTGATGGTCCTTGAGGGATGAATGAGGAGACATTTGTGGACATGCTTACACTTCTTCACACGGTGCTGTAAAATCTTTCATATCCACTTGAGTGGGCAGGCTGAGGCTCTGTCTCATCTGAAGGATTGGAACGGTAAAAGGTGCCACACTCCTTCACAATTAGAAAAGTCAGTCTGGAGTGTAGTGATCAAGGCCCTGGTGCACGGCTTGAAACCCAGCTTTCAGACACAGAGGCATGAATCAGCCATGACAAATATGAACAGTGAACGAGTGATTAGAATAGTCCAATCCTTCAAGCGTTTACATGAAGACCAATGGAGGCAACTGGTATCAAAACAGGTTTTTAACGTAATGTTTCCAGCCTCTGCTAAACGCCTCCAGCCCCTGGTCAACAAAGATCCATTTATTACACTTCTCAAATCTCACAATAAACTTTTCAACTGTCACATCAGGGGAAGCACAGTTGTAATCAATGACTTGCATTAAAAATGGGTCTTTGCCAGTTGGATCAACTTTGGCTGAGGCAGCATGATGTTTTGCATTGTTCAGTTCTTGTACATCTGGAGAAGGTATTTGCTGGTTCAAAGGTGAATGAACGCCTGTTTGGATTTGGAGGGGCCTTCCCTTCTGACCACTCCTCACCAGGGAGTTTGGTAGCCCCTGAGGTGAGTGATTTTCTGAGAAGATGGTGCTGCATTTTAAGGACGGGATTCATAATCGATGTGCTTTATGAATGTGCAGCAGTGATTTTTCAGCTGTTCTGAGCCCATTTTCCTCTCTTATCGTGATGAAGGGTTGTTTGAGGCTGACACCTTTATCAGCTGGAGGTGCATGCTCTGAATATTGTGGAAAGCTCCACTATTAAACAATAGAATTCCCTTCCCCTTTGTCGGCTTCCTCCACAAGGTTACATGCAAACAACAAGCAGGAGTAGGCCATTTAGCCTCTCGAGCTGCTCCGCCATTAATAAGGTCATAGCTGATTTAGTTGAAATATCAAATCCACGTTCCCACCTATTAACCTTTAATCCCCTTGCTTAACAAGAATCCAACTACTTCTGCCTCCAAAATATTCAACAGCTCAGCTTCCACTGCCTTTTCAGGAAGATGGGCTTTACCTTAAAGACTCTTGGCTCTGAAAAAGAAAACAATTGAAAAAAACACTGGAGCAGGGCCATTCAGCCCCTCATGCCTGTTCTACCATTCAACATGATTATGTTTGATCGTCAAGCTCACCTTGAATTCACTTCACCTCTGTTTTAAATAGGACACCCCTGATTTTTAACAAACCACTTCGTTATAGTTTCTTCCCCAAGAGGAAACAGTCTCTGCATCTCCCCTGTCAAGAACCCTCAGGATCTTGTATGTTTCAAAGAAGGTTTTCTCCCTGTAACAATTTATGCATTGGTATGTTTGGTCCCTGGAGTTTTTTTGACTGGAGTGCCATGAGTTGTTTCAGAGATAAAAGGTACTGCAGATGCTGGAGAATCCGAGATAACAAGCATGGGGCTGGATGAACACAGCAGGTCAGGCAGCATCATAGGAGCAGGAAAACTTGACGTTTCGGGCCTAAACCCTTCATCAGAAATGATTTCTGATG
>JAHRHZ010000061.1:24650123-24668133 GCA_024137785.1 Ginglymostoma cirratum
TCATCAGAAATGATTTCTGATGAAGGGTTTAGGCCCGAAACGTCAAGTTTTCCTGCTCCTATGATGCTGCCTGACCTGCTGTGTTCATCCAGCCCCATGCTTGTTACCTGCCATGAGTTGTTGCTTGTTTGAGGTTTGACTAGCTTATGAGAGTATGGGCGCCTTAAAAACCCTCACCTTGACAACATCAAAATAGCTGCTCCCTCCTGCAGGAATCACTGGAGAGTGATCAGGTGAAGGATGTGGGGATGGACTTTGACCTCTGAACGCCAGCAGTATGGAGACACCAAGTACCACGCTACCTAAGAAACGCAGAACCAATAAGGGCAGAGTCTTGCAGAATCCATTTAGAGTGTAAGCTCCTTCGATGGTTTGCAGAATTGCACACGTCAGTTCTGGAACATCTTTCATTTTCTCACCTGTTCATTTTAATGACCAAAAACACCTCCCCGTTAGGGTTATGTAGCATCCTGCCAAATTCTCTCTCTGCAGTTCCTTTGGACTGAGACTATATGCCTGGGACCAAAGCTCCCGGATTTATCCAATAGTCTTTGCACAAAGCAGTGAAAATTCATTGGCGTTATAGTCACAAAGTCACTGCACAGAAGTAGGCTATTTGCTTGTTCCTCGAGCTAATCAACTAACCCTAAATTCAGCCTTTTCTCTGTGGCTCTATAATTTCTTTTTGCTTCAAAGGCCAGTTCATTTTTGAAGTTTACTATTGAATCAGCTTCCTCATCATCTCAGGTTCCTGATCACTGCAGTTCACTGTGTAAAAATAGGTTTCTCTGTTTTATTCCTCTGATTACCTTTAATCTACATTCTCTGGTTATTGACATTCCTGCCACTGGCAAAAGTTTCTCCTTGTTTGGCCATCTTTTCTCCTGTCCTTGTTTCTAAGTGTTGGGCTGTAGACTTCCATTGGATTGGTTCGTGCTTGGGAGCAAAGTATCTCAGCAGTTTGCCACTATCTCATGCTAGTTAGCTGACATGGGACTCTCCCATTCTTACCATGCTATCAGGCGTTCTGGAAGGTCAACCAAACTATTTGGACACATTACAAACACACCTCCCTTAGCTGGCAAGTCCTGGTGTGGGACTTGACACTGAATTTCTAGCCCAGAGATAGGAACACTATCCACTATGCCACAAGACCTCTTCCTCCATACTTACACCAGTAAAACCCTTCACGACTTCAAATAGTCCTGCAAGATCTCTGCTTAGCCTTCCCTGCTCTAAGGAGGTTCTCCAATCTCTCCATTTGACTGAACTTCCTCGTCACTGACACCAGTCTAGTCTTTTGCACCTTTTCTGAGATCACACATATGAAACACAATATTCCCAATAAGCACAGCAAAATAAAATCCATTTAACCAACACTGGCTCTTTGAAAATGTTATTGTCGTTTATCTTTTCATGGAATTTCAGGATCACAAGGCCAGCAGCTGTTGCACATCCCTATTGTTTTTTTATTCATTCATAGGATCACTATCCAGGCCAGCAAGTTGCCCAGAGGGCAATTAAGTTTCAACCATAATGCTGTGGTTTGGTGTCACATGTAGGCCAGCAGCTTACTTAGTAAACCAGATGGGTTTCCCCATCTAACAAACAACAGTGGCTGAGGTCATCAGACTCTTAATACCAGACGTTTTCCTTTTATTGAATTCAAGCATTCACTCCCTCCACCACTGACGCTCAGTAGCAGCAGTGTGTACTAAATGCACTGCAGAAATTCACCAAAGATCCTCCAAACCCATGACCACTTCCATCTAGAAGGGCAGGGGCAGCAGAAACATGGGAACACCACCACCTTCAAGTTCCCCTCCAAGCAACTCACCATCCGGACTTGGAAGTACATCACTGTTTCTTCGCTGTTGCTGGGTCAAAATCTTGGAATTCCCTCCCTAATGGCTTTGGGGTCAACTCACAGCAGGTGGACTGCAACGGTTCAAGAAGTTAGCTCATCACCACCTTCTCAAGGGCAACTAGGGATGGGCAATAAATGCTGGCCAGCCACATCCCACAAATAAATAAATAAAGAGAGAAAAAAAATCACCGCCTGCCATGGCAGGATGTGAACGCAGCACCTCGGAACACTACCTTGGCTTTTGGATTAATGGTCTGGTGATAATATTACTGGTCCATCAACTCCTTCAGTTATCCTTGATTGCAATTAAGAGTCAACTACAACATTCCTGGAAATTTAACATGACATAGAGACCAAACCAGTTAAGGATGGCACAGTTCCTCCCATAAAGGGCAGTCGGGAACCATGTAGGTTTTTACAACGATAGATGACAGTTTAATATTCTCATCACTACTGAGAATAGTTTTCAAATTCAGAATTTTTTTTAAACAAGAACTGCATTTATGTTCCACCAGCTGTCATGGCGCGACTTGAATCCAGGTCCTCAGAGCCATTACCCTCGTCGTGACATTATCGCTATGTACATCCCTACAAAATCCAATTAGTCCCACTCCCACTGTGACGTTGAATCAGGACATCAACAATGAAAAGACCATGTTCAGTGCGCTACACTTAAAAAAGTGAGTTAATGAATGACCCATGATAAATCCGTAGCAATTTCAGTCTCAAGAATTCCCGAGAACCTCCCACAACTAAACTATTAGCACAAATCTCTGTCGGACTAGACTTTCTGCACTCTGGGGATAGAACAATCCAGTATTTAGTTACAACCATAGTGTAATGAAGCCTTCAGCTGACCTTCTGTCATTAGTTAATTGCACACAGCAAACCCTTAACTGTTCACCTTGACAATTCAGACTATAGGGATTTAATTAAGAGAATACTTTATGATTAAAAGGAACTTGCTAGTTGTATTTTGAATGTAAAAGTAAAAGAATTCAGAATTGGAGTACGACCCTTGAGCACACTCTGCCATTCAATAAGATCATACTTTAATTTCTAGATTGACTCCACTTTCCATATCATATGATTGTCAGAGGATCCAATTGACCTTTGGCTTATTTTGCACAGCCACTCACATATCACTGTCAAGAATATCCAAGATTGGCAACCCTTTGAGAGAGGTCTTCTCATCGCAGTCCCAAATGGCAGACCCTCTATCTTGAGGCTATGACCCTGCGTTCCAGATTCCCCCACCATGGGTAACAGTCCGTTAGCATCCTCTAATGGCAGAGAAACTGCATATTGGTGTAATAATGGCAGATCGAATGGGGGAGATGGTGGCATAATGGCAATGTCAATAGACTAGTAATGCAGAGACCTATGCTAATACTCAGGAAAAAAAAAGGTTCCCATCCCACCATGGTTGCTGAAGTTTCACTTCAGTAAACTCTGAAAGGATTCAGAAAAGATTTACAAGCATGTTGCCAGGGTTGGAGGGTTTGAGCTGCAGGGAGAGGCTGAATAGACTGGGGCTATTTTCCCTGGGGTGTTGGAGGCTGAGGGGTGACTTTACAGAGGTTTATAAAATCATGAGGAACATGGATAGGGTAAATAGAAAAGGTCTTTTTCCCCAAGGTAGGAGAGTCCAAAACTAGATGGCATAGGTTTAAGGTGAGAGGGGAAAGATTTAAATGGGACCTAAGGGCAACTTTTTCATGCAGAGAATGGTGTGTGTATAGAATGAGCTGCCAGAGGAAGTGGTGGAGGCTGGTACAATTATAACATTTAAAATGGATCTGGATGGGTACATGAATAGGAAGGGTTTAGAGGGATATGGGCCAAATGCTGGCAAATGGGACTAGATTTATTTAGGATCTCTGGTCAGCATGGACGAGTTGGACTGAAGGGTCTGTTTCTGTGCCGTACATATCTATGACACTAAAAGCCAGCCTAATCGTAATCACGCAACAATTGTTGATTGTCACAAAAACCCATCTGGTGCTGTTTAGGGAAGGAAATCTGCCATCCTTACCTGGCCTGGCCTACGTGGTGACTCTAAATCAGAGAATCACCTATCCCATGGTTATAGCCCAGATTTGAACATCGCGTTGCGAAGTGAATGGGTACTGCATAAATTCAAAAGGATTCATTTCCTTCTTTGATACTTTTCTTCCCAGCATTGTGGACATCAATACCTTCCCTTCTTTCAGGCCATGAAACCAAGAAATCTCACTTCAAGTCCACTGAGGATCACTACATGTGCCTTGTGGTATCATAACAGGTACGACAAAGCCTCCAGAACTTCCTTAGTGAGTAACGATTGACCTACGTTGTTGGTGTTAGCCTGCACCACACTGTAGCCACCTGTTCTGGAGAAGATTTTAGAATCAATCACTCATTAAGGAAGCTACAGTTCAGCTTTTCATATAAAAACAAAGGAAATCAGGAAGAGTCTGCAAGATTTTGTGAAAGGAAAATTATGTTTAACCAATGCTTTGGAGTAATTTGAAGGACCAACATGGGGTGTGGATAATGGGGAGCTTGTAGACCTATTTTATTTGGATTTCCAAAGGCAGCTAACAAGGTCACCATAAAAGGTTATGACACAAAGTAAGAGTTCATGTTGCAGGGGGAAGATTGGCCAGCTAACAAAAAACAGACAGTATGCATTAATGGGCCTTCTTTGGATTGGCAGGATGTGACAAATGGAGTCCTGCAGGGGTCTGTGCTGAAGCCTCAGTACTTTATAATTCGCATCAATGACTTAGACATGGAGAGCCATGGTGTGGAGGTGCCAATGTTGGACTGGGGTGGATAAAGTCAGAAGTCACATGACGAAGGAGCAGCGCTCCGAAAGCTTGTGCTTTCAAATAAACCTGTTGGACTGTAACCTGGTGTCACATGATGAAGTCACATGACGAAGGAGCAGCGCTCCGAAAGCTTGTGCTTTCAAATAAACCTGTTGGACTGTAACCTGGTCTCACATGACTTCTGACTTAGATGAGGAGAGAGAAGGTATGGCAGCTAAATTTGCAGATGGCACAAGAGTAGGCAGGAAATTATGTTCTGAAGAGGACACAAGGAAGATGCAGATAGTTTGAGCAAGTCGGCAAAAGTCTGGCAGATGGACTGCAATGAGGGAAAATGTGAAATTGGTCACTTTGCCAAGAAGAATAACTTTTTTAAAATTCATTCACAGGATGAGGGTGTTGCTGGCTCAGCAGTGAATTGCCCAGAGGGCAGTTAAGAGTCAACCACATTACTGCAGTCCTGGAGTCCTATGTTGGCCAGACCAGGTAAGGATGGCAGCTTCTTTCCCTAAAGGGCATTCGTGAACCAGATGGGCTTTCCCCAACCATTGACAATGGATTCACAGTTATCATTAGATTCTTAATTCCAGATTTTTATTGAATTCAAATTCCACCATCTGCTGTGGTGGGATTCAAATCTGGGTCCCCAGAACATTGTCTGGGTCTCTGGATTAACAGGCCATTGCCTTCCCCCCAAAATGAATAGTGTTATATGGTAAAGAAGGTATGTGGCATGCCTGCTTTCATTTGTCAGGGCATTGGGTATAAAAATTGGCAAATCATGTTGCAGCTGTATAAGACTTCAGTCAAGCCACATTTGGAGTACTGTGTGCAGTTCTGGTTCCCGTGCAATAGGAAGGGTGTGGAGGCTTTGGAGAGGGTGTAAAGGACATTTACCAAGATGTTGCCTGGACTGGAATGTATTAGCTATGAGGGGATGTTGGACAAACTTGGATTGCTTTCACTTGAATGGAGGCTGAGGGACGACCTGGAAATAGCAGTGGACAGGTTTAAGATGAGAGGAGAGAAGTTTAAAAATGTGCGAGGAAAATTTTCTACACAGAGGGTGGTAGGTGTCTGAATGCACTACCAAGGAAGGTGGTAGAAGCAGATATGATAGCAACATTTAAGAGGCATTCAGCCAGATACATGAACAGGCAGGGAACAGAGGGAAGGTGTAAACCTACCCATCTAGAATGACACAACACTGGAGGAGACCATTTGGCCTGTGTCAGATTTTGAAAGTTCTCTCCTATTCATTCTATTTCTGAGCTGTTTCCTTGTGATCTAGAGAACAATACATTTTCAATTGTTTATCCAAAGCACTTATTACTACTGATTCCACTCCTACTGTCCTCTCAGTCAGTGAGTTCCACAATTTAACAATGCAGTGCATTAAAAAAAAATCTCATCTTCCCATCTGGCTCTTTTGCCAATCATCTTAAATCATCCGTGTCTTTCAGTTATTGACCCTACTTACCTGTCTACTGTATCAAACCTGTCATTAATTTGAACACCCATATTGAATAAGTTGGAACATTTCTTCTTAACCTTCTCTAAGGAGACATCATTCCAACTTCTCAGGTCTCTCCCCAAGTTTTGTGTTTGGGGAATTCTCGCCCTCATTGAGGTAAATTTCTTAGAATGCTTTGTAGCAGTCCTGGATGAACAACGAACAATTTAACACGAGATGGCAAAGAGAAAAGCTGTCAAGATGCTTTACAACTTGGGAAGAAAGACAATCTTCGTTCTACGACAAAGACTATTTTTGTTCTCACCTTATGAGGAATGGTTGCACAGTCTGCATCTGTACCTGTAGGAGTTTAGAAGAATGGGAGGTGATCTTACTAAAACATATAAGATCCTGAGGGGACTTGACAGGGTGGGTGCTGAAAGGATGTTTACTCTTCTGCTGGAAATCATAATTAGGGGAAGCAGTTTAAAAATAAGAAATTGCCCATGGAAGATGGAGAGGAAATGATTTGTTTTTTCTCTCAGAGGATCATTAGTCTGTGGATCGCTCTTGCCAGAAAGTGATAGAGGCAGACTCATTTAAAATTTTGAAGCAGAGGAAGATCGATTCTTGACTAACATAAGGAGTCAACGTTTTTGGGGGAGGGTCTGTGGGAATGTGGAGTCTATGCCACAGTAAGATCTTATTGAATGGCAGAGGAGGTTACAGGGGCTAAATGGCCTAAGTCTACACTGGATTTGTGTGTTTGCATTTAGCCCTAAACTAACATTATTTGTGAAAAAGATCTAGACATTATCACATTGCCGTTTGTGGGGTCTTGCTTTGTATAAACCTGCTGCTACATTACAACAGTGACTTCACTCCTGAAAATGCTGGAGAGTGCTTGGGACATCCTGAGGTTCTGAAACGCATTGCAGATGTAAACATTATTTCTTTCTTTGCTTTTCTTGATTGCTTCAATGAGAATGTTTCCCCAAAGGTTTCACGAGCAGTAAATAGTTTAGCGAGCGTCTCGGATCACAAAGGTAGGCAATAAAGTGTTCTCTTACCTACTTCCTCTTTTTAAGTCATTTGGCAGCCAACATTTACATTAAGGCACTTGGTAGGAAGCCAAATACTCTTTAAAAAATAAGAGTCTAAACGGAGTAGGGGAGTAGTGAGGTTGAGGAGCTCATGAATCACAAAGTAGCAATGGAATTTAACAAGGCTTGAAAAAATATAAACAGAACACAGGGGCGAAATTGCAAAGCCACAAGTTACATTAATTTGTTTTGACAGTTGGTACAATTACACAAGGCACCAATCAGTACAGGACTTGTTTGTACAGATGGGGACATGGAGTTAGAATCATACAGAATGGAAGCAGGCCATTTGGCCCATCGAGCTCACACTAATCCTACCCCTGTAACCCTGCATTTCTCATGGCTAACCCACCTAGCCTGCACATCTAGGACGGCATAGTGGCACAGTGGTTAGCACTGCTGCCTCACAGCGCCAGGGACCCCAGTTTGATTCCACCCTTGGGCAACTGTCTGTGTGGAATTTGCACAATCTCCCCATGTCTGCATGGGTTTCCTCCGGGTGCTCTGGTTTCCTCCCATAGTCCAAAGATGTGCAGGTTAGGTGGATTGGCCATGCTAAATTGCCCATAGTGTTCAGGGAGGTGTAGATTAGGTGGGTTATAGGGGGATGGGTCTGGGTGGGATGCTCTGAGGTTCGGTGTGGACTTGTTGGGCCAAAGGGCCTGTTTCCACACTGTAGGGATTCTATGATTGATCCCTGAACGCTACAGGCAATTTATCATCTTTGGACTATGGGAAGTACCCAAAGGAAACTCATGTAGACACAGGGAGAATGTGCAAACTCCACACAGACAGTCACCTGAGGGTGGAGTAAAACCCAGCACCTGGCTGTGTGAGGCAGCAGTGCTGACCATTTTGCCACCATGCAACCCTTGTCATTGAAGGTGGGTGTCCAGGCTTTCCCAGATGCTGTGGAGTTTTGTCTCTGTCACAGAATGCACATTTTCTCATTAGGTTTCCCACCTACAAGTGACACTCTCCGGAAGCCCTGGTCGCTGGTTGGTTCTGAAAAAGCCTACAGCAGACTGCACATGAGGTAGGTAGACTGCGGTTTCTGATAGGACAATGGTGTATCTCCAAACATCTGGGCAGCTTTAAGCCTTGACCCTGGGGCAACCCGGAATCAAACCCTCACCCTATGGGACTTCTGCATGGGGGAAATGCTCTGACCACTCGGCAGATAGTCTAGGTTCTCTGAGAAAACATCCCTGTGTGCTTCCTGGTCCTGGTCTTGTCCTCGAAGTGGTTCTCTCTTCAGCAGCTGGGTTTCCTGTGCTTTGGGAAACCTGACCAGCCAGGGTTAAACTTGCAAAAAAAAAGAAAAGCAGCTTCAGTGTGAGACTGCCAGCTAGGCTGATTATAACATACGAACTGCCAAACCCCCCACTTCCTGAAACCAGGTTGATTGCCAACCCATTCTCCTGCCTTGCCTAGAAACCCAAGAGCGGGCGGCTTGCGGGCAGGTCAGGGTCCAGTTTGGTATTTTTGTACGACTTTATCATGTCACTCCATGCCAACTAACCTGCTTTTGTGGGCTAAAATTCACCTCATCGTGTACAGTGCTCTAGGTCAGCAGTCTAGAAAAGAAAAGGAACATGCAGATGCCAAAGAATCAAAAATGATTTCCAATAGGTGATATCGGAATTGAGAGGTTATATTTATCAGGAGAAACTGAATGCATGGAAGGTCATTTGTTCTGGAAGTCAGAAGGCTGGGGGGAACTTATGAAGGAGTTATATTGGAAAGACATAAAGAAGGTTTTCCTATTTTTAAGTATAAGATAATCGCTAATAAAAAAAATTAGTAGAGTGAATGAGAGAAACTGTTTTACTCAGAGAGTAGATAGAATGGGGAGCTTGCTTCCACAGGGAGTGGTTGGGGTGAATAGTCTAAGACCACAACAAGTCGGAGCAGATGTAGGCCATTCAGCCCATTGAGCTTGCTCCACCATTCAATGAAATCACGGCTGTTCCGGTAATCTTCAGCTCCATTTTCCTGCCCTTTTCCTATTTCCCGGGTTCCTTACTGATTAAAAAATCTGTCTATCTCAGCCTCGAATATACTTAATGACTCAGTCTCAACAGCCCTCTACTGCAAAGAATTCCATCATTTCACAACCCTCTGAGAGCAGAAACACTTCCTCATTTCTGTTTAAATGTGCAAGTGCACTTAAGAAAAAAGACTGACAAACATTTGAGGGTAAAAAAGGTTAGTTTCATAGGATGAGTTGAAGTACATTGGAAGAGACCCAGCTTCACATGGAGGTCACTTTCCATTGTGTTAATGCATTACTGCCAGACTAAATGGGACATGAGGCACTGGGTGTGCTTAGCAGCAGAATTATAGAAAATAGAAGCATGAGTAAGCCATTTGGCCCATCAGGCACAATCTGTAACCACATGATCTGGCATAACCCCCACTTTACTATTACCAACAAGCCGGGGAATGGTCAGAGGGGGTGGGGGGGTTGGGGAGGTTGGGGGGAGGATGATGGGAAGAGTGCAGGAAGGCATGCCATACAACAAGGTGTCAATCTGCTGAGGCTACTAGTAGACTATTTATGCGTCAAGCGTGCATACGATAGAGCTAAGAAATTCGACAGCCATCAGTTAAGGTTAATGCACTGCAGTCCTGCTACATCCAATTGAGAATGGTGATTGATAATTAAACAATTCACTGTAGAAGAAGGCTCCACAAATATCCCTGTCCTCTAGTAATGGGGAAGTATATAAATGAGGTGAAACAATAGGCCAGTCGGCCCAATGAGCCTGCCATTTAATAAGATCGTGGCTGATCTGATTGTAACCTCCACCCCTTAACCTTTCATCTACTTGATTACCAAGAATCCACCTTTGCCTTAAAAATATTCAAACACTCTTGTTTCTATTGCCTTTTCAGGAAGAGACTTCCATGGTCACATGGCCGTCTGGGAAACAAAATTGCACTATCACTTTTTTAAAATGACTGACTCCCTATTTTTAAACAATGACTGCTAGTTCTAGATTTTCCTGGAAGAGGAAACATTTACAAATCAGTCTTTTCAGGTCCCATACGGGTCAATCACCTTTATTCTTCTAAACTCCAATGGATACAAACTTAGTCTGCACAAGCTTTTCACACAAGACAACCCACCTACCTGAGGTATCAGTCTGACAAACTTTCTCTCAGCCGCTTTCAATGTATTTAAATTGAGCCTGCAGTTTCCTCCTTTCTCCCTCCCTCCCTTTTTGTCCAATGTAAAGAGACTTCCCCTGTATCAAGGGCATTTTGAAAAATTGAAGTCAATGCATCAACTATCTCACTACTTGTAAGACCGTGGATGAGGTGCATCAGGACTTAACAAACCACAGCTCCAACTGTTTGCTCAGTACCACTTCATTCTCTCATTTCCTGAGCTCCTCCCTCCTTTCCATTGACTGATTTATTGCTGCTTCGGAGATGGTTACTGGTATCCTCTATTATGAAGACTGATGCAAAATACTTGTTCAATTCATCTGCCATCTCTTCATTTTGCATTATCATACCTCCAGGCTCACTTTCAATAGAACCAACACTCACATTGATAACACTATTTAATGTTTACAGAAACTTTTACTACCTGTTTTTATACTTCTGGTTAGCTTTCTCTTGTATTCCAACCTTTCCTCCCTTCTTATTTTTCAGTCTTTTTTTCATTCATTCACGGAATGAGGGAGTCGTTGGCCGGGCAGCATTTATTGTCCATCCCTACTTTTGCCCAGAGGGCAGTTAAGAGTCAACCACATTGCTGTGGGTCTGGAGTCACACGTAGGTCAGACCAGGTAAGAATGGCAGTTTCCTCCTCTAAAGGGCATTAGTCATTCTTTGTTGTTACTTAAATTCCATCCAATCTTCTGACCTGTCACCTGTCTTTGCACAACTAAATACATACTAGTTAATCCTGGATGGTGGGTCTGTTCCTTGGAATGTTTCTTATTGTAGAAACGTATCTATCGTGTATTCTGACATATCTCCTTTAATGTCTGCCATTGCATGTCTATTGACCTATCCTTTAACATAATTTGACAATTCACATCATGCTCTCATAATGGCCCTTTATTTAAAGTAGTCCCAGATCCAATTCTCTATAACTCATATTAAATTTAAAACTCAGTCACATTATAGGACACCTTCACTATTAGATTGTTAATCATTTCTCTCTTGTTGCACAATGTCAGACCTAGTATAGCCTGTTCCCTGATAACAAGCATGGGGCTGGATGAACACAGCAGGTCAAGCAGCATCATAGGAGCAGGAAAACTTGACGTTTCGGGCCTAAACCCTTCATCAGAAATGGGGGCGGGGATGGAGCCAGTAAAGGTGAGTGTAGGTAGGGGGGTAGGGAGGAGATAGGTCAGTCCAGGGAGGACGGACAGGTCAAGGGGGCGGGATGATGTTAGTAGATAGGAGATGGGGGTGTGGCTTGAGGTGAGAGGAAAAACAGGTTAGGGAGGTGGAGATGAGCTGGGCTGGTTTTGGGATGCGGTTGGGGGAGGGGAGATTTTGAAACTTGTGAAATCCACATTGATGCCATTGGGCTGCAGGGTTCCCAGGCTGAATATGATTTGCTGTTCCTGCAGCCTTCGGGTGGCATCACTGTGGCATTGTAGGAGGCCAAGGATGGACATGTCATCTGAGGAATGGGAGGGGGAGTTGAAATGGTTCGCGACTGGGAGGTGCAGTTGTTTGTTGCGAACTGAGCGCAGGTGTTCTGCAAAGCGGTCCCCAAGCCTCCGCTTGGTTTCCCCGATGTAGAGGAAGCCACAACGGGTACAGCGGATGCAGTATACCACATTGGCAGATGTGCAGGTGAACCTCTGCCTGATGTGGAATGTCTTCTTGGGGCCTGGGATTGGGGTGAGGGAGGAGGTGTGGGGGCAGGTGTAGCACTTCCTGTGGTTACAAGGAAAAGTGCCGGGTGTGGTGGGGCTGGAGGGGAGTGTGGCGCGGACAAGGGAGTCGCGGAGGGAGTGGTCCCTCCGGAAGGCAGATAAGGGTGGGGAGGGAAAGATGTCTTTGGTGGTGGGGTCTGACTGTAGATGGCGGAAGTGTCGGAGGATGATGCGTTGGATCCGGAGGTTGGTGGGGTGGTATGTGAGGACGAGGGGGATTCTTTTTTGATTATTGTTGCGGGGACGGGGCGTGAGGGATGTGTTCCGGGAAATGCGGGAGACACGGTCGAGGGCGTTCTCGACCACTGTGGGGGGGAAGTTGCGGTCCTTGAAGAATGAGGACATTTGAGATGTGCGGGATTGGAATGTCTCATCCTGGGAACAGATGCGGCGGAGGCGAAGGAATTGGGAATAGGGGATGGCATTTTTGCAGGAGGGTGGGTGGGAGGAGGGTTATTATCTCTGATAGCCTGTTCCCTGACTGGCCGCATCAATCTACTCTTGGGAATCAACAAAGTGATGGAACAGGTCATCAACAGTACTATTAAGTGGCTCTTACTCTGCAATAAGCTGTTTATTGACACTTGGTTTAAGTCCTCCCAGGTTAACTCAGCTCCAGACCTCATTACAGCCATGGTTCAAACATGGACAACAGAGCTTAGCAGAGGTCAGAGTAACTGCCCTTGACAGCAATGCAGCATTTGACCAACTGTGGCATCAAAGAATCCTAGTAACTCAAACGTAGCAGAAAGTGTCACAGGCTCAAACCTCTTCCGCTGCTTCAACAATGGCCTTCATTCCAGCATAAGGTCAGAAAAAATTCTGATGACTGCACAATTTTCAGCATCATCTGAAAATCCTCATATACACAGAGCAAATCATGAACAACCTTCAGGCTTGGACTGATGTGGCAAGCAACATTCGTGTCTCTTAAGTATCAGGAAATGATTATCTCTAATAAGAGAGAATCTTGCCATCTCCCCGTGATGTTCAATTGCACTACCATGATTGAACACCCCATCATCAACATCCTGGGGATCACCATTAACCAGACACTGAACTGGACAAGTCATATAAATATGGTGACTACAAGATCAGGTCAGAATTGAGTAACTGGTCTCCTGACTCCCCAAAGCCCGTCCACCATCTACAAAGCTTTAGTCAGGAATACTCCCCACTTTGCTTGAATGAGACCACCCTCAACAACACATGATGTTTGACCATCCCACGTCAAAGCAGTCCAGTTGACTGCCACTCCAACCTTACCTCAAATATTAACTCCCTCCACCACTGTGCACACTGCTGCCGCTGTGTGTCAATCTTTGATCTCCCCAAGGGTTCTTTAACAGCAACTTCGAAACCATGACCTCTATCCCCTAGAAGGACACAGGCTGTAGGCATATGAAGTGCTAACATCAGCAAGTTCCCCTCCGAACCAGACAGCATCCTGACTTGGAAACATTCATCATTCCTTCACTATTGCTAGGTGAAAATCCTGGAACCATATTCCTTACAGCACTGTGCCTGTCCCTACATTCCAGGAACTACATCAGTTCAAGAAACCTGCTCACCATCACCTTCTCCAGGGCAATTAGCGTTTGGCACCAAATGCTAGTCTTGCTGATGACACTCCCATCTTGTTACCAAATTTCAAAAAAGAAATGTTATACTGTGTAAACATCCGTCCACCAACAGTTACGGCAACAATCCTTTGCCACTAAATTGATTCTTAAGCATTCTGGTAACAGTAAGCATTACACGATGGACATTGGAAAGTTAGTTCCCATTTTACAAAGCAGACAAAGTTAAAAAAAGAGATATGTTACAGCAGCCTGGTTTCATTACAAATCATGTTTTTCTCAGCTTCACCTCCCTTTACAGATAATATACACACTGGCACTTCAAAGCAAGCGAGACACTGTCCCAGTAGCATATAGTTCATGTGTGTTTCACCACTAATTATTAAGGAAGCTGATTATGGGGAATTTCTCCGTCCTGTTTGGCTCTCTGTATCTGCCACTTTGGAAGGATTCAAAACAGCAGCTCATCGCCACCAACTTGAAGCATTTATAGATGGGCAACAGATATTGACTTTGTCAGTAATGCCCACACCCAATGAACAAATAAAAGGTACTCCGACACATCCATGAGGTAACGTGGTGTATTCACACTTTACATGGTGATGGCCTTGTTTTAGAAGAACGTAAATTATGCTTGTGATCCAAGGAGCAGGTATCAATCAGTCTGGGATGATGCAGAGGGGTTGAGTAAAAATGGCCCAAGCCAATAGTTAGTTACTCCCTAATCCCTAGTGAATTTTGTGAAGATGAATGAAATGTTAAAAATAAGAACAGTCAAGCTTATAGCAAAAAAAATCACAAAATGCTACATTCATGTACAGCTCAGAAACCTGGTCAATAAGATCTACAGAAGAAAATAGAAGCCCATGAAATGTGGATACTAAAATGTACACTAAACGTTCCATATAAAGACCAGAGAAATGTACAGCCAGTTGAAATTGCAACAGCAAGAATTTTTTTCTCTTTATTCATTCACGGGATGAGGGCGATGCTGGCTAGGCAGCATTAATTGCCTATCCCTAATTGCCCAGAGGGCAGTTAAGAGTCAACCACATTGCTGTGGGTCTGGTGTCACATGTGGGCCAGGCCAGGTAAGGATGTCCCTAAAGGACATTAGTGAACCAGATGAGTTTTTCCTGACAATCAACAATGGATTCACAGTCATCATTGGACTCTTAATTCCAGATTTTTTAAAAAGTTGAATTCAATTACCACCATCTGCCATGGCAGAATTTGAACCTGGGTCCAGAGAACATAGATCCATAGAATCCCTACAGTGTGGAAACAGGCCCTTCGGCCCAACAAGTCCACACCGACCCTCGGAGCATCTCATTCCCCAAACCCACCTAATCTACACATCCCTGAATACTATGGGCAATTTAGCATTGCTAGTCCACCTAACCTGCACATCTTTGCACTGTGGGAGGAAATTGGAGCACCCAGAGGAAATCCATGCAGACACAGGGAATGTGCAGACTCCACACAGACAGTTGCCCAAGGGTGGAATCAAACCCGGGTCGCTGGCGCTGTCAGGCAACAGTGCTAAGCACTGAGCCACTGTGCTGCCAACATTACCTGGGTCTCTTGAATAACAGTGCTAGTGATAATACCAATAGGCATTGCTCCCTGTTAAACACTTGAAAAGTGACATCCTAAAAAATAGTCAGTATTTTGGCTATTTGGTGAGAGCTGGAAGAGATCTCTGCTCGAGGGCAAAGTGGGGATTAGCAGGAAGATGGGTTGACCAAGGTGCAGATGAATGAAGGACATCACAGAGTGGTCAGGTTCGCTACAGTGAATGTGTGAGGATGGTGCAGGACAGATGAACGTGGTGGAAAATCTCCTGGTAGGAGGACACACAGGCAGCAGCAAGAGTGATCCCTACTGCATTTGAGTTCAGATTGGTAGTTTCAGGCAAGGGTTCCCAGAACTCCAGGACTTTTCCAGAATCTCAAGCCATTGAAGATCCATCTCGGGGGCACTCCTCAAAGCAAAGCTCTTACAAATGTCACAGGAGTCATTGCAAAGTTGTGCTTTTTTTTTAAAAACAATAAAAAGAGGCATTTATTGGTCAGTTACAATGATGGGGGAAATAGGATTCATCCAATCAGTTAACAAACACTGTAGATTGTGGGATGGCAGTGTACAGTGAAGGATAGACTAATGGCAGGAATGGGAAAGCCGAGTATTCATGACAGCAGATCAGTGCATAGGCCTCCAGAATATGTCCAACTAGAATTGGCAACATTAGTTCACTTCCTATCTTCCTACAGTAGGAATCTTACGAGTGTCCACACAGAGAGACGCTAAAGTGCTGGGAATACCAAGGGTGGGGAAACAAAAGTCTTACAACTGTGCTTTTGGCATGTTGTACAGAAACAGAAGATTTGACTGAAATGGTTGAACAGCAGTATTGTCAAAGGACAGGCAATATACAGGCCCATGCTAATGCTCTGGGACAAATACTCATTGGTTCAAATCCCACCACAATAGCTGGTGGAATTTCAATTCAGTTAATAAAATTGGGAACTGAAAGGTAGCCTCAGTAGAGGTGACTATGAAACTATCAAGAGCGTTATAAAACCCATCTGGTTTGCAACTGTCCTTTGAGGAAGAAAATCTGCTCTATACTTGATCTAGCCTACTCGTGACACCGATCTACTGCAATGCGGCTGACACCTAGTTGCCCTCTGAAATGGCCGAGCAAGTCACTCAGTTCAAGGGCAATTAAGCATGGGGAATAAAAGCTAGCCTTCTTGATAATGTCTACGTTATGAAAAAGAAATTCTATTGAGTCAGAGCCATCATAACTGATACTGGCAGAATCAGGCCCTTGCCAAGATCACTCTGAGCAATATCTGTGACAAAATAACTTAACAGTAGTTTAGATTAACCTAAATCATGCAGAATTGTTGATCATATCTAATCTAAGCAAAACGTGACCAAGTTAGTTAATTAATCTCGCACTGCTGACCAGCCCTACAACAGTTGCCAACACTCCAAGATTGGTCTGGACACTCCAGGCATGATGGATTAAGTCCAACAAGGAAAGAGAATCACAGAAACGTTTCCAGAAAATATTGATTTTCTTTCATTTGTCAATTCTTTAAAGGTTCAAGATGGGTAGAAAGATCAATTGGTAGGGAGTGGCAGTTAGAGGCAGGAGGTTATGTGATTAAAAACTTCAAGACTACTTCCAGCAAGAAGAGTTGGCAAGACTTGGAATCCTGAGTTGTTTTTCAGAATCCCCTGGTTCCAAATTGGCTGTTGGAGCTGGTCTGAAATCATGGCTCCCATGGTAACGCTCTGGCAGAAACACGGCTGTGCTCGATCGCGCAATGGCAAAACAGTGAGCGAAGCCCAGTCTCACAGCCCAAAGAAACGGCAATAAATCAGATCCTTTCAAGCCCATTATTTGTAAAAGTGCACCCTGTACCTGCTTCTTTCTCCTTGAAGTATTTATTTTAAAAATTAAGCACATGCAGAGAGAAGGACGTTACACAGACGAGACCATTTAGCCTATCATTTTGGTACTGGCTCTGTGAAAGACAGCCAGTTCATCTCAATCCCTTCACATATTTTTCCTTCCCGAGTGTATATCCAATTCTCATTAGAGCAATACTATTGAATCTGCTTTCAACACTCTTGAATTAATTGATCACAACAATGCTGAGCTCAAAGAAAAATGTCTCTTTTACTCTTCTGGTTCTTTTGCCAATTATGTTAAATCTCTGTCATCTGATTACCAATGCTCCAGATGAAAACAGCTTCTCTCATTTACTCTGTCTAAACACTGTAATTTAATATCCCCTCAGCTTTTTCGAAGGAGAGAAATCCCAGTCTCTCCACATCATTGATGTTTCTGATCCCTGCCACTGTTCTAATAAATCTCCTTCGCACCTTCTTCAAGATCTTGGTGTCCTTGCTAAATTACGGTGTGTGAAAGTGAACACAATACTGCCACCCATGTTATATAAATATTTGGCCTAAATTTACTAAGCTCTGGCCCTGAGGAATGGGTCGCAGCCATTCTGGATTCACAGTCATCAATATTTTGAAACCAATAAGTTAAAAATCACTTTGACAAGCGCCTGACCCTTCCAGATCAGAATACTCCTGATTTACTAATGATTTGATTCAATGTCTGGAAAACTTAGTATAACTGAAATGAGATAACAAGCGTGGGGCTGGATGAACACAGCAGGCCAAGCAGCATCATAGGAGCAGGAAAACTTGACGTTTCGGGCCTAAACCCTTCATCAGAAAAATTTTTCTGATGAAGGG
>JAHRHZ010000061.1:24668533-24694108 GCA_024137785.1 Ginglymostoma cirratum
CCTTCATCAGAAAAATTTTCTGATGAAGGGTTTAGGCCCGAAACGTCAAGTTTTCCTGCTCCTATGATGCTGCTTGGCCTGCTGTGTTCATCCAGCCCCATGCTTGTTATCTCGGATTCTCCAGCATCTGCAGTACCTTTTATCTCTGATAACTGAAATGAGTCTCAGATTTTAAGATATATAATCCCAATGAATGATTCTCTAGGTCAGTAGCACCCTACTGGGATACCAACGGAGAGATTGCTCAGTGTGACTAATGATGAGGGTCCCTCTTGGCCTGGATAAACAGCTGAGCTGTCTTATCTGATGATAGATTATAGATCACACTGTCTCTTATTTGAATGAATGATTGACTGCAAGACAGCTTTAGACATATGGATGGTTTTGGAAATTTAAATAACTACATAATAACTTTATTCGTTTTCATCAAGGGCGTATGAAACAGGAGCAACAGCAGGCCATTCAGCCCCTTGAGGCAGGTTTGCCATTTAATATGACCATGACTGATCCGATTGTGCCCTCAACTCTACTTTCCTGTCTAGCCCAATAACCCTTGACTCCATTGTCAATCAAGAATCTCCAACTGAGCCTCAAAACATACAACAGCCTTGACTGCTGTCTGGGAAACCAAGCGTTCCAGAGACTGGTGACCCTTTGAAAGAAAATATTTCTTTCCATTTTTGTCTTAAATGGGAGACAACTTTCTGGTAGACTGTGTCTCTTAGTCATAGTCTCTCCAGTAAGGAGAAATATCCTTTAAGCTTCTACCCTGTCAAGTGCCCTCTGGATTTTATATGTTTCAAAATAATCTCATACTTCTAACCTTCAATGGTTAGAGGTCACTCCTCTAAGTCTTTCACACACTGTCTTTCCAATTTAATATTGGGGAAGTTGAAATCCCCTATTATCTTTACACCACTCTGAGATTGTGTACATATCTGTCCTGCTCTCTCTCACTGATTGAGCGCCTATAATTAATTCTTAACAATGTAACTGTGCCCCCTTTTCTACCCATATGGCCTTATTGGTCGAACCTTCTAAGGTATCACCCTTCCCTATTGCAGTAATTGATTCTTTGATCTGTATTGTACACAACTTCCTCTATTGCTCCCATCTTGCTTAGAAGATTCTACACCCTAGAATATTGAGCTGCCCTGTCCTCTCTCAACCAGGTCTCTGCAACAGCAATTATATCACTTCTCTATGAGTTAATCAACTCCTTCGCTCATCTGCCTTCATCGTAAGACTCCTTGCATTAAAATAAATGCCAACCAGCCTTGCCATGCTCGCCTTCCATACTGACTTGGTTTCTCTTCCTTACCCCTTAATGTACTCCCATCTTTCAGCCAAATTAGTTTAAACCCTCACTAACCGTACCAGCAAAAGTCCCACCTATAAGGATGCTGGCCCCCTTTCTGGGTAAGGTGCAATCTGTGAACCTGTACAGGTCACAGTTTAACTAGAAACAGACCCAGTGATGCAGGAATTTAAACTTCTCCCTCCTACACCAACTCTTTAGCCACACATTGATCTGGTCGATCCAAACTATTCCTATATTCATTAGCATGGGGCACCAGGAGTAATCCAGTGATTAAAACCTTTGATATCATGCTTTTTAATCTACCTCCCTAAATTCTCATTGCAAGACCTCATCCCCCTTTCCATCGATGTTTTTCGTACTTTTGTGAATCATGACCTGATTGTTCAGGCGTCTGAGGATCTCCCACATACTGTGCAACACACAGAACTGAGCTCCTTGCCATACCTTTAGTTAAATCACTTCTGTGCCAATTTCAAGGCAAGAAGGAAATTATTTAAGTTTTCTTTTAAAACAAGAAGCTAGAACTCCTACCTTTCCTCAGTGCATTTTTAAAGTAGGGGGTGGAAAAACACAACACTACCTACCCGTCAGCTTTATGCTGATGTCACTTTCATCAGCCATTTCGAACTCTGCTTCCCATTGGGATTTTCTGCTGCTTCAACTGGCTCAAACTCTGCCTCTTACTCTCAGGTTTTAATTGAGAATCTCCTCTGCTGTCATTCATTTCCCCCCACCACAGACACCTCTCTCCATTCCCACTGCTGCTCTGTTTCCATGTCCTCCTCTCCCTCTCTTGCTCTTGTCTCAATACAATTTCACACAGTCGCCTTAGAATCTATAGTCAGAAGAGACTTTTCCAGAGATGCAAGCTAAGATCTCCTTGAAGGAAGCACTGAGGCTTACGAGAGGAAAAACGGGCATGTCGGAATGCTATAGAGTGAAGGTGAGAACAGGCAGTTAGGATAGATTTCCAAGCATTGGTCAGTTGTGCCCTATTTCTGAGAGGTATATTCTACCTAATAACTACCAGACAAAACCTTCTCGCTGATAACATGGTAATCCAACCGTTAATCACATCATCTAGAAGGTAAACATCTTACTGCTGACTTAGATGGTAGTAGATGGTGGTGTGGTGGCAATGTCAGTGGGCTTGTAATCCAGAGGCTGACGCTCTGGAGATACAGGTTGAAATCCTACCATGGCAACTAGTAGAATTTAAATTTGATTGATAACTCTGAAATTAAAAGCTTGCCTAATGGTGACCAAGAAACCATTGCTGATTGACACAGAGACATGTCTGTTTCTCGTTTAGGGAAGGAAATCTGCTGTCTTTATCTGGTCCAGCCTATATGTGACACCAGACCCACAGTAATGGGGTCTCTTAACTGTCCTCTGAAGTCCTCAAGTGCTCAACGTCAAGGGCAATTACGGAAGGGGCAATAAGTGCTACCAACACCCATGAAAGAATAACAAACAAGAGTGTCCATTGTGAACTATTGGACACTTCCGGAGGGTATTCAATTTTCATTTCTGTCTACTTTTATTCTTCTAGGATATTGATGGGCACAAATGGCCTAATTCTGCTCCTATACCTTATGGTCTTGTGATATGTAGTTTTGGGTTTGGGACTGGTGGAGAGATGGTGAAGAAGTGTTTTGTCAAAATGATTGGCTGTTATGAGTGAGCAGTAATCTTGAGAGACACCAATGGCTTTTTATCTTACATTCCTGTGACGGTAAACAGGTCACAATGAGGTATTCAAAGGAAACTGAAGAAATAATGGAGGCATTATCAAAACATTCCATCACTCCAGCGCCCTTTGAATTGGACTGCCTACAAATTGTGTGTAGATGAGTGTGGGATCAGGGTTATATGTGGATCCAAGCTCTATGGGGATTGGTTTTCTATGTTTGCAATGATCAGGATAAGTGAAGATTCTTACAACCCAGATGAGAAGGATCATTAAGACGGCCAGTGCCACATTCTGCTAACAGAATTAACAACTAGCTTCAATTTCATTGTGTCAGCATCGAGATATAGTCTAAACACAAAACAGAACACTGGCCTGAAACTCACAGCTGACAGTTTGCCCATTTGTCACATTAGCCATTTCAGTAATTCCCATTGCTGGCATTTCTCATTTTTTTTCATGGAGTGGGCATGTAGGGATCACTTAATGGTTTTGACTCTGACCATTGTTTCCCTGACCCTATATCCTCACCACATGTTATAAATTCTGCAGCATCACCCACCTCTGCCCTGTCTCGACTCATCTATGAATGAACACCCTCATCTTACCTCTAGTCTCAGATACTTTAGTGCTCTCCTGAAGAGCGTGCCACTTTTGACCTGCTGTAAACTTCAGGGACTGCTGGTAAAAGCTTAATTCATAACCACCCACCCATTAGCACTATGCTTGGTGGTGGGTCGGGATTGGTGGAAGGTGGTGGTGGGAGGGGACTGGAACAAGTGTTAGGATCTGGGGGAAGTATGAGATTTGTGTCCTGCTCCTGACTAAGCTCAAAATAACAAATCCCAAACTAACAGGACAAGTTGGTCCCTTTTTTTTTAATGTTCATTCACAGGCAGGGGGCACGGCTGGCCGGTACAGCATTTACTGCACATCCCTAATTGCCTTGAGAAGGTGGTGGGTGAGCTGCCTTCTTGAACCACTGCAGTCCATGTGGGTATTGCAGAGCGGCAATGCTGTTTGGGAGGGAATTCCAGGATATTGATCCAGCGACAGTGAAGGAACGGTGATATATTTCCAAGTCAGGATGGTGAGTGGCTTGGAGGGGAACCTGTAGGTTGTATCTGTTGCCCTTGTCCTTCTAGATGTAAATGGTCATGGGTTTGGTAGGTGCTGTTTAAGAATCTTTGGCAAATGTCTACAGTGCATCTTGTAGATTGCACACACTGCTGCTACTAAACATCGGTGGTGGAGGGAGTGGACACTTGTGGATTGGTGCCAATCAAGCCAGCTGCTTTGTCCTGGATGGTGTCAAGCTTCTTGATTGTTGTTGGAGCTGCATCCAGGCAAATGGGGACAATTCCATCACAATCCTGCCTTGTGCCTTGTAGACGATGGACAAACTTTGGGGAATCAGGAGGTGAGCTAGTTACTGCTGTAAGCCTAGCCCCTGACCTGCTCTTGTAGGCACAGTAATTATATAGCTAATATATATTCACTAATATATGAACTAATCTATAGTTCTGTTTCTGGTCAAGCTGTGGACAGTGGAGGATTCAGCAATGGTGATGCCACTGAATACCAAGGGGCGTTGGTTAGATTCTCTCTCTCTTTGAAATGGTCATTGTCTGGCATTTGTATGGCTCGAATGTTACTTGCCATTTGTCAGCCCAAGTCTGGATACTGCCCATGTCTTGCTGCATTTGGCTACAGACTGCTACAATATCTGAGGAGTCGTGAATGGTGTTGAACATTATGCAATCATCGGCGAATATCCCCACTTCCGACCTTATGATGGAGGGAAGGTCATTGTTGAAGCAGCTGAACATGGTTACGGTTAAGGACACTACTCTGAGGAACTCCTGCGAGGATGTCCTAGAGCTGAGATCTCCAATAAACATCTCTCTATGGTTTGCCTCCAATTAAAGGAGAGTTTCCCATTGACTGTAGTACTGCCAGGGCTCCTTGATGCCACACTCGGTCAAATGCACTCTTGGTATAAAGGGCAGTCGGTCTTACCTCACCTCTGCCATATAACACAGATGGATGGAGCATCACAACTGAACACCTCCCGTTCCCTGCCTCTTCCCCATCCACACTCGGCTGCATTCCGACCTACAGCCCCATAACCTCTGGGAGAGACAAAAGAAAACTGCAGGAGTCAACCCAGGGCCAAGTAAAGTAAACATTCTGTGGAAAATCTCCCTCCCATGTAATTAGGTGATTGGAACTAGTTTCAGGAGATCACACACAGGGACTCTTGCTGCATGAAGCCTGCATTTCAAAAGTACCTTTCAGGACATTAGGAAATACAAAAGCACCTTACCATTCAGAGGGTCCCAATAGGTTTTGGTATCAAAAAAGCTGCTTGTGAACACTATTGTGTTGGGAAACTCCAATTTTCACATAGCATGCTCTCACAGATGGAAATGACATAAATGACTAAAGCAAGGTAGACACAGGCCTTGGTTTCATCTGAAACATAGCAGCCAGCCTGGAGAGTACACTCTCAGTACTACACGAAAAGTGTCAGTCTGGATTTTGTTCCCGAGTTCCATTGTTCCAGATTTGTACCGGTTACTTTACTTTCATTTATGTTACTGGCTTGGCCAGCATTTATTAGCCATCCCTGATTGTCCAGAGACAGTTAACAAGAAATCAACCTGCAGTCACGTGTCAGCTAGACCAGGTAAGGATGGCACATTTCTTTCCCTGAAGAACATTAGCAAATGGCAATGGCTACGAACATCTTTTTTATATTCCAGATACTTTTTTTTAGCAATCAAGTTTCACCATGTGCTGTGGTGGAACCCATTTCTCATGGTCGCTTTCCTGGGCTCTAGTTTACAGGTCTCATGATACCACTACTGGGCCACCATGAGATGTAAAGATAATTGACTAAGCCTGCATTGCTCATCCCTCAGTGCCCTGGAGAAGGTGGTAAGGAACTGCCTTCTTGAACAGCTGCAGTCCTCAAGTTGTAGGAACCTTCACAACACTGGCTCAGAGACAAGGGAGCCATTTACTATTGATCCTGCAGTATTTATCTATCAGCCAGGTTGGGATTATACTCTTTATGGTCAAACAGATTACGACCCAGGCTCATACCTGAAAACGGGTAAGGCGACGTCATTAACACTAGGTCATCTAGCACATGAACCCAGGTCTCTTTTCAGGACAGGACAGGAAGAAAGTTGAAATTTAGAAGATTTGACTAAACCTAGAATGGATTATGTGTCCCTTACATCTTCATTTTCTTTTTGCTGCTGCCAACTTGGGTTGCTAATTGTTCAGGATTGCCCTAAAGTCTCCAGCTATTGAAAACTAATCTCCAGGACACAGCTGAGAGCAAAACAGGAGCAAAATAAAATCCCGGGGGCATCAAAAGCAATAGATAAGTAGATTTATTTTTGAGCAATTTGCATTTATTAATCATAATAATATTGGAGTTGGAAAATTGGCCGTCTGACTGAATGTCAGGAGTCATCCATTCAGTGTTTTCACACACTCCTGTCCATCCCATCACTCCACACAGCTAAGGGGGTTGTACGGGAAGGATGGGAAAAAGATCAGTTGAATTTAAACTTATGGGAAGGTTGCGCATCACCAAGGTACATGTCATGGCAGAGTTATGGGAAAGGCGAGAGGCTGCGCAAAAGATTAGTGTCATTGACGTTATTGCCTCATCTGGCCTTTGAAGATGTCAAGATTCGTAGCTCAGATTTTAGTAACTTTTGCCTTCCATCTCGGCACGGACCAAATTTGAAAAATTTTCTTCACGCCAAAGCACTGGAAGGTGTCCATAATCTGACAGAGGTCAACCTTCATATGTTTATATTTGCGTGCCAAAAGGTTTGTTAAATTTTTTTCCATGGAAGTCAAAATGTCTGTCTCGGACGGTTGCAGCGTTGTGTCCTCGATGGATCGTGCATGCTCCGGGGAAAGCTAGGAGATTGTACAGTTAACTCCCGTGGTGTAATTCTAAACTATACAACCTACTACCTCAACCCGGAGGCAAGCAAATGCTTCCAAATCAACACCACATATCGTTTCTTCATTTCTTCGAAATATAAATCCTCTCTCATAAGAAGTGGGAACAGGAGGAGGCCATTTGGCCTATCGAACTGGCTCCGCCATTCAACAATATTATGGCTGATCCAATTGTGGCCTCAACTCCATTTTCCTGTTTGCCCAACCCCACAACCCTTGGCTCTCTCATCAATCAGGAATGTGTCAAACCCAGTCTTGAACATATTAAATGACCCAGCTTTCACTGGTCTCTGGTAAAGAGAATTCCAAACACTAACGATTGTCTTTGAGAGAAGCAATTCCTCCTCACCTCTGTCTTAAATCCCTCCTTTATACACTGTGTCTCCTAGTTGTGGCTCACCCAACGGGAGGAACCATCTTCTTAGCATCAATTTTTTGCAGAATCTTTTTACCAATAATTATTATTTCTCCTTCTTTGAAACACCAATGAGTATCCCTTTGCAATAAAGGCCAACGTTCCATTTGCCTTCCCAATCATTTGCTGTACCTGCGTACTAACTTTGTGCGATTAATATATGAAGATACCCAGATCCATATGTACTGGGGTATTCTGCAGTCTCTCCACCTAATTAATACAATGCTTTTCAATTTGTTCTGCCCAAGTGGCCATCCTCACATTATCCCACAATGTGCTCCATCTTCCAAACTATCAATATTCCTTTGTAGACTGTTTGCACCCTGATCACAATGTTTTTCCAACCTGTCTTTGTAAAAAGGTAAAGCGCTATTGTCTTACCAGACTGTCAGGCTGCTCTCCCATTACAGGAGGCAACTGGTGATGGTTTAACCTGAAGTTCAGCACACCTCAGGTGAGGGGAGAGGGTGAGAAGGAGAGTCCTTTGTGGTAACCTCAGCTGGTACAGGAATTGAACCCACGCTGTTGGCGTCACTCTGGAGCACAAGCCAGCTATTCAGACAACTAAGCTAGCCAACTCACTACGTTTGTAAAATCAGCAAAGGTGGCTACAATAGAGTTGGTCCTTTCACCCAAGTCATTAATACATGTCGTAAGCAGTTGAGGCCCCTGCACCGATACCTGTGAGACTAAATAAGTTTCAATTTCCTATTAGTCAGCCAATCTTCTGTCCATGTTAATAGTCACAGCCCCAGCACAGTGAGCACTCACTTTGAGCAGTAACCTTTACTGTAGCACATTATCAAATGCACTCCATCTTTGTGGCTCCCTTTCAGCTTGTTACATCCTCAAAGATATTTAACAAATTCGTGAAACATGATTTCCCTTTCATAAAACAATGTTGACTCTGCCTGATGATACTACATGTTTCTAAATGTCCTGCTATGTCCGACTTAATAATTTGCCCCGAGTGGGCACAGGCCTGATAGGAGTGATGGGGATAGGAACGAGTGTGTGGAAATACATCAAAAATGTAATTCAGAGACTCGTACACCTTGAACAACAGTGTGTCCACGCTTAAGGCCAGTCTGACACAGACATTGGATAAACATGGGTGAAAAACAAATTGAAAAGTAGATCAACAGGAGTAAATGAAAAGAAGGGGAGCAGTCTCTATAAACACTGGCAAGAATTAGCTGAGCCAAATGGCCTGTAACTGTGTTTTAAATTTTGCATAATTCTACATAGTCCAAAGTATTTTCCTAATTCAACAAAAGCAAAATACTGCAGATACAGGGAATCTGGAATCACAAAAAAAAACAAGAAAATATTAGAAATACCTAGGAGGTCTTGCGGCATCTGTGGAGAGAGAAACAAAGTTAACCCTTAAGCTCAATGACAATTCAGCAGAACTGGGAAATGTTCAGAATGTGACAAGTCGCCAGCAAGTGCAAGGAAAGTGGGCAAACAGAAACGAACAAAGGAGAAAGTCTGTGATTGGGAGGAAGGCAGGAGACATTAAATGACAAAAGGATCAATAATGAAAGGAAAAACAGGATGGTGATGGGTAACAGAAAGAAAAGTTTGGAGGAGGTATAAATTGTAGCAGCTGAATGACAGTATCATAGAGCATCACAGGGTGATATTCTTCTTTGGAATAGTTGAAATCCATTTGGCCTCTCTATCCTGTTCTGTCATTCAAGGCTGATCTCTACCTTAACTCCATTTAATCCCGTGGGCCCCATAAATCTTGATACAACTTTGATGTAATAAAAGATGATCAATCTAGGTTTTGAAATCTGCAATTGACCTTGACCCTCAGCAGCATTTTGACATTGCTCATTCCAGATCGCCACCATCTTCTGCTTCCTGACATTACCCTGAACAGCCTGGTTTTAATCTTAAAGTTTTGCTTCCCATTGTGCTGGACTCTTCCACCAGAAGGAATAGTCTCTCTCTACCCACCCTATCAAACACCTCAATTAGTACTCCACTTTAACTTTGTATCCATTGCCCACATAGTTCAAAGCAAGAGAGAAGGTCAGGTAAATACTGGGAAAAATAAGAATATGAACAGCCCACTCAGCCACTTGAGTGCGTTCTACTGTTTCACCTCATGGAGGTGGGGGGCAAGAATTCCTGACTGCTAACAGGAAAATTGTAACTGTGAAAATGGCATACCTTGGGAGAAAGAAAGGCAATGGATTTGCGGCAAGAAAGCAATGTACATTGGAATGGAAGACATACTGGTAGATTGAATTATGGAGAGTAGTTAGAAATACCGAACCATAAATGAGGTAGAAAAGGACTTGAGATCTTCGCTGTGTGTGTTTTAATCAGGAAGGATCTACCAGGACCACGGCCGCTATAAGACCACATTGACACAGACCCATAGAAGCGAGCTTGCGTAGTAGACTTGACCACAAGATCGGATCTACGGGTTTATGGCGACTGGCAGCATCTGACGATGACAGGATGACGTTGCTGGGAATTTCAGTCCTTATGATTCGGGTGACAAAATGGAGAGAGAGAGAGAGAGAGAGAAGCGAAAGAACACAAAACTTTATTGAAATATCCAAGTCAACCCACTGACAAACTCAGACATCAAGAATCAGATTACATCAGTTAAGTTCCATTCAACACAAATATTCAACAATAGTGTATATCCCTCAGTTTCATTCTCACTAAAAAATCACTCTGCATTCTGTCCTATTGATGGACGCCAGCATCCATTTACATTGGGTCTCTCTACAGGGACAGGCAGAGGCTTCGAATATAGGATCTTGACCCTGTACTGCCATTCAGTTGGACCATGGCTCCTCTTGTCCTCTAACTCCATCCACCAGATTTAGGTTCTTACCTTTCAATAGCCAGAACTGCAAAAAATTTATGAATCTTGGTTTTAACATCTTTGACTAACTGTTAGGCACTTTGGGGAGATAGTTCCATAGCCTTTTTGTGTGAAGCAGTCCCTCCTGACATTACTCTGAATGACCCAGCTCCCACTCTCCCATACTCCTGCTGTCCCAAGTTGAGCTTAGTGGGTACAGTGTATTCCTACATGGAGTGTGGATTAATGTTACTGTATCAGCCAGTGAGATACAGACAGGTTTGATCTTACAGTCCCTCAAACAGCGTCTTCTTATGCCTCAAACTTTACAAGTTTCCACATGGGACATCATGCGGGACTTGAGACTGAAACCCGCAACAAAGGTAGGAATATTCCCAAAGAGAAAGCAGGATAGTTACACGTGGTAAAATGATCCCTCAAGCTCTTAAAAAAAGGTGGTACCAAGGATTGGGAGGACTTCCCATGAGCTCCCATAGTTACAGTACAAACAGATCTACTTTGTCTTATCAATTTGAGTGTCTGATTTATAGGATTAATTTGTAGACAGGATGGTATACTCAACTAGGCTCAAAGACTGCAAGTGGAGACTCCACGGTCGTTCTGCCTTGATTAAGTTTGGGGCAGGAACGCATTACTGGTAAGGCTGGTACGTGTGTCTGTCCCTAATCTAGAATCATACGTTGGCCAGACCAGGTAAGTATTTCCTTCCCTGAAGAATATCAGTGAATCAGATGATATTATGTCAATGGTGCCAATTTCATTGCCGCTGAGATTAGTTTTTACTTGCCAATTACACATTTCAAATTTAAGCCCCAGCAGCTGCCACAATGGGATTTGAACCATTGCCCCTATAGCATGGAGCCCAGATTATAGCCCAGTGACATTCCCACTGCATCATTATCATCTCCTCCTCCAGTCAGATGCTTGATTGAGGGGGCTCACTCTATATATATGCCAGCAAGTAGTAGGGAGCAACCCTCACCCCTAGATCAGAAACTTGTGACTTGGAGCTCCCTCTTCCAATTTAACCAAAAAGCTGAGCTGACATTTCCGTGCAATATTGAGAGAACACTGCATTTTGAATAAGCTGTTAAGCTGAGGATTTCTGTGCGTGCCTGTCCAAGTATATAGAAAGCACGCCACCGTACATTGTGAAGAAGTGTGTGCTCATAATATGATGACAAACATTTATTCCTGAATCAAAAACAGATTATTGTACAATCATAAAATACAAGAGGCCATTTATCCCTTTGTAACTCTGCCAGCTCTTTGAAAAGTATACTGAATTCATCCCACTGGCACTCTCCTCCTCCTCCGTAGTCCTTCAAACTACTCCAATGATCCCGTATTTATTCAATAATTACTGAGTTATCCAATTCTCCTTTGAAAGTTGCTTTTTGCATCTGCTTCCACCACCTTTCAGGCTGGGCATTCTGATCAATGTACTCAATAAAATAATTCTTCCCATCTCCCTCTTGGCTGTTTGGCCAATGAACTCTCTATTTCTGCCTCACTTCTTTCCTTAACATTCTTTAAAACCTACTGCCCTTTGGTCATCAGATCTGATATTACCTTACATGGCATCTTTTGTGCCTTATTTTATATTGCACACGTGAAGAGCATTAGGATAATTTATAGCATTAAAGGATGTCAAACAGATGTAATATGTTGTTGCTATTTTGTCTAAAACCTGTGTCCTTTAGATCCTGACCACATTACCAATAAAAAAAACAGCTTCGCCCTCTATCTGGTCTCTCAAAATCCTTTAGAATTTTGAGCACTACTGTTACTCTCCCATTGACCTACTACACTGGCAGGTAAACGATTCCAGTTTCTCTAATGTCTCCACAAACTGAACATGCACCATTCTCGTAAATCTCCCCCGCACCCTCTCCAAACACTGGCCATCCTTCCTTAAGTGCAGTGTCCAGAGCAGAATGCAATACTGCAGCTAGAGTCTGTGTCTGTGACTAAGAAAGGGTTAATGTGACTACCTTGGTGACAATGTGGCCTGTGGGACATTCTGGTGCTTCAAACTGCTCTTTGCACCTGATCATCTAACAAATATCAAGCCTGAGTGTTGCTAATCAGCTGTGAATCTTTCTTATATGCTAGATATTGAGACAAAAACATTGGGTAGCCACAGAAATACACAACTTTCAGGGCACACTGCCAGTGCCTGAATAAATAGACCCGAGCTGCACCCAAGATTGACCAAGTTCAGATGAGTCTACTCCCAGCAAAGTTTGTTGGTAAAAGGGCAAATGTTTCCAAACGTAATTTGATGCTGTGCCACAGTCGTGTCAACGAAGTTGCAGCACATGAAATAATAGCAACATGAACATAACACTGGCTGATCAAGCTGACAACGGATGTTTTTGTTGGACTGGAAGAAGGTTTACTGTAGAGTTCTCCAAGTCATTGGAACTCTTGCTTTTCCTGAGAAATATCATGAACTTAGACCTAGGAGTAGAGGGCACCATTTCAAAGCTTGTGAATGATACGAAGCATGGAAGCCTTGAGAACTGTGAGGAGGGCCATGTGGAACTCCAAATGCACAATGACAAATTGGAGGATGGGCAGACAGCTGGCAGATGGAATCAATGCAGGGAATTGTGAGGTGATACATTTTTGTAAGAAGAACATGGACGGTCAAATACAAACAAAAAGGCACAACTCGAAAGGGGGTGCAGGGGCAACAAAACCTGGGTCGATCTGCACAGAGATCACCGAAGGTGGCATGGCAGGCTGAGAGAGCAGTTATTTAAGCACAGCAGAATCCTGGGCTTAATCACGAAGGCCACCAGGTATAGGTGTAAGAGGATGCTGAATCTCAGCTGGACTTTTGTGTCCTCGGTACTGTACTTTGTGAAGACCTTGGACAGAATACAGAAAAAATGAAAAACTCAGTGATTCTGTGATTTCAGACCACTGTGCCGATATCAGTGCATTTCACCCAAATTCCAGAAGGAGATGGAGATGGTGTTCAGGAGGAGGCAGTGCATTCCAAACCAGAGCAATTTGCTATTTTGAGAAAATTCACATCATCCCCTGTTACCTTAAACCATACCACCCCCATGGTTACCAACACTTTCTACATTGGAAGGATGAAGGAACCGAGAATCAACAAACTGTTGCTAAGTTTGTAGATGACACAAAGATAGGTGGAGGATCGGGTAGTGTTGAGGAGGCAGAAAGGCTGCAGAAAGACATCGACAGGCTAAGAGTCTGGGCAAAGAAGTGGCAGATGGAATACAATGTGGGAAAGTGTGAGGTTATGGACTTTGGTAGGAAGAATAGGTGCATAGACTATTTTGTAAACGGGAAAAAAGCTTCAAAAATCTGAAGCACAAAGGGGCTTGGGAATCATAGTTCAGAATTCTCTTAAGGTTAATGCGCAGATTCAGTTGGCAGTTAGAAAGGCAAATGAAATGTTAGCATTCATTTTGAGAGGGCTGGAGTACAAGAGCAGAAATGTACTGCTGAGGCTATATAAGGCTCTGGTTGGACCACATTTGGAATATTATGAGCAGTTTTGAACCTTGTATCTAAGGAAGGGTGTGATGGCATTGGAGAGGGTCCAGAGAAAGTTTATAAGAATGATCCGGGGGATAAGGGGCTTGTCATATGAGGAGCGGTTCAGGACTTCGCGGGAATCTGATTGAAACTTACAGAATACTGAGAGATCTGGATAGAATGGACATGGAGAAGATGTTCCTATTTGTAGCAGAGACTAGGACTTGAGGGTACAGCTTCAGGGTGAAGGGACAACCCTTTAGAACTGAGATGAGGAGGAATTTCTTCAGCCAGAAGGTGGCTGATCTGTGAAACTCATTGCCACAGAGGTCTGTGAGGCAAACTCCCCAAGGGTATTTTAAGACATAAAGTAGATAGGTTCTTGATTAGTAAGGAGACCAAGGGGAGAAAGCAAGAGAATGAGGTTGAGAAACATATTTGCCATGATCAGATGGTGCAGCAGACATGATGGGCCGAATGGCCTAATTTTGCACCTGTATGTTATGGCCTTATGCCAGTGGGAACACTTTTTCCCTATCTATCTATCAAAACCCTCTACACGTCCTCTTTCACCTAGTCATAGGAGCTCATATTGGACAGTCTGAGATACGCCCAGATCACCCCAACTAAGGCCTAACCAGCAACTCCACCCACAAGAAGATGCCATGAGTAGGGTGGAGCTCGGGAGTAGCAGACACCAGAGCAGCTGAAATCCAGGCCACCCCAGTTACCCATGGTTCTGCAGCTCGCTGCCATGGAGAGTATCCAAGCTCAGGGCTCCATTGCCGTGCAGGCTGAGGATGGGGACGGTCCTGAGACAAGAACGGCAGGCGGTGAGGCCAAGCCATCAATGCTTGAGGGTATGCAAGGTGGTCAGGACAGTTCTCAGTCGACCCTAACTGCAGGTAACCTAGTTCAGTGTCCCAGGCAGCCTGGGAAAGGAAGGATACAGGCCATTTCTGATGAAGGGTTTAGGCCCGAAACGTCAAGTTTTCCTGCTCCTATGATGCTGCTTGACCTGCTGTGTTCATCCAGCCCCATGCTTGTTATCTAGGCCTCAGCTGGTGGTTCACTTGGCAGGAAAGTCAGCATGGGGCGTAATGGTCATCTCGGGCAGGACACTGGCTGATTGCACACAGTGACTGAAACAAAGTGAAAAGAAGTGGGAAGAGAAAAGAGCCGGAATGCAGGTCACACGACCAGCTGAAAACTGGTACCATAGAAGCATAGAAAATCAGATCAGGAGTAAACCATTCAACCCTATTCCACTCTTCATTAATGATCATCAAACTCAATATCCTGTTCCCCCAATATCCTTTGCTCCCTTTAGCCCCAAGTATATTACCCAACTCCTCCTTGAAATAATAAAATATTCTGGCCTTGACTATTTCCTGCGGCAGAGAATTCTAAAGACTCAGCATTCAGTGGGTGAAGAAATTTCTCCTCATCTCAGTCCTAAATGGTTTATCCCGTTTCTCTTGACTGTGACCCCTAGTTCTGGACTCACTGGTCATCGGTAACATTTTTCCTACGTTTACCCTGTCTAGTCAGGTTTGAATTTGTTAGGTTTGTAGGAGATCATCCTCCTCCTCGTTCTTCTAAACTCCAGCGAATATTGCTCGAACCGATCTAATCTCTCGTCAATCTCTGTGGATCATTAGACTGTGACCAGACTGGTGATCATTCTGCCTGTGAGCACAGAATTAATCCGACATCTCAGGCTCAGCAGCGAGACATTACGATCTGGAACATGTGCCTGAATGGGCGGTGGAAGCAGACTGTTGGTTGTAATTTTCAAAAGGGAATTGGATAAATTCTTGAAGGGGAAAATAAGATTGCAGGCTAATCTGTCTGGGCAACGGAACTCCAGTTCATGACATGTGTTATAACAGTGGGAAGCTTGCTATCGATCACAGTCTGTCATGTCTGGCACAGTTTGCTATGTCTGACACAACCTTCCATGGCAACTGTTGCCATGGCTACTGTTGCCAGCCAAGTAAAGCAAGAACAGCTTTGAACGTTATTCGACAAATCTTAGACTTCATAGCTGAGAGGTCCCAAGTGGGATTGAGTCAGGCAGGCTCAGAAGCCCTTCTTGTACAATTCCTGCGATTATTGTCGGATGACTGCGGCTTGGAAAACAGGACTTGGGCAGGTGTCGGGTTAAAAGAAAGGATTCAGCTCGGGGACAATAACTGCGAATGACGCATAGTAACTCTCACTGCCCCGGATACTTGAGCGAGGTGCAGAGTGGCAGATAGGGCGAGGTGCCCATTTCGAAGAGGGGTGGATACTCAGTGAGCTCGTCTAGTCTTAAGCAGAGTGGAGGTTGTCTCAAAATGGGGCAGGCTCTGTTTGGGAAGGGCAACACAATGAGTGCAAAATAGTGCCATTTGTTTCAGACCCTCTTCTGACATCAATTATCAGAATGATTACAACACAGAAGGAGGGCATTTGGTCCATCGAGTCCCTGCTGGTTCTCTCCATTTATAACTCATCTAGTCCCAAGGCCTTCTCTCCTTCAGATCATTATTTAGTCTCCTTTGCAAATCCCACAATTGAATCTGCCTCCTGTGACTTGAATAGGACCCCAGTCTACATTTTTGGTTGGATAGGAAGATGGCAGGAGAATTGGGCGGGGGGAGGCGCTATTTGAGAAACATATCAGCCATGATCAAACGGTGGAGCAGACTCAATGGGCTGAATGGCCTAATTCTGCTCCTGTATCATGGTCTTATGGACCCTGAACCCTGTTTATTTTGACCATTTCTAAGGGCATGAAAGAGGCCTTGGACCAAATGAAATGGTTTAATTTCTTTGAGAGGGAGGAGTTGGCTCTCAATAATCTTAGTGGTTGCTCACCCAGGTACCACCCACTACCCGCACTCACGAATCTGCCTCAGCCATCCCCGGTCTCTCAAATCACCTGTTTGTGAGCAGCACCAGGGATTTTCCAGTTTAGCACGCACTTAGGTCAGTTATATAGGGGCAGGGACAGGCCATTCTGTCCCTCAAGCATTCAACAGTCTCAAGACTGACGTATCCCTTAGCTGCATCCACCCACTTTGGTTTCGTAAATCCTTGGTACTTGTGGGCTAGAATAAAATCTATTGATCCCAGCTGTGAAACAATTTTGTTTTATTTATTCAGTACCAGCTGGCAATGGCAACATTTATTGCCCATCTATACGTGCCCCTTGAGAAGGTGGTGCAGAGCTGCCGTCTTGAACCACAAGACGGTAGACCCACAATACCCTTCGGGAGGGATTATGACCCAGTGACAGTGAAGGGTTAATCAAGCTGGTGCTTCTCTCGGAGAAAGGCTCTGCCACTCCTTGTCTGCAGGAAAGTTTCCTTCTGATCTCCCCTGAATGATGTGGCTCAAAGTTTGGGCCTACATGCCCTCTTGTTATAGACCCATACAGCTGTACAGCACAGAAATAGACCATTTGGTCCAACTCATCTATGCTGGCCAGATATCCTAAATTAATCTAGTCCCATTTGCCAGCATTTGGCACATATCCCCCCAACCCTTCCTGTTCATGTACCCATCCAGATGTCCTTTGAATGTGATAATTGCACCAGCCTCCACCACCTCTTATGGTAGCTCATTCCATACATACACCACACTTTTCATGAATAAGTTGCCCCTTAGTTCCCTTTTAAATCTTTTGTTCTCACCTTAAACCTATGCCCTCTAGTTTTAAGCTTCCCAATCCTGGGAACAGACCTTGACTATTCATCCTATGCCTCGTGATTGTATGAACCTCTATAAAGTCACCCCTCAGCCTCCGACATTCCTTCATTCTTTCCCATCAAGCAGTGGACATGGAAGGAACATGGATATATATTTATATGTCCCTCTAAAAGGCTGGGACGTAAGCTGGTATGTTTTCTGAGAGATGAAAGATGGTCCCCAAATTCACCATAGTCTCCCCTCACCACCATCCCCACTACACAACCACTGATAATAAACTGTTTTACAATGAACAGAGTAACTTTGATTCTACAGCATCAGTATAAGATGAGGTCAGCAGCTTCAACACTTGTCAACCCCAGAGGTCTCCCTGATCTGTGCAGTCAGCCTCCTCTGTGGACTGACCCAGCAGACCAGGGTGGGAGTCCGAGAGGCCGCACAATCATTGCTTATGAAGAATAAATAATAAAACACGTACTACCTTGGCTCTGATGTCCAAATGCAGCATCTGTCATCCAGGCATGAATTCTGTAGATGGAGCTCTATCTGTATTACACAGGGAGGGAAGTAGATGTTTAGTTTTCATTTGTCAGAATCTGGAGAGTCATATGACAGTTTCCCCTGAAACAGTGAAATCAGAGATCGTAACATTGCCCACTAAAGCTGTGCAGAGAACAAGGATCAAACAAAACAAGCTTCTGTTTCTCCGAATACTCCCCAACCATCCAGCTACTTCCACAATGACCTACACGATTCAAGCATCAGTTACAATTCAGTCTGTAAACTCACTCCTGGGTATCTATTATTCTATATATTAACCTCCCTATTCTCCCTTAATTAGATCGCAGCGTGTAACTCACTCTTGAGTATCCATTGCTCCCTATATCATACCCCTAGATTCCTCAATTATATTCTAGCCTGTACCTCATAGAATGGTAGAATGAACATAGAACATAGAACAGTACAGCACAATACAGGCCCTTCGGCCCATGATGTTATGCTGAACTTTTACCCTAAACCTAAGGTCTATCTAATCTCCACCTCTACTTTATACTACCATCCATATGCCTATCTAATAGCTGCTTAAATGCCCCTAATGAGGCCAACTCCACTACCGTCTCCGGCAATGCATTCCACGCCCTCTACCACTCTCTGAGTGAAGAACCTGCCTCTGGCGTCTCCCCTATATCCACCTCCACTCACTTTAAAACTATGCCCCTCGTAATAGCTACCTCCACTCTAGGAAAAAGTCTCTGGCTGTCCTGTCTATCTATACCTCTCATCATTTTGTACACAACTATCAAGTCATGGGTTTTGTATTGCTGGAGCATAACTTCACAGCTCTTGAACTCAATCCTTCTATTAATAAAAGCTAACACACCATACACCTTCTTAACAACTCTATCCACCTGGGTGGCAGCTTTCAGGGAACTGTGGACATGAATCCCAAGATCCCTCTGCTCCTCCACACTGCCAAGAATCTTTCCGTTAACCCTGTATTCTGCTTTCCAGAATGGTTAGAGTATAGAAGAAAATCTATGCCCCTTGGCCATGTGAACCTTCACCATTCAGATGTTCACCTAATTCCTTTTTGAAAGTTAGGATCCACAATACCTCCACCATATTCTCATGATGTGGGGATGCTGGTGTTGGACTGGGGTGGACAAGGTCAAAAATCACACAACATCAGGCTATAGTCCAACAGGTTTATTTGAAGACATTTGAAGAAGAAGCAAGACTCCTTCTTCAAATGTCTTCAAATAAACCAGTTGGTCTACAACCTGGTGTCATGTGATTTTTGACCATATTCTCAGGCAGTGACACTCCAGATCCTAACCACTCACTCCCCCAACAATGACACCTTTGGTTCTGTTGCCAATCATTTTAAATTGGTGTCCTCTAATTCCTGACCTATCTACACTAGAAACCTCTCTCTACCTACATTGCAATTTTGAACATTTCCATCAGAACTCCGCTCAACCTTCTCTTCACTAAGGAGAACAACCCCAACATCTCCAATCTATCCCTGCAACATTGCCAAAACAATACTTGTGAATCCTTTCTGCGTTCTCTCTAATGCCATCATGTGGTCCCTAATATGTAGAGCCCAGAATTTGTCACAAATCTCTAGCTGAAGCAAAAACCAGCATTTTACAATGGTTAAAGGCAGCTCATCACCACCTCTCAAGAGCAACTAGAGATGGGCAATAGTCACATTTCATAAATGAATAAAAATAAAATCATTTCCTTACTTTTGTACTCTAGGCCTTATTTATAATGTTCATGAAACTCTATAAATTATTAACAACTTTCTCAATCTGCCCTGTCACCACCAATGAGTTATGTTCATCTGCCCCCTGATCTCTTACACCCCCTTTAAAATTGTGTCTTTTTTTAACGCCTCCTTTTCTGGTTCTTCCAAATGAATCACTGCACACTCCTCTGCATTACATTTCACCTGTAAGATATTCATCTGCTCCACAAGCCTGCCCCTGTCCTACTGAAGTCCATTGTTATTCACTTCACAGTTCATAATACTTCCAAGTGTTGTTTCACCTGCAGATTTTGAAATTGTGACCTGTGAAGCCACGTCATTAATATAAAGCAAGCAAAGTGGCCGGTCCTAGACAGCTTCCTCGGGAAATGCACATGCGGCCATGTTATTCCACACATAAACCGAACAAATCCCTCAATTAGATTCCTGCCTGTGACTCTCTCCCACATATACTATAATCCAGGTAGAAACAAATATGGAATGTTTATAAAACACGCTGCTAAAACACTGCTCAATCTATAGTCCTCTACAACATCTTGTAACAATCTGATGTAATTTCTCTCCTGTTTTAGGAGTTGCTGCTGCCAGTGTGTCTTACTATCTTTACCCCATTTCTATCCTTGAATACAAAAGGAGACAATTTTTTTCTCCCTTACCCATGGCCAGTTATTTCTCTTTCCCTCTCCTCCTTTGTCTTGAAAGTTCCAACTCAATTCAGTTTCTGATCCTTGATTTCTACCACAGTTGTCTGCTAGAAACAGAGGGCTGGACAAGGAGGGAGAGATTTGTGTCGGTACTTGATTTTACACCGTGCCCAGTTTTACCTTATATTGATCGCATGTAAGAAGTGTTGCTTGCTGGATTGACTGCTGGTACCCTAAGTTAGACAAGGCATGGGGACCAAATAAGATGCATCAAAGGATATTGAAGGAAGTGAGAATGGAAAGTGAAGGGTCACTGACTTTTATGGGAAAGGTGCCAGTTGACTGGAAAACTGCAAAAGATTATACCCCCTTCAACAAAAAGATATAAATTAGCCCAACAATTACAGACCACTCAGTTGAACTTCAATGATGTAGAAGCTTCGAGAAACAATTGCTTGGAAGGGAATTGTTGTCACAGGGTAAAAGGTGTGTTGATTTGAAATGGTAGCCTGTTTTTTTAAGGGAAGTCATGTTTAACCAACTTGGATAACAGAAAGGCTTGATGGGGGTAATGCCATTGTTGTGCCACACATAGATTTCTGGATGGATTTTGATTCAAGGCCACGTAACAAAGTTGTGAGAAAAGCTACAGCTTATGGAATCAAAAGATTATTAGTAATGGGGATACAAATTGGCTGACCAAAACAGTACTCTGGCTGTGGCCGCACCGACACTCTGCATAGTTATTTCCCCAAAAATGTCCTTCCTGAGAGTAGGAGACCAAAACTGCACACAATACTCAAGGTGTGGCCTCACCTAGGCCCTGTATAACTGCAGCAAGGTAACCCTACTCATGCACTCAAATCCTCTCGCTATGAAGATCAGCACGCCATTAGTTTTCCTCACCGCCTGCTGCAAGACTGTTCCACCATGACATCCAGATCTTGTTGCAGTTACCCTTTTCCTAAACTGCCACCAGTTACGCTGACATGCACATACACACTTCCCATACTTCAACAGTGTTTAGAAATCAGAACTGTGAAGAATTTGACTCATCTTCCATCCAGGAACTCTGAGTACAAGGGGTCCTACGGAATGGTGGCATCTTCCCTACCTCTGGACCAGAAGTCCTGAATTCAAATCCCACCTACTCCGGAAGTTTGCCATAACATGCATGAACAGGTTAATCAGAAAATATCTACAACCTCTGACGCCCTTCCCTGGTTGCACATAGTTGCTGAGATCAGGAGCCGAACCTGGAAGCTTCTAGTGAGACACCACATCTTGGCCATGTTGCACGAACTTTGAAATCCTGACTTGAGAAATAACAGAGTTTTACCCAAGCTCTGCTGTTTCTTATTAGTATTGGAGACCAAGTACAACACCATCCTTAAAGATTAAGACAAGCCTACATTAAACTAAATAGAGGAACAAAAACAAAGTTGCTGAAAAACCTCAGCAGGCCTAGCAGCATCTGCGAAGGAAAAAACAAGAGTTAACGTTTTGGGTCCAGTGACCCTTCCTCAGTTCTGAGGAGCTTAACCTGCTGAGCTTTTCCAGCAACTTTGTTTTTGTTCCTGATTTACAGCATCTGCAGTTCTTTCGGTTTTTAAGCTAAATAGATGTTGGATAAACAAATAATCCAAGGTGTGTATTACCGCCTTTGCCACAAAAATGAACTCAAACATTCAGCCATCTCAGATTCACTTTTTCACCATTCAGTCTGAAGGGTTTGGAATGAAATATAGACAAAAAGCTAGAACGACTTGATTATGACACCATTCACCAAAGCTCTCTCCAGCTGACAGTTTTTTTTTGAAGTATAGTCACTGCTGCAATGTGGAAACAAACTGTCCATGAATATGCATGTAGTAAGATCCCACAATTGGGACTACGATCAAGAGCAGATTACCTGGTTTCTTTTTACATCATGTTTACCATAGGGGTGACTTTTGGCAAGGACACAATTGAGAAATGGCTCTGTGCTTTTTCAAATTGGACTTTTTGGGGTTGGGATCTTTTATACGCCCATGACAGGGGTGTTACCTCTGTTCTCCAAACACTTCCATTTCATGGTGAGCACTTGACAGAGTGGGATGTCTCAAGCAGCTTACAGCATGGAGCCACCCATGCACAAAACAACAATGGTGTGACAACAGGGAGTGTGTGTGACTGCAGTCATGGTTGAAATGGGGAGATTATGAACATTGGAACAAGAGTAGGCCATTCAGCCCCTAAAACCTGCTGCGCCATTCAATAAGATCATGGCTGACCTGTAGCTTAATTCCATATGCCTGCCTTGGACCCATATCCCTTGATAACCATGCTTAATAGAAATTGCCAATCTCAGATTTAAATATAACAATTGAATTAGTAGGATGCTTCTGCAAGTTGGGGTTCTGTAATACATTGGTATAATTTGGGAAACAAATTCTGGAACATAAAGTTGTGATGGTGGAAAGCTGAATTACTGCTGGCTGGACTGAATAGAAGGGGCATCTGGGATAAACAGGGCAATGAGAATCCTTTGTGTATTCCCTGCTCTAATTCACTGTATAACTGACAAAATACTGGATTGGAGATAAAAGGTACAGCAGATGCTGGAGAATCCGAGATAACAAGCATGGGGCTGGATGAACACAGCAGGTCAAGCAGCATCATAGGAGCAGGAAAACTTGACGTTTCGGGCCTAGACCCTTCATCAGAAATGGGGGAGGGGAAGAGGATTCTGAAATAAATAGGGAGAGGGGGGGAGGCGGATAGAGGATAGATAGAGGAGAGGATAGGTGGAGAGGAGGCAGACAAGTCAAAGAGGTGGGGATGGAGCCAGGAAAGGTGAGCGTAGGTAGGGGGGTAGGGAGATAGGTCAGTCCAGGGAGGACGGACAGGTCAAGGGGGCGGGATGATGTTAGTAGATAGGAGATGGGGGTGTGGCTTGAGGTGAGAGGAAAAACAGGTTAGGGAGGTGGAGATGAGCTGGGCTGGTTTTGGGATGCGGTTGAGGGAGGGGAGATTTTGAAGCTTGCGAAATCCACATTGATGCCATTGGGCTGCAGGGTTCCCAGGCTGAATATGATTTGCTGTTCCTGCAGCCTTCGGGTGGCATCACTGTGGCATTGCAGGAGGCCCAGGATGGACATGTCGTCTGAGGAATGGGAGGGGGAGTTGAAATGGTTCGCGACTGGGAGGTGCAGTTGTTTGTTGCGAACTGAGCGCAGGTGATAGGATTGTATTCATTGGGCTTCAAAAGAATGAGGGGAAATCTCACATAAAATTCTAACAGGACTAGACAGGGTAGAAGCAGAAAGGATGTTCCTGATGTCCAGGGACTCCATGGTTGCTCAGTGGTTAGCACTGCTGCCTCACAGTGCCAGGGACCCAGGTTCGATTCCACACTTGGGCAACTGTTTGTGTGAAATTTGCATATTCTTTGTGTGGGTTTCCTCCCACAGTCCGAGGATATGCAGGTGAGGTGGTTTGGGCTTGCTAAATTTCCCAGAGTGTCCACAGAAGTGCAGGGTTATAGGTTTAAGCTAGGGAAATGGGTCTGGTTGGGAGGGTAAGTGTGGTCTCAATGGGCCGAATGGCCTGCTTCCACACTGTGGGGATTCTGTGATTCCAGATCAGGTGGTCACAGTCTTAAAAATATGGGCTGAGGTCATTTAGGACTGAGACGTGGAGAAATTTCTTCACCCAGCAAGTGTTGAGCCTATGGAATTCTCTGCCACAGCAAGCAGGTGAAGCCATAAACATCAATGCTTTCAAGAAAAAAAGTAGATATATCTATAAGGACTAAAGGATCAAAGAGTAAAAAGAGACAGCAGGATCAGGGATGATCAGCCATGATTATATTAAATGGTGTAGCACAGAACTGAGAGGCTTACTCCTACTCCTATTTTCCATGTTGCTATGCATGTTTAAGCATCACAGAACCTTACATCACAGAACCTGGCCATTTAACCTACTGTGCCTATGTCAACTCTTTGAAATTAGCTTCACTCCTCACCGACACATATTTCCTACATTTGTAACAACTTTCCCAAAGAACCTGTAAATCCCAAACTCACTTTCTGTCACTCGAATTGATAATCTAGGTGGAGAGTCCCACTGATGGATACTGATGCACTGTCAGTGGGATTGACTTTTGCGTCAGATATTAAACTGATGCTATATTAGCGCTCTCAGGTGGATATAAATGATCTTCCGCAACTGTGTGAAGGCAAAGTTAGAAGTCACATGACACCAGGTTATAGCCCAACAGGTGTATTTGAAATCACAAGCTTTCGGAGCGCTGTTCCTTCATCTGGTGACCTGCTGGACTATAGCCTGTTGTCATGTGACTTCTGACTTTGTCCACCCCAATCCAACACTGGCACCTCCACATCATGTTCGAAGGAAATCAGGGAAAGGCTTCATAGAATATTGGTCAATATTTATTGGTTATGTGGTCTTTACAACACTGCAGTTTGTGGGAGCTTGGTGTGAACAAATTAGCTATGACATTTCTTATATTATGGTATGGATAATTGCAGCTATACAACCCTGTGGTTACAAAATAGATGGAGAGAAATAGATGAGGTCAGCATGGTGACTCAGTGGTTAGCATTGCTGCCTCACAGTGTCAAGGACCCGGGTTTGATTCCATCCTTGGGTGACTGCCTGTGTAAAGTTTGCACATTTCTCCCTGTGTCTGCGTGGGTTTCCTCTGGGGGCTCTGGTTTCCTCCCACAGTGCAAAGATGTGTAGGCTAGGTGGATTGGCCATGTTAAATTTCCCAGTGTCCAGGGATGTGTCGGCTAAGTGGGTTAGCCATGGGAAATTGCCCACACTGTCCAGGAATGTGGAAATGCAGGGTTACACAGATAGAGTCGGGAGTGGGCTTGTGTGGAATTATCTTTGGAGGGTCAGTGTGGACTCGATGGACCGAATGGCCCACTTCCATGCTGTAGGGCTTCAATGATTCTATGAAATTGTTGCCATTCATAACAGGAGAAGGCACAGATTTAAAGTGATTACAAAAGTAAACATGACGTGAGACAAGAGATAATAGGTACTGCAGATGCTGGAGAATCCGAGATAACAAGGTGTGAAGCTGGATGAACACAGCAGGCCAAGCAGCATCATAGGAGCAGGAAAGCTTGACGTTTTGGGCCTAGACCCGAAACGTCAAGCTTTCC
>JAHRHZ010000061.1:24694508-24715435 GCA_024137785.1 Ginglymostoma cirratum
TGTGTGTGTGTGAGTGAGACAGTGTGCCTGTGAGGTGAATTCTGTTAGAGTCGTAGAGATATACAGCATGGACACAGACCCTTCAGTCCAATTTGTCCATGCTGACCAGATGTCCCAAATTAATCTAGTCCCATTTGCCAGCACTTGGCCCATTCCCTCTAAACCCTTCTTATTCATCTACCCATCCAGATGCCTTTTAAATGTTGTAACTGTCACAGAAAAGCCATCTGCTCCTACTTAGAGATAAAAGGTTTTCATTTTCTGATGAAGGGTTTAGGCCCGAAACGTCAAGTTTTCCTGCTCCTATGATGCTGCTTGACCTGCTGTGTTCATCCAGCCCCATGCTTGTTATCCTGGGTCTGGAGTGTGCTGCCGTGAAGTGCAGTGTAGCCAGATTCAATTGAGGCATGAGACGATTAGTTAAATAGAAATAATGCGCAGTCTCAGGGTATAGCTGGAAGGATAGTTATAAGATGTAATGCTCATTTGGACAGCAGAATGGGCTGAGTACCCTCCCTCTGCACTGTGACAAGTCTGTGATTCTGAAAACACTTTGAGACCCTTTGAAATCAGGAAAGACTTGCATTTGCACAGCACTGTTGTTTCTTGTGTGCAAACCATAATTCCTATGGTCATGATGTTTTAGTTTTTAATTTTGAATAATCTTTTTCTGTTACGTATATCTAAGTTAAGCTTCAGAACGTAAACTTGCAATGTCACACTGTACTTATATCCGCCCACCACTGGGGGGGGGGGGGGTTCAGCAATGCCTATACTCTGCATTCAACATCACCTCAGCCTGTGTTGAAGGCACATTTGTTTCAAACAGAGCTACGTCTCCACTTCTCAAATTTCTGTCAGTGCTGATAAAAAGAATGATAAATAATAAATGATATCAGAGTAAAATATAAAAATAAGGTCAAAATCTATCACACTGCTGTGCTTTCTCTTCACAGTTTGTACTGAACCAGGTTATCCATTCTTTCTGAAAAGATGCAAACATCTCTCTGCATTAACTAATTCTACAATAAAACACTAGTTTCCAACAACATTAAAAGCACACTGTGCCACATTAACAATATTTTTCTTTTAAAAAAGGAGGAAAAATGACAGTAGTTTAAGACAATTTACAGTTTACCTGCGCCCGTACAACCAAGCAGTTCTCTGCATTCAAAGCCTAGCCCACACAACAGTTAATCTTTTACTCACTGCAGTTTCATGTTCACTTAACAATTAGGCATTGTGATCCCAAGATCTTGAAATCTGGAGCAGGTACAGCAGACCGACCATTAATCTAACAGGCTGTTCATACCAAGCCTGCAGAGGGACTTTTTAAAATGAAATTCATGGAACGTAAGTGTCACTTGCAAGGCTGCTATTTATTGCCCATCGTCAATGTTCCTTGAGAAGGTGGTAGTGAGCCACTTTTCGTCCATGTGGTGTAGATAAACCCACAAGCACTGTTAGGAAGGGGATTCTAACTAAACATTGTCACCATTGAGGGTCTCAGCCTGGCAAAGGATCAATACATCTGGGCAAACTGCATTGAAACGGTAATTAACAACATACACTGTTATTAATGCGGAAACCATCCAGCAAATTTGCTAGATTAAGAGGTATTGCATGCACTGCTAATCTCCAGAATCTTCTGGGTTTGCACATTAATTGCCCATTAAAATCACCACACAAAGTTAAATCTGGTCATTAACTGTGTAAGTACCCTTTTAATGACATGATAATTATGAGCATAATGCCAATTAACCTCTCTGGACTAGAAAGGAAACAGTTTAAAGTGTCCAATCTTTTTGCAACAGGTAGTAATTGGAGTTATAGATTCACACACACTGAATATTTAACTGTTTTTACTTTCTCAAATTACTTTTCCTTTCTGTTTCCATTCTCCCTCCATTCCTGTCTTAATTCAGTCTGGCTTTCCTTCTCTTTTTTTCTTTTTATACCTCAGATGACTCTAATTCATCCTCTTTTGCCAGCAATCTGCTGTTTCTCTCTCAATGCTTAAATCCCACTGGTTCAAGACATTCACGTTGGATCTACCATTCAATGAAGTCCATAGCCACAATGTGGCATTAAAAACCCGCTCCTACAGCAAATCAGCCAGTGAAACATTTTGAACTGAGGGGTGCCAGAAAATGGGCATTGTGTACTACTGGCACTGTCACTGAGGGCATGTGCATGTCAGGCTCTATATACATCAGATATTCTGCATATCGTGCACACATTTGGTGCCTGTACGATGTAATGTGTAAAAGTAGGCATTCTGAATTTTGGTTGTGTACAGGCCTCTACCCATTGGACTTTGGAAGACTGAGGTCACCTTAGTAAAAGATATAAGATCACTAGGGGTCTTATAGGAAAGATTCAGAAAGGTTGTTTCCGCTCATGGGAGAGTCTAGGACCAGAGCACATCATTTCAGAGTAAAGGCAGAGATGAGGAGAAATTTCTTCTCTCATAGGGTAGTAAATCTGTGGTATTCTTTACTGCAGAGGGTTTTTAAATCTGGATCAAGGCTAAGATAGACAGGTTTTTAGTCAATAAAGGAATCGAGGGTTACAGGGTAAAGGCAGGAAAGTGGAGTGGAGAATCATCAGATCAGCCATGATCTCATTGAACAGTGAAGCAGACTCGATGGGATGAATGCCCCTTTATTTTATGGTCGGCTTATAGTACCGTGGAGCTCCTTTAAGAATAGTAGATAGGAAGGTAGAGTAGGAGGGAAATGGAAAGAAGGAACTTGATTTGATGATGGATATCTCTTAACTTTTGTAACCTGTTTGCAGAGGAAATGTGGCATCATTGGGGAGAATCTGTGGAAGCTTAGAGATAAAGTGAGTGACAGAAGAGCAAGGGAGAGGACAAGATAGAAAGTGTAAAGCACGTGAAGGGGAGTTATAGGAATGATTTGGTGTGTGAAACAGGATAAGTGAGTGGCAAGATGGAGGAGTAGGAATCAGGGTTGTTGGTTTGAGGAAAGCATGAGGGATTAACGGCGCTTTGAAAATTTTTGCCACATCTCTGCAACTCAAATACAGCCTATTGTCACCGACAGTTCCTTTCCTCTCCTCATAAACACATCCTCAAACGTTCACCCTACCAAAACAAAAATACAAAGTGAAAAAGAGACCCGAGGGAGACGCTGTTAAAGGAGAGCTAGAGATAGAATTAGAGGAGGAGAAGGAACCAACATAAAGATATGAAAGGGGAGGAACAGAAAGAACATAATCTCTGACTAAGCATGTGCATTGGCATGGGAGATCAAATACAATCAAAGCCCTCTCCTGGAAACATTGACTCCTGTGAGAGTGTGACTCATTGCCTTTAGCTTGTCCTTTTGTGCTTCACCCAAGTGACCATGAGTCATAGGCAAGTCTAGACAGCGATCGTGGGTTCTTTGATTGGGAAGGCAGGATTAATCAAGTCTTCTCCTGTCCGCATTCCGACATCCCCTGGCTAAGAGTTGGCCAGGAGAAATGGGAAAGCCTGTCTGACATCCGGACCCACATCCCTCAAGCCTGCCAAGGGCCACTTCTGTTTGAGTGGAATGAGCAAGGATAGAATGCTATGACCTCCTTCCGACTCCGATTCACATTAGACACTGCCCATATTCCACGTGGGCATAAGCACTTAGAGATAAAGCACAGCCTTCACTATCAGACTGCCCACTCTTCCCAGCCAGGGCAGCACATCACTACAAAAAGTGAGGAGAGAAGGGAATGAATTGGCAAGAATTGTTCATGTGATCCCGTTTCCCACTTTCCAAACCTTTCAATGTCTTCTTCCCCTTTTCTCACAGGAACCCAGTTCTGTCACTCAGGCCACCAACAGTGTCTGACTGTATCCCTAAGCCTTTTGTGTTGGAACGGCTATGCTTTAGAACCCTCTGAGTCAGAGCATCTGACCAGGAGGACCACCCTTGCCAAGTTTAGACATGAACAACAAACACGTTCGGACCGGCTCACGGGCAGTGTATCGCTCTCTGACCTTGAGTGTGCAAACTCCGTGTGGAAAAGAAGAGCAAAGTCACTATTACTTTTGTGGCCACAGAATTGCTGGTACTGCTGACTGAATGAAAACAATCAGCCAGCCCACCCCACCACCACCTTAATGTGAAAGAAAACACTTTAGCAAATAACTTAAATAGCTACATCGATTGGTAAAAATACTTCAGTCGGCCAGAAAATACTTCAACGCTTCGTTAGGCAAAATATATATAAAATCAAAGTGATTCAGTACCTGGTCCGGAAACAAATAGTCTCCCCCCGGTCACGGATATTGGAAGAGGAACAGTTCCTACGTCCTGTGCCAGCGATGACTGGAATTTACTGTTTGAAATTTTCCAAAGGAATGAGAAAGGCCGAGAGGGAGAAGCAGAAGGTTGGAAGATGGCGGGGGGAGGGGTGGTGGGGGAGTGAGGTAAGAGTTTGAGGGCGAGGGTGTGGGGTTGGCTCGATTGAGGAGGGGACGCTGTGTGGGTTTCAGAGAAGGGGGCAGTTTAGATCCGAGCTCCTATAGCCCCCCTCGTCTTGCCCTCCCGCAAAAATCTCACTCAGCCCTCTCCACCGAAACTTTGACAAAAGAAGAATTTTAAAAATAATTATGACAAAAAAAAATTCCAGATGTTCTTTCTTTCGCCCCACACAGATCCCATCTTGGAGGAAATGTTGGAATCCTTAAATGACCGATCCCAGTTTAAATTCCAGGCACGAAACACTCTGCAGTTAATGTTATACCAGTCATCTCACCACCCCCTGTACTTAGAGAGGGAGTGAAACAGGAGGTGCTTCAAACTGATTGAAACGCCTCTGACCATTTCAGTTCCAATACTTTTAATGTGTATTTTTTTCTCTCCCTTCCTCCCCGGTCAGGGAATAATTCCACCAGTTCCTCCAGAGGCGAGTGACATCAAAGAAAGGGAGGTGAAGGGAGAAGAGGGCACTGAGACAGCGCGTACTGATCTCGCCTCGCTTTGCAACAACTCTAGTGTATTACTGTTCCTTTGGCTTGGCCATGACCAAAGCCTTTGTTGTGCCCTGTCACAAAGATTTTCAAAACATTCCCCTCCCTTGCCTCCGTCAGGACAGTCAGATTTAAAAAAGAAATTACCTCCGCTGCACCCCCCAACCCCACTCTACCAAAAAAAATTCTCTCTCTCTCATGACGCGCGATACAATCACTTTCAGATTCCTTGTTACTTTCCCCTCCCCTCAACTTTTCCTCTTTTATTTCGGGGGAGAATTAGGAGATAAACAGCAGAATTTCTCAGGCATGAAGAGGACAGCCTCCTGGTGCTCTGCCAAAAATAAGGGAAAAAAAAGACAAGCTAACAGCATAATAGCAAAGTTGTGCTTCTGAGCTTAACCGCTCTCTCTCAGCGTGGGCATGGTCACTCAGCAGTCCGCCATTTTGTGTGCTGTGCAGACGTACGCTGCTCTTCATTCTCTCTCTCTCTGCGCCTCACTGTCATTTCCCCTTGCTCTCTCTCTTTCTCATCCTGTTTTTATGTCCATCGCATTCTATCCTGTTCCTCTTTCTCTTCTGTATCTCTATCCTCACTGTTTCTGCATCTCCCTGGTTTTGTCTCTCTCTCTTTCTCTCGGCCACGCATTCCTTTTAACTGCTTCCTCTGCTTCCTTATTCTCCTTCTCTCTCTTGCAGATTATTTGCTCACTCTCACTCTGTGCCTTTTTTTTCTGCGATTATGTTTACAGCCTTCTTCACCTGCCAAGCACTTGCAAACACTGCTTTGTCTGTACCTCCCTCTGCTTCTCTCTATCCCTGCCCAACTCTCTGTCTATCCACCCTTCTGTCTGTATCTCTACCTGTGAATTCTGACTCTGCCTGCCTTTCTAATTGCTTTCCCTCTATGCCTGCTTGTCTGCCACAATCTCATCTCGCTTTTGCTTCCTTGTGCCTCAGTGTGTATCGCACTGTTTCCCTCTGTAACATTCTCTTGTGGGTCTCTGTCTCCAATCTCTCCCTGTGGCAAATCTATTTGCTTTTCCAAAATGCAAGCTAGAGAGGTAGTTCCCATGAACCTTCGTCTCTGAGTCACACAGAAAGGGAAACAAAAGAAGGAATCCTCGCTCCAGAAGATTGTCTATTTCGCATCCTGACACCAGCTGGCAACTTATAGAATTAGGCAAAATGCATCACCTTTGGGAGGTTGGTGTCATGGTAACACCTGCTTGGCACACTGCCCAGTGCTCTGCACTATGTGACTCTGACGGTTTTAACTGGTTGAATTCCAGCAGTCCCCGCTTTCCTGACATGTTGCCAAGCTCTTTGTGCCTTTGAGTGAGAGTGATGTTGTTACCCATTGAACCAAAGTGGCACTGTCTCTGTTGACTACCTCAGTGAAGGCTTGTCCCCAGTCTATCTGATGCTCAGACCATCCTCTGTGGGTGAGTGGAATAAGGCAGCAGGAGGTCATGTGGGGGTGACGATGAGGAGTGGCTTTTCACCCATCCTGACCACAACAACGGCCTACTCGCTCAAAGTGGGAAGCTCAAATCTACTTAACCAAATCCACATCTGTGTCTCAATTTTTTTGGTTAAAAAAGGAACTTATTTGCCAATCCATACAAAAGGAGAGGTTTAAGAACCCCTATAGTGTGGAAGCAGGCCATTCAAGTCCACACTGACCTTTCAAAGAGCATCCCAACCAGACCCATTCCCCTACTCTGTCCCTGAACACTGTGGGCAATTTAGCATGGCCAATCCACCTTAACCTGCACATCTTTAGATTGGGGGAGGAAACCAGAACACTCAGCAGAAACCCACACAGACACAGGGAGGACATGCAAACTCCACACAGACAGTCACACAAGGTTGGAATTGAACCCAGGTCCTTAGCACTGTGAGGCAGCAGTGCTAACCATTAAGCCACCATGCTGTTCCTTAATAAAGATGACCAAATGATACAGTTAAGCCATAAAGATTAGACGAGGAGCCAGTTTTCCATGGCAGATTCAATAATAACTCTCAGAACAAAGTCTCAAAAAGGTCAATGTTTCTGGTGCTGTGTATGGGGAAAGATTGAGCCTAGCTGGATAGCTAGTCAAGAGAAAGGACTGAATGGCCTCAGTCTGTGCTGAAAAATTCCATGTTTCTATGAATAGCCTCTGAGCAACATGTTGTGATGTGCAGTTAATGTAAAATCCAGAGATTTGTCATCAGGCTTTGCAAGTTGTCCAGATGGGGGCAATGAGTGGAATTAGTAGTGAGAGATACAAGGGGATTATGGAGGGTCTGAGGGGCATAGTGAGGTCAGTGTAATGGTGGTTAGATGGGGGCAGGTGCTGAGGGTGTCCACCAGGGCCTACATTCACAGCCATCTCTTGCTGTTCTCTAGATGTTCTCTTGATGCACTATGCAGTTGTAAAAGGACTCAGACAATGCCCAGGCTGAGTGGACAACACGGTTGCTGAAGGTTCAGTTCTGATGCCTGGAGCAGTGGGCTGGGGGAGCCTTCCAGCACAGTCTAAGCAGAGTGTGCCACATCACCCTTATGCCGCACACAACTGGAGCAAGCAACAAGACAATGTGGCAGATGCTGAGGAGCTGGAAGAATGGGATGAGGGCGGCCCTGAGCTGGAGGAAGTTCTCCTTGTGCATGACGGAGCTCAGCTGCATTGGGCACTACAAGGCAGTGAGGACCTGGTGTAAGACGTGAGCTGGGTGCTGAAGACCATCATGGACGTCAAGGTCAAACTTCAACATTTGGTTCACATTGTGGGATGAACTGCAACCTGTATTTGTTTCCTTGTGCTCCATTTGTTATCTGTCAATAAAAAAAACTTACATTTGGACCTGTCCGATTGCTTGCCTATTTGTCATATTCCCCTACAGGACAACACTGGGCATTGGGGAGAGAGGAGCAGGGACTGAGAGAGAGATGTGCTCCAATGGAATGTAACTAAGGTCAAGTAAACTGAGTGCCCTGCTTGTTAAAAAGTGATGAGAGTGAGATGTGGAAGGGAGTGTCAACCTGTGTGCCATGGGCAACATGGTTTTATAGCTGCCGTGCCAAGAAGGGTGGTGTGAGATTGCCAACACGTCAAGGTGCCCAGCAGCATCTTTACAACAGACAGTGTGATTATTGAGGGCTGTCAGCCTCTTAGTTGAGTGGTGAGTTGTTCTGGGAACAGTGCACGGTAAGAAGGGGTACAATTCAGACATAAGGTCACCTGTGGGATCGGAGAGGTGTTCACTGACGTGTATTTGGTAAAAACTGAAAGAACTGCGATGCTGAAAATTAGAAACAAAAACAGAAGTTGCTGAAAAGGCTCAGCAGGTCTGGCAGCATCTGTGAAGAGAAATCAGAGTTAATGGTGCAGGTCATGTGACCATTCCTCAGAACTGATGGTAGCCAGGAAAATGTTGATTTATTTGCAGAAGATAGGGTGGGGGGAAGGGGTTAAGGAGTAAACGATAAGTGGGGTTAGAGCCCAAACAGACAAAGAAGTGGATAACCTGCTGAGCTTTTCCTTTATTCATGAATGGGATGAGGGCAATGCTGGCTATGCAGCATTTATTGCCCATCCCTAATTGCCCAGAGGGCAGTTAAGAGTCAACCACATTGCTGTGGGTCTGGAGTCACATGTAGGCCAGACCAGGCAAGGATGGCAGTTTTGTTCTCTAAAGGACAATAATGAGCCAGATGGGGTTTTTTTGACAATCAGCAATGGATTCACAGTCATCAGTGGATTCTTATTTCCAGAGATTAATTGAATTCAAATTCCATCATCTGCCATAATGGGATTTGAACCTAGGTCCCCAGAATGTTATCTGGGTCGCTGGATTAACAATCCAGCAATAATACCACCAAGCCATCACCTCCCCTTGCTCTGACAACTCCTGCTTTTGTTCTTGAGTGGATCATGATCTGGTTAGGAGGGTGACTAGGTATTAATGGAGACTGTTAGTGGCTAGCAATCGATAGCGTGTAATGGCAGACTGCGTGATAACAAGGCCTGGTGTGTGGGGGGGTGCAGGGGGCTGGGACATGAGTTTGTGCCCTAAAAATGATATTGAGGTACAGAGGGCTGCAGGGTTCCCATCAGAAAATGAGGTCCAGCTTGCACTGAGCTTTATTGGAACACTGCAGCAAGCCTGAGACAGAGATATTGGCCAGGGAACAGGGTATGTGTGTTGAAGCGGCAGGCAACTGGAAGCTCCAGTTTGTTAAGATTTGGTGAGAAATCTCACTCAGCCTTGTTGCAAGAATTCCTCCGAAAAACCCAATGCATCGCATGAGCTGTAAAAAAGGCAAGATTCAGCACAAAAGGAACATCACCAGCTCAGTCATGCAGCACGGAAACAGACCTTTCAATCCAGCCAGTCCATGCAGGCCATAATCCCACCTGTCTGCACTTGGACCATATCCCTCCAAACATTTCTTATTCATGTACTCAACTAAATGTCTTTTAAATGTTGTAACTGTGCCTGCATTCACCACTTCTTCAGGAAGTTTGTTCCACACACAAACCACTCTCTGTCTAAAAACACTGCCCTCATATCTTTTTTAAATCTTTTTCCTCTCACCATAAAAAATGCCCCCTAGCCTTGAAATCCCCCACCATAGGGAAAAGGAACCTGCCATTCACCTTACCTCTAGCCCCCATGATTTTATAAACCTCTACAAAGTCACCCCTCAACCTCCTACGGTCCAGTGAAAGAAGTCCCAGTCTATCCAGCTCTCCCTATAAATCAAACCCTCCATTCCCAGCAACACCCTAGTAAATCTTTTCTGAACCCTCGCCAACTTAATAATATCCTTCCTATAACAGGGCGACCAGAACTGTCGCTCACCAAGATAATAGCTGAAGTGATTCTAGTCTCGATTGCATTTTCCTATTTGATCCCTTTGGTCTTGGCACAAACTCTACGGTGCAACACCGAGAGACTGCTGTACTGCCAAGGGCCCTGATATGTGGATGAGGCATTGAGTAGAATGCCCTTTTCATGGGATATAGCTGTTGATGGCTAGGCAAGTACTTTTTGCTGATTCCTAAATACCTAGAGAGCAGCTAAAGGTCAACCCCATTGCTGTGAGTCTGGAGTCAAATGCAGGCTAGGTAAGAATGACAGATCTGACTCCCTGAAGGGTACTGACCAACCAGATAGGCTTCTATGACAATTGACAGTGGTTCCATGCTCACCAGCAGACAACTAGTTTTATTTTTAAATTCCTGATTTTTAATGAACTCCAATCTCACAATCTGCCATGGTGGGGTTGGAACCCAGGAGCACAAAGTATCAGCTTATACCTCTGGATTGCTAACCCAGTGATGTGACCACTGTGTCACCACCTCCTCCTTGCTGCAAATTTGCTGCTGTGTTTCGTACCCGACAATGGTAGGAAGTGCTTTTAGGTAGCCTAACATTGTGAAAGGTGCTGTGCAACTTCTATCACATTTAATTCTACAGAATGTTTCAAATCCCACCTTGACCTCACCACCATCACAACCCCGTCTTTCAATCCTTTGAGATATTCGCGTTGTTCCATATTTACCCTCTTGCCTACACACCTCTCAGTTGCCAGGGCCTCTTCAGCTTCCTTCTCCTCCCTGCTCCTTCAAGATGCTTCTTTGAAATGCTAATCCAGATATGAATCATCTGCCCAAATATTTCCAGTGTTAAAGTCTTTTTATTATGGCTCCTGTGAAGCATCAAGGTGCAGTTTTACTATATTAAAGGTGGTGTATAAATGTAGATTATTGCTATTATTCTCTCCAAGCTGCAATGAGTAGGTTGGGACTGGTTAAGTCAGACCCTGTGATAATCTTGGAGCTTGTTGGTCGGTGACATGGCAGACAACAGTTGCTATGTCAGCCATGTCTCGTTTAGTAGCTCCCTTTGCTCGGAGTTAAATTCTCATTCCAGAGCGCTTGAGTACAAAGACTTAGGCTAACTTCCCAGTGCAATACTGAATGAGTGCACTATCTGAGCTGGTGTCTGCATTGTTCAATCATTCTGGGTTCGTAATGAGAGATTGTTTACCACTGATGTTTACTGTGCTTGATTAGTTAAGCCTGGGTGTGGACTCAGAGTAAAGGAAAGTAATTGTAAAAAATCGCCCAAAGCACGTAGACATTTTTAAGGGCTAAATAAAACTTGTTACACAAAGTCATCCCTGCACATCTCCAAGATCGAGTAAGGCAATGGTTCGGAAAGAGTTAACAGTCACGTACATTCAGCTCTACCCATTCTGCCGTCACAAACGGTCCATTGGTGGAGATGTGAGTTCTATAGAACTCTGAAAAACAGGACTCAAACAATTAACTGTATTTCTCTCTCTGCCAGACCTGCTGAGGTTCTCCAGTACTTTCTATCTGTGTTTCAGATTTCCAGCATCCACAGTATTGTTTCTTATTCATTCGCAGGATGTGGGCATCACTAGCTAGGCCAGCATTTACTGCCCATCCCTCATTACTCAGAGGGCATTTAAGAGTCAGTCCCATTGCTGTGGGTCTGGAGTCATGTGTAGGCCAGACCAGGTAAGGATGGCAGTTTCTTTCCCCAAAGGACATTGGTGAACCAGATGGAATTTTTCCCTGACAATTGACAATGGTTTCATGGTCATCATTAGACTCTTAATTTCAGATGTTTCATTGAATTCAAATTCCACCACCTATTGTGGCAATATTCAAAGCCAGGTCCCCTGAACATTACCTGCGTATCTGGTTTAAAAGCGTCATGATAATATAACCTTTACCTCCTTTTATTTGAGTTTGAATCTAGTATTCAGAGGGAGCAGATGTATTCTGTACAGTTGCTATGAATCTGAATAATTATGCCTGACTAGTCATCTATTTGTGTTCATTCTATCATTCAATGCACCATTTTGTTGACTAGAAACTTTGCCACTTCTGTCAAGATCCTGTGACTGTGTATGGTCCACCAGTGATCATTAAGCAGGCCCTAGATAAAATAGCGACCAAAGAGAATTAATGGTAGGGAGCTTCCTCAAACAACCCTTACCCTGAGCCATTCACTGACAGAAGGGGCAGATACCACAAGGTGCAGTAGTGACAATCGAGAAATACAACATCTCATCTGAAAGATGGTTGTGAAGGGTTGTTTGGTGAAATGTGAAAGATCCGATGTCGCTATTCAGAAAAGGAGCAGGGAGTTCTCTCTGACGTCCTGGCCGACACGTCCTCCTCGTTTCATGTCACAATGAGGGATTATCTTTCATTATCCCATCATTGCTCATGGGAGATTCCTGTATGCAAATTGGTTATTGGATTTCTGACATTGTAACATGTGAAAAGCCATTTCATTGGCTGGAAAACACTTTGAGAGACCTGGTAGGCTATGAGAAGTGATTTATAAATGCATATTTTTCTTTCTTTTCACCCTGTGGATAATCACGGATTGTGGCAGTCATTGTACTGTACATAATTGGATATCTCATTGACTGTCTGGTTCAGCTTGATGATGATCACCACCAGCAAAACAAAACAACGTGCATTTATATTACATTTTTTAAGTCAATCTGTTCAGATATGTTACTGCCTCTCTGGAGCAGGTATGGCTTGAACCTGGGCCTCCTGGTTCAGAGGTACAGAAACTACAAGTGTGTTGAAAGAGTCCCTAACTTGCATTTATTTAGCACCACTAACACAGCCTGGATGGAAGGTGCTTCTCTGCAGCAATTATCAAAGCAGAACTCACTCCGAGCTACTTTAGTAGGGCTCGTGATCAAAAGTTTGGTTGAAGAAGTCAGTTTTAAGGAACATCTGAAATGAGGAAGGAGTGGTGAAGAGATTTGGGGAAGGAATTCCAGAGTTTAGGATGTGGCAGTTCTGTACACAACTGTACCACAAGGTGCAGGAGTGGCAATCGAGAAATACAACATCTCATCTGAAAGATGGTTGTGAAGGGTTGTTTGGTGAAATGTGAAAGATCCGATGTCGCTATTCAGAAAAGGAGCAGGGAGTTCTCTGACGTCCTGTGTACAGTCCTCTGACGAACTGTGTACAGTTCTGGTCGCCACATTACCAAAAGGATGTGGAAGTTTTGGAGAGGGTACAGAGAAGGTTTACGAGGATGTTGCCTGGTATGGAAGGTGCTAGCTATGAAGAGAGGTTGAGTAGGTTAGGATTGTTTTCATTAGAAAAAAGGAGATTGAGGGTGGACCTGATTGAGGTCTTCAAAATCATGAAGGGTATAGACAGGGTTGATACAGATATGCTTTTTCCCAGGGTGAGGGATTCAATAACGAGGGGTCACGCATTCAAGGTGAGAGGAGAAAAGTTTAAGGGGGATACACGCGGAAAGTACTTTACGCAGAGGGTGGTAGGTGCCTGGAACGCGTTGCCAGCAGAGGTAGTAGAGGCAGGCATGGTAGATTCATTTAAGGTGCGTCTGGACAGATGCATGGGTAGGTGGGGAGCAGAGGGATACAGATCCTTAGGAATTGGGCGATAGGTTTAGACAGTGGATTTGAATCGGCACAGGCTTGGAAGGCCGAAGGGCCTGTTCCTGGGCTGTAAGTTTTCTTTGTTCTTTGTTCTTTGTTCTCTGTAGGCAGCTGAAAGCGTAGCCACAAATGGTGGTGGGGCAGGGTGTCCAGGACAAGTGAATTTACCCTTAAAATTAATGTGGAGCTGTTCAGGAGTGATGTTAAGAAACACATCTTCATGCAAAGGGTAGTGGAGATGAGTCCACAAGAATCTATTGAGAGTGAGGAATCATTTGAAAACGTCAAAACTGAGATTGATCAACTTTTGTTAATGACTAGGGCATTTAAGGTTGTGGACCAAGACTGGGTTGATGGAATAACAATACAGAACAGCTATGATCTAACTCAAAGGAGCTGAATGTCTTGTATTCTAATTATCCACTGTACACTGGGTATACTCTACAGTTCAAACATGCGTCATATCACTCTTTTAATGTGACGACAAGGCCACAACACTACAAACTCTGAGAAGTTGCTAAGACCACCAAAAAATCCTGGACTTTCACTTTGTTTCAGTCTCCCATCCAGCAAAGTTAACATTCTTGACAAACTAAAAAGAAATACACATTGAGGAATAGTGAGATCTCACCAAAACCTATTGATCTACACACAGCAAAGCTGGTTCTGAACATAAGCACTCAAAATAAAAGCAAAGGACTCTGGAAATCTGAAACAAATACCGAGAATGCTGGAGAAAGTCAGTAGGTCTGGCATATCCATGTACAGAGAAACAGAGTTTCAAGTCCAATAAGACTGAAGCACAGTCACAGCAGACGTGAAAGGTGAATTTTGCTTCTCTCTCCATAGATGTTGCCAGACCTGCTGAGTTTCTCCAGTTTTGAATTTAAGCACTTTCTGTTTGAAGCAGCCATCTAGTTTCCACAGAATCCCTACAGTAAAGAAGCAAGCCATTCAGCCTGTTGGGTCACACTGACCTTCCAAAGAGCATCCCACCCACACCCACCCCATCTCTGTAACCCAGCATTTCCCATGGTCAATCCAACTAACCTGCACATCTTTGGACTGTGGGAGCAAAGTGGAGCACCTGGCAGAAACCCATGGGGAGAACATGCAAACTCCATACAGACAATCGCCTGAGGGTGGAACTGAACCCAGGTCCCAGGCACTGAGAGGCAGCAGTGCGAACCACTGAGCCACCGTGCTGCCCCACAGTTTTGCTGAAGTCTTATTATTTCTTAATGTGTATTTCTTTGTTTCAGTTTGTTAAGTTTTCCAGTTGGGCAGCTTTGAGGCAAGTTCAGGCCCAGGTTTTTGTGGCTTTAGCAACTTCTCAGCACTGTTTCCCCAACAAGGGCTTTATCTGTCCTGTAATGATGTGAGAAATAATGTATCAGACCCGACTGGGGAGTCGATGCTGATGGTCAGGAGCGCTGCTATCTGACAGAGGTCATGGGTGGGTTCTGGACTGATGGATGGGTTTAATTCGAAATAAAAAGCTAGGTAGGCCCAAGAGGCAGTTTGTTGTATTTAAAATTAAGAAATAATGAGGAAATAAGATTTGTTTTCAATGATTCTCCCTCAGCAAACACAAGAACTGTTCAACAGAGAAAAATATACAAGGTTCATCTATTTCTCTTTCTCCTCTGTGATTCTAAGAGGCACGACCCAACGAGAACAAATCATCACAATACATCTCAGTTACTGTTCGGTGTAGCAGCTAAATTCAGGCCTGAATTGGTGGAAAGCACGGAATTTGTGGAGGGGCATACAGGAGGAAAAGGTGCCATGGATAAGGAGGTCACGATGGAGTTTGAAAACAAAATGAGGTGCTGGGCCAGAAGTCTTGTCCTGATTTCCCCAGGACGGAATGCTGACAGTTGCATTAGATAAACAAAGGGGAGAAAGAAAATCTTGCTAGCTTTCACAAGAAGAGAAAATTTGCTGGGGTAAACAGAGATCCACTTAAATTACCTTCCATCATCCTGGTAAACAAATGATACAATCATAATAGAACTTTTGCTTAAATGTGGCAATTAATCTGTATCATTTAGACTGCAACAGGCACTGACACGGACAGAGGTCAAAGAAAACCCCAATTGTGGAGAGCTTCAGAAATTCTAGTGCTGAGTTATTCCGTGTTTGATTACATGAGTCTCTATATTATTGATGTTCACTGTGCTTGATTAGATTAGCCTAGGTATGGACCTGAGAGAGTAAGGGAACAAAGTATTGAAGTCACTGGGAACTTGAGTTGTAACCGTGGAGTAGACACTTTAAAGCACTGTAAATGAAACCAGATAGACGCAATAAAACTGTGCAGATATGGCAATAGTTACCAAGTATAAAAATAGGTCCAACGTCACAAGCCATCCACAAATTCCATCTCAGAATTTCATTTTCCAAAAGAAGTCCATTGATTTTGCTTTGGATGAATCAATACACTCCAAATTCCCAAGACATTTGTTCGATTCAGTTGCTCATTGAAATTTTCAGTAGAATCTTATCGGTGGCTTAGTGATTAGCACTGTTCCCTCACAGCGCCAGGGACCCAAGTTCGATCTCACCCTCAGGTGACTGTCTGTACTGAATTTGTACTTTCTCCCTGTGTCTGCAGGGGTTTCCTCGCACAGTCCAAGAATGTGCAGGCGAGGTGGATTAGCCACGGGAGATACAGAGATACAAGGATACGGGGATGGGTATGAGTGGGATGCTCTTCAGTGGATCGGTGTGGACTCAATGGGCCGAATAGCCTATTTCTGCACTGTAGGGATCCTCTGATGTGGGCGATGGTGGTAGTTACAGCAGAATAAGTGGAAACTCATGATTCGTGGGAGGCTACGAGGAACAGCATTGAAAGCAGACAATGGGAGGGATGTTAGTGACAGTGACCTTCACAGGGGGAACATACAGGACCAGGGTGGATATTAAGGTGTAATGTCAGTGTTCAAGGGGCTAGGAGACCAGTTGGAAGCTAGGTTCAGTACGGTTGGTCTCCACATGGGGAGAATGTGTAAAAAATGGCAGTTCAGGTCGTGCAAGGTAATGGTGGAAATGGAAGCTTGTGACCAGGCAGAGCGCAGTGCTGACAATGTCCATTGTGAGCTGCACTTCCTGCCATCACTTTCTGTTCTCTAGATGCGAAATGCAAATAGAAATTGGCTGGGACATGCCGAGGGTGAGCAGAGTCAGTGTCAATTTGACGGGTAAAAGCACAGGATCTGCTGGACACTGAAGGATCAACCATATGTAGCAGGCATTTGCAAACATTTCTTTACCATGTGCAATGTTGAGTGAGTGATATACATCAAAGATGATTCCTTTATTTGTTAACAGGGTGAGGGCATCACTGGCTAGGCAGCATTTATTGCCTATCCCTAATTGCCCAGAGAGATTGAACCATGCCATTGGTGCATATGAATCGAACAGTGCCACTAACCTCTGAATTCTTGAGATGCCAATGATTTAGAAGGAGAATGTTGGCAAAGTGGCCCAATACTTGTGGAACTTCCAAGGGTCACAAAGCATACAAGGATGGCAATGGATTCTAAAGAATGCAATGGAAAGTGGAATGATTGATAGCGGGATATAGGGATGGGAAGTGGGTCAGTGTGCAGTGGGCAGTCTCTTTTGAAATGTAAGGTGTTGGCTGCTCAGACGGTATGGTACTTTCACCAAGCAGGTGCACAAGTAGTAACCAGGGTATAGGGGCACAGACAAGAGAACTGCTGAAGGTCCAGTTCCACAACCTGGAGTGGTCTGGGGGCAGACAGGCTCTCAGTATAGTGCAGACAGGGTATGGAAAAGTTGGAGGTGATGTGATAGATGCTGAGGAGCTGGAGGAATGAGAGCCATCATCAGACGGGAAGAGGAGGAGGAGAGCCCTGAGCTAGAGGATGTTCTCCTTGTGCATGACTGAGCTCAGCTGCAACGGGCGCTACAAGGCAGTGAGGACCTGGTGTAAAGATGTGAGCTGGGTGCTGAAGACCATCATGGACGTCAAGGTCAAACTTCAACATTTGGTTCACATTGTGGGTATGAACTGCAATGTGCATTTGTTTCCTTGTGCTCCATTTGCTTTCTGTCAATAAAAAAACTCACATTTGGACCTGTACGATAGCTTGCCTATATGTGATATTCCTCCACAGGACAATAACAATCTGCAGGTGATCAGGAGGAACTTGCACTGGGGACAAAGCAACAGGGACTCAGAGGGGTTATATAGGGTATCTAAGAACAGGTAAAACGTGTGGCCTGGCGGTTAAACAGCGGTAAAGGAATAGAAAGGTATGTGTGAGGGAACGACAACCATTCCAGCTCTGTGCCAGGGCAGTGTAGCTGCTGTGCTATTTCATTGCCAGTGAGGGGCAATGCCAGACTGCCAACTCTTACCCAGCTGCATGGCAACCTCAAAGCTAGTCGGGCTTAAGGGAAGCCAGTCTTTCAATGGATATCTACAGAGCGGTGAGTTGTTCTGCAAGCTGTGGGTGTGGTAATGTGTTGTAAAAATCAGATGTAAAGGGCACCTTAGGGGTGGAGCAGTTGACAGGGCTCAGCTATCAAGATACGGTAAAAATCTTGCTAAGCCTCGCAATGAAAATCCCTCCAGAAAACTCTATCACTTCATCACAAAAAGCTTCAACCCAATATTTCCACAGGCTGGTTCTGAATTTACTCTGCTTCAAGCGCAGGCCAATCTACTGGCATACGTTATCCAATCCTCAGAGTATCCTAAAATCAGCAATCCTTCTGCCTCTGAACTTTCCCTTTTCCAGTCAGAAAAAATTGCTTAAGTCTGTCCCTGATGATTGATTTCATTATTTTAGCCAGTACTAATAAGCCCATGAGTCTGTAGTGACCTGTATTAGGCTGATTGTTTGGCGTTGATCATAAATACTACAGTAGCTCCTAAATCTCTTTGCCTTTCCGTCTCTCTCTCTCTCTCTCTCCTCCTTCGAGCAAACTTTTAGCTTCCTGTACTGACGCCTCTTTCTTTAAGTGTCAATTTTTTCACCTTCATTGCAAAGCGCCTTTGTGTGTTTTTATGATTTTAAAAGCACAATGAAAATTCAAGTCATTGTTGATTCAGGCTTTATAAAACCTAGCTACTGTTTGTGCTTCACTCGTAAATACCATGCTGAATCACAAAATGGTTACAACACAGAACCAAGTGTTTCAGCCTATCATGCTTGCACCAGCTCATTAAATGAACCAATCTTGGTCTCCACAGTTTGCCAAGGTGAGGAACACTTACCATAGTTATGCCTTTGGAAATAATCCCATTCGGCCCCCACTGGAGCTATCCATCAATCAGTTCTCCCAGAGACAGCTGAGTGCTGCCAACACTGGCGACTATATTCCTGAGGCTCTACCACAATAAGCTCGACTCTTCATCCCTTACACTTCCAATACCAGTTAGCTCTTAAAACATTCACCCTCCTGCTTCGACACCAGCTTCTCTTACTCAATGGAGAGGCAAACAGACTGAATTGGACAGATTCTGACTGACATCTATCGCGGGATATTCTCATGTCCCTAATATTTTTATAAACTATTAGTAAAAGAAAGAGACCTTTCTAATGCACACCCTCTCAAAGCATTGTCCTGGAAATTAATCATTAATTCATGGAGGTTACGGGACAGTCCTTGAGAACTGCAACTCGATTGCAGAAGTTTTTCTCTGTGGCTTCATAAAATATTTTTTATTCGGTTTTATATTCAGCTCCACTGAAAAGGAGCTCCCTCTCCATAAATAATAATAACAATAAATAAAAGAATAAGAGAGAGGGAGCCATTTTGAGGGGACAGATTTTACCATAGCCTATGCTGGTTGCTAAGCAACAAAACCACACAATGAACAAAATGGATTCCATCTCACCAGCGTCATTTCATGAAATGCTTTAAATTGGTTACTCTGCCAATTATTTTAAATCAAGTACAGTATTTATGTGCATATACACATTTTATACGTAGTTAGCACTTTTTAGATTGGAGGGAGATCCCAGGATTTTCCAGAGATTAATGTTACTGTCACAACTTTTCTCAACTTACATTAACCCCCACACTCCAACAAAAAGAAAACTTGGATGTACTTGGCGCAATTTCAGATTTTGAGATGACGCAAAACTCAGAAGTGTTACTAGGTGAGGAATAGGCACAGGCGAGCAGAAAGGGCAGGCATGAGGCAGATGGAACTTAATGCAGACTTAATGTGAAGTGGTTCAATTTGGTTTCGCAGACAAGGAATGGCAATATAAAGACTACAGTTTGAAACGAGCAGGGAGTTTGGAGTAGCAGGGAGAGCTGGGGTACACATTGTCGGATACAGGCAGGGCGGGTTGAGGAAGTGATCAAAAAGGTACATCAGATGTTTTGCTTTATAAACAGAAGAATGAGGCTGGATTTAATTTTTCCCTTACTGTGTGCTTTGCAGAGTAAGGGGGTGAGTCCATTAAATTGAGGTAGGCATCATTCTGGGCCATCCACATTTACAACCCAGCTCCCACTGCAATTTAACCAGCAATGGGGGTATTGCTGGGTGACCCAGCTTCCAGTGGGACAATTGGATCCATAAAGTGGGAAAATGACAGCCACATAAAGGCATCATCTATTGCAGGGATATAATCAGCATCGAGAGACGCTCATACAAAGCATCCAATCCCTGTGTAGTTTGGTAGCATGTGAAGAAAACCTTAATAGCAAGGGGAATGGAGTACAGGAGCAGGGATGTCCTGCTCGACTGTACAGGGCTTTGGTGAGACCACACCTGGAGTGCTGCGTGCAGTTTTAGTCTCCATTATATCTCCTTTTGGTCTCCATTTCCCAGGGCAGAAATGAGTATTATGAGGGGGCATAATTTTAAGGTGATTGCAGAAAGGTATAGGGGAGATGTCAGAGGTAGGTTCTTTACACAGAGAGTGGTGGGTGCGTGGAATGTGTAGCCGTTGTCAGAAATGGGTCTTTTTCAGGTTGGAAAGATGAAATAAATGATGTGTGACAATCAGCAATGCTGAGACCTCAATGGTAGAATCGAATGAGAAGTCCCAAGAGGCATTCTTCAACATTGGGAGCTATGCCTTACATTTTTTAACTAAGTTCTGGATATCGAGAATTGATTTGCACGATGCAATGGATAGTTGCCTAATAAGGATGATTACTGCTAATCAACAACCTTATTAATTGCATATCCCAGTTCATTAATATTCAGCTTTCTATTTTACCATCTACTGACATTGACAATTCCTGTCATGGGCTTCAGAGTGGGTACCCAGTAACTCCAGCTTGCAACTTGCCCCAATGAACCTCCATATTGGAAACCAAGAACCTACATCACCATAGAGGTAGCGCAACAAAGATTCACCAAAATAATTAGCATGGGGCTGGATGAACACAGCAGGTCAAGCAGCATCATAGGAGCAGGAAAACTTGACGTTTCGGGCCTAAACCCTTCATCAGAAATGCCATTTCTGATGAAGGGTTTAG
>JAHRHZ010000061.1:24715835-24737020 GCA_024137785.1 Ginglymostoma cirratum
CATTTCTGATGAAGGGTTTAGGCCCGAAACGTCAAGTTTTCCTGCTCCTATGAGGCTGCTTGACCTGCTGTGTTCATCCAGCCCCATGCTTGTTATCTCGGATTCTCCAGCATCTGCAGTACCTTTTATCTCTCTCACCAAAATAATTCCTGGGTTAAAGGGAAAAGAGGGAAGATTAAACATAATCTCTCTCCCATTTAGAAGAATGAGATGCCATCTCATTCGAACAAATAAACTTCTTACAGGGACTGACAGAGTAGGTGCAGGATATTTCCCATGGCTAGAATTACTACAGTCAGGGACACAGTCTTAAAATTAGAGGTAAACCATTTAGAACAGAGATGAGGATGAATTTCTTCACTCAGAAGGTGGTGAATCTTTGGAATTTTCTGCCCCAGCGAGCTGTCGATGTTCGGACGTCGAGTATGTTCAATACTGCAATCAATCATTTCTACATATTTGAAACATTTAATTTCCTACACTATTGCTGTAAAATTTGAAGTTCAGCCATGATCTAATTGAACGGCAGAACAGTCTTGGAGGGCTGAATGTCCTGCTTCTATTTCTGATATTCTTGCGTTCTGGCTTCCTGAGTATCTATTTTCCATGTTTCCTTTTCCAGACTATCACTAATTCTTCTTTTCAACTTCATATTCAGTTAATGAGAGTTTCCTTTCACGTATCTAAGACTGAATCGTAATAAAACACCAGATGTTTGTTAGTTGATGTAAATGTATCTCTCTTACCAGCTGATATGAGTACTGTATGTTACGAGCCAGAAAAACAGGACTGGTAAAACTGATCGTGGTCTTACATCATTTAAGAAAACAGAGTGACAAAATTTACTGAACAGGATTTAAAAACACGTCAATCTTGATATTTGCTTTATAAAATAAGATCAGTAGTTGCTCCCCTTTCAGTCCCAGCATGCAGAATTCCAATCAGTCATTAATCTTCTTCACATATGAGAGCAGAATACTGCATGTAAGAAATAGGAGCAACAGTCGGCCATTTGGCCCATTCAGCCTGTTCAATGATCGAACGCAATCATGTTCGATGCTCGACTTCCACTCCACCTTCTGCAAATTCCACATAAACCTTAATTCCCTATGTATTCAAAAATCTATTGAACTCTGTCTTGACTATACGGAACAGTTGATTATCTCCAGCTCTCTGGATTGCAGAACACCAAAATTCACCATCCTCTGAGTGAAGATATTTCCCCTCATCTCACTCCTCAATGGTTGATCCCATGTTCTAGAGTTCCCAGCCACAGGAAACATATTTTCAGCATTTACCCTGTCATCACCCATTAAGAATTTCATGGGCTGGATTTTCACAGAGTCAAAAAATCTCTGCGGAACTTCAAAGACGGTGGGTGGGATCTGGAGCCCTACCTCCATATATGACATAATTTTCCCCGGAAGAGGAAAATGGGCTGATCAGGGTGACTCTTAAATGAGGGAACCTGAACTCGACAAAGCTATTTGAGCTCAGTGTTGAGTTGAAAACAGGAACCATTTTTATTGTGGCAATACACATAAGCTGCAGTGATGGACCCACAATTTTATGGAGCAGAGATAAATTCTCAAGGAATATGGAGAAGGACTGTAGAACTGTCAAGCGATGAAGTTATCTAAATCCTAGCCTATTAAAAAAATTAAAGAAACTTGCTTGTGTCAGTGAGAGGTGAAATATACCGTTCTACCAATAACAATAGCTATTCATTAATATTTACCTAAGGGCTATCATTCTGTTCTTATTAAAGTTTTGACTGCTTCCCACAGTAATCGATCAAGTTAGTGATGGAGTTTTAAGAATAGTGCTTAAGAATAGGAGCCTTTTGACTATAGCAAAGGCTGCAACAGATATTTAGATCTTCATTTTATTTCAATTTAACATAGTTCCTCAGGTCTTCCCAAAGTGGATGTTGCACCATTTGGCATGGAGGATGCATGGGCAAAAGGTGGTGGGGATATACGTTGGCATAAAGTTGTCATGGATCTCTAAGGGTTCATAGGAATGGGTAGCACATGGTTTGGTATGGGTGAGATGTGCGGATGGGTGCGTGTGTAGGAAGGATGGGGTGTAGAGGGTGATGTGGTGAGGGCTAAAGCGCCTAATATTTCACGGTGGGCCTTTTAGACAGCTCACCTCAGCATCCAACAGCTTCTGTTGCAGCCTCCAATCTGTCAGTGGTAGGCCATACATCAGGCTGTATCCATTCCCCCACCCATCACTACACCAAATCCAAAATCATGTCTGATGGGGCAATATTTCCTCAGGTGAACACACTGAGGTGAGAAATCTCCCACCTCCAGCCTATAGGTCTCAATTACTTCAACTCAACGCTGACTATTCTCAACCCCAGGGAATATAGGTCCACTGTTTTTATTGGACAATGCCCTTACCTCAGAAGCCTTTCCAATGAAGATTCCTTGCCCTCTCTCTGGGGTACATTTTTCCTTACACAGGATGCCAAGATTGCATGCAGTACTCCCATGTGGCCTCACCATGGTTAAATGTGTTTCTAATTTGCTGATTTGTATGCTGCCCTACACAATATAAGGTTTACAGAACAAAGTCTCAACAAAGAAGAAGAGCCTTTTCTCCCTTTTCATTTGCCCTATTGGATCCAGAAGTGAAGTATTCTGACATACCTTGCTCCCCATCTCAGTCACTTTGTAACCACTTCATTGAAATTTATAGATTCCCATTGCATAGAACTCTAATGGATCTATCTATTTTCCCATTCATTCCAATTTTACACAACTCCATTGATACAAACACTCTTCTTATTGAGTCTAATTATACACAATGCCAATAGATCAACCCTCTTCCCATTTTCTCCCTTTGCATACCTAGCAAAAAGATCAAGCCCTATTCTCATTCATTCCCATTGTGATAATTTCAATGCATTAAACATCCTTCCTATTCAATCCATTGTATAAAATTCTAATTGACCAACACCCTTCCCACCACTCCTACCATATAGAGTTCCAATGGATCAAACACTATTACACTTGTTCCACTGCATAAAATTCCAATGGATAAGCCCCCTTTCCCAATCACGCTCATTTCTGGGACTCCAATAGTCCAAATACTCTCAAACAGTCCAAATCGTCTCAATCAGTCTAACTGTGTAAAGTTTGCATAATCCCGACCTTTTTCCATCGACTCCGGTTGTGTAGGATTCCAACAGGATAGTTCCGAGAATCCCTGCAGTGTGGAAGCAGGCCATTCAGCCCATCAAGTCACACTGACCCTTCAAACAGCATCCCACTCAGACCCACCTTATAACCCTGCATTTCTTACAGATAACCCACCAAGCTCACACATCCCTGTGGGGCACTACAGGCAATTCAGCAGGGCCAATTCACCTAACCTGCACATCTCTGGGCTATGGGAGGAAACCTGAGCACCCAGAGGAAACCCAGGCAGAGGATGTGCAAATTGACAGTTGCCCGAGGGTGGAATCGAAGCCAGATCCCTGGCATTGTGAGGCAGCAGCGCTAACCACTGAGCCACCATCCCGCCCATCATGTACAATTCACACAGATTAAATCACATTGCGTTCACTTTCTTTGTACAGAATTCCAATGAACCAAATCCATTTCCATTCATTGCCAGAACAACAGCCGCAATTCAAGTATTACTTTCCATAATGGCTTGGGAGTCTGGATGGTTTGGATTTTAATAAGAGCTCTTGTACAAAATGGAATTTAAAGCTAGTTATTAGAAACGGAGGCTCGTGAGTTACTTCAATGGGGCACAGGCTAAGGGGATAGCTGAGTATAATATTCCTTTTCAGCAGAGTTTGAAAAACAATTCTAATTGGTGTATGATCAGGTTATTAGACTACGCCCAATCATTACCTGATTGAACTTGTTTCCAAATGAAAGCTAATCTCCTGCGTGCTTCATGTGGCTTTTGGTCTTGACACGGGCAGGCTAAACTAGCTTATAAACCTAGCATGGAGCATAATGTACAGACACTAACCTGCATTGTACTAGGGACTGCAAAGGAGCAACTGTCAGGCCAGTGTTGCTCTCTCATTTCTAACCAAACTTGTCTCTTGGTTGCAATCCTTTTCTCCTTTATGGTCAATGCCACTCTGGGCCTATCTCCTTTACTTCTCTATAAATTAACTTATCCTATCTTCCAACCCCATTCCCCCTCCCCACTATGTTGAAATCAACTCTGATTGCACCATGACCTGCTCTGACTCACTCTGGGCAACACTTCAAAGCAGACAGCTCCTTCCCTCAGCTTGCAGTCAGGAAAGACATTAGAAACCTAGATTGACAAGACCTTGCCACAACTTCCTTTCTTGCCTCATCTTCTCTCCTGTTGTTCTCTCGATGACCCCTCTTCAACTATTTGCCTTGGCCCCTCATCAAGGCTTCTTAATCTCAAATAAAAAGCGTCAGGATGCAGCACACATTTGATCTTTTTCCCTCCTCATTTCGTAAGACATTCCCACAGCTCCGTTATTCCTCTTGTTGGGCTTTTATGAGAGGAGGTGCACACTAAACCACTCTACAAGTCCCCTGTATACATTCCTATCAAACCAACCACTCTAAAGTGCACTATAGAAGGGCAAGGCAAGGTCCTTTTTACGTCCTTCTATCAGGGGATTTGCTTAAGCTTACTGCCTCCTCCGGATGAGATCATGAACTCTGTGTGAGGTAGGGTTGAATGCCAAGTCTGAATCAGAGAGAGAGAGAGAGAGACAGAGTGTGTGTGTGCACGTGTGTGTGTGTGAGAGACAGAGAGAGTCACAGAGAGAAAGAGTGGCAAAGTGTGTGTGAGAGACAAAGTAGGGAGAAAGAGAGAGAGAAAGACAGTGTGATAGAGAGAGACACAGAAAAAGAGACAGAGCGAGAGAATGTGTGTATGTGTGTGTGTGTCTGAGTGGGCAAACTTAAGTAAGAACAAAAATCAAACTTTTGTCCCATCTTCATTCCATAAACTTCCAAAGATATTGTTTAAAACACATGGAGATAGCAGCCTCAACCTCACACTCATTTTAGTTTTATTCCTTGTGGAGTAACTTAAGTCCCAGTGGAATGAAATGGAAGGGGAGGCATACCTTCTACCTTGTTGTCATAGGCCTCTAGTAGAACCGTTCATTTCACGCTGGTCTTTGCGCATTTTCTCAAAGTCTTTACTTCCTGTAAAGCAAAGAATTTCTTTAGATATTTATAAGACAATCCTGAGTGTCAAAGACTTGGTGAGTGGGAAGATATTGCCCACATTCTTTGAGATATAAAAAATTATGAGGGGCATAGACAGAGTAGAGAGGACCAAACATCTCCCCTTGATGGAAGGATCAATGACAAAGGGTATAGATTTAAGGTAAGGGGCAAGAGGTTTAGAGGGGATGTTGGGGAAAACGTTTTCATCCAGAGGGTGGTGGGAATCTGGAACTCACTGCCTGTAAGGGTGGGAGATATAGAAACCCTCATAACATTGACAAAGTATTTAGGTGTATATTTGCAATGCCAAGACATACAAGGCTATGGGCCAAGTGCTGGAAAATGAGATTTGAATAGTTAGGTAACTGCAGAGGACATGAAGGGCCAAAGGGTCTTTTCCTGTGCCACAGAGCTCTATTAGTTTATGACGCTAATGCCCTGATAAGATAGTTTATTTCTTTAAACACCCAATGATAAGCATGCTCGCCACTAAATGGGAAACCTGGGCTCCCATATTCCCAGCAATCCTTACTAAATGGGAAACCTGAGTTCCCATATTCACAGCAATCCTTACCCTGCTCCAAGGAAAAGCAACTCCCATATGAAAATGGTTTGCTGTTCAGTGTTAATAAGGGCAACTCTTTGGGATGAAGCTCAGTTTTGTTACATGGGATTTTAGAAATGGTTTTCACGTGGCGCTTTCAAAATTCCATTCTGCAACATTTGTCCAGTGTTCTCTCAGTGCATAAAGCTTTTAGCCTGAGGGACAACTTTTTTGCTGACGGCATGATCATTCGCTGGGTTTAGGGGTGGAGTGTGGGGGCAGTGTGCGCTGATGGGCTTCTGCATTCTTCAAGCATCTTGAGAGGTTTTGATTAAGCAGCTATGGAGAAATTATTTCTACTGGCAGGAAGGTTGGTAACCAGAGGACAGACATTTTAAATAATTGCCAAAAAGAACCAGAGGGGAGATTTAGGAGATTTTTTTTGCACAGCGAGTTGTTTACGGTCTGGAATGCATTGCCTGAAAGGGTGGGGGAGCGGATTCAGTAGGAACCTTCAAAAGGAAACTTGACAGCGGTTTGAAAAGGAAAAAGAAAGCAAGGAGCAGGGGGAGCGAGACTGACTGGTAATTCCTGAACAGAGCCCGCACAAATAGAATGGGCTGAATAGCCTCGTTTTGCACTGTAAGACTCATCAAGTACATGGCTACACTTTAAAATGAAAGGACTTCTCTCCTTACAAGGAAGGCTGAGAATCCTGTTTCTGAAAACAATATAAGATGAGGGCCCCAATCGAGGGTCATGTAAGGATAAGGCTTGCTGGCTGAGTTCCTAGAAGCACAAGGGCTTCTTGTCAAGTGCTCTGCACACAGGCCAGAAAGCAAAATAACAGCTTGATGAATCTTTCTCCAACACATGTTGCGTTGATAATCTCTCCCGAATTTTTTTTCCCTTCTGATCCCCAGGTTGTTATCCCGTACACCTGGAATTTCCTGTTGGCGAGTGGAGGAGAAAAAGTTGACAGTGTGAGATGCCGCTAATTAAAGTGGCAAGTCTAACTACGGAAAAGTTACCCTTAAAAAGGTTTGCCTCTATGGGAAGCATCTTCGCCTCGGAGTCATAACGCCCTTGGTTCAAGGCTCACTTCAGGGACCTAAGCGCAAAATCTGCCATTGGACTTTAAAGGTCCCATGACATACTTTCAAACAAGGGTAGGGAATCTAACCTCAGTGCCCTGGATAACACTGATCCTTCAACAAACACCCCAAAACTCATTATTTGTGGGAACTCATTATTCCCACATTTGTTTCCCCCTGTCTTATATTAGCACAGGGAACTGACATCAAAATGAACATAACTGGATGTCCCAAAGGTATGCCAATCATGGCGTCAACGCCTCTTCCTTCACTGTTCACAAACCCAGTCCTGACTCTCTCCTAATTCTAGAGCTGTCTTGTACTTTTGGACCTTCTTGACTAGAAAATCAGAGAGTCCCAGTGCAGGAAGTTGCAAGTGTACTGGGAACTGTGAAGTGCAGCTGCTAAACGAATTGTTCCTGTCACTCGGTACAAATTGGCTGCTTATCGCATGGAACACAAAAGCCAGATGAAAAGGTACGACAACAATCTGACCTTATTATCCAGGAGGGCCCCGAGTTATGGCTGATTGTGGCAGTTTCTTTTCCCCCCAAGCATGGGATGTGGAAGGAGTGGCAATATCACAACGTCAAATGATTGTCTGTTTCCCCTGATATTTAGTTCATTGCCTATGCCATTACTATGCCTTGTTCCAAAGGTGTATAAATCAGGAACAATCTAAGCTGCCTACAGTCTCAACTACAGAATTGTAAAAACTCTCCTGGCAGCTCTCCCATCTTGCATCCTCTGTAAACTTGAGGGCATTCCAAACTGCTCCTCATGTGCTAACTTACATCAACCCTGTGCTCACTAATCCACATTGATACCTGGTTTGATACATGGTCTGACAACACCTCAGTTTCTATGATTCTCATCTACGTTTCCAAATAACTTCTTGGGTTTAAAAACTGAAAGAACTGTGGATCAGATCAGATCAAAGAATCAGAAGCAAAAATAGAGACTGCTGGAAAAGCTCAGCAGGTCTGGCAGCATTTGTGGACAGAAATCAGTGTTAACGTTTCGGGTCCGGTGACCCTTCCTCAGAACTCACCTTACAATGCTCTTAGATCCCTGCACTCTTCCAACTCTGTCCTTTTGAGCATCCTTGATTTTTCATTGTGTAACGATTAGTGACTATGTCTTTAGATATCTAGATATTTAGGTATCTTTAGGTATTTAGGTATCTGGAACTCCATCCTCAAACTTCACTGTCTCTCCCAACTTCTTTCAGAAGCTCTTTAAAACCTAGCCCTGTGACCAAGATTTGGTCATGTAAGTCTTCATACCCGGCTCAGTGGTAAACTTAGTACGATAACTCTACTGTTAATCAACTTGGGACATTTTACTCTGTTAAGAGTAAATCCAAATTACTGCAGCCAGTGTTGGTTTAACTGTTCTTTGTAATAGGAACACTATGGCTGATGGGTAGGAATTAAATGAAGGAATATACTATATTGTGAGCTTGGTCAATCCGTAGCAAAATTAGACGACAATTTTTCATATAATGGGTCGTGAAATCTGGAATTCTCTCTGTCAAAGACTTGCAGATCTAGGGGGAAAATTGAAATTTTAAAGAGTGAGATATTTTTATGAGGTAAGTATATTAAAGGATATATAAAGCTTAAACAGCTAATCGGGTTTGAAGTACAGATAATTGGCTCACTTGAATTGTGGGGCAACTTGGAGGGGCTAAATTAATTGCTTGCATGCTTGGTATTCCCAACATTGGCTTCAGACGCACCATCCTAGGCAGACGGGAAATATTAGCCAGGCTTTAGGATCCATGCTGGAACATGCTTATGTTTAAAGACCAGGTCACCCTGGACTACAAGACTGAACAGCCAGCACTGATTTTCTGGAGTCAAGATCAGATATCACAAAGCCAAAGAACTGAAGCCAAAGACACTTTGGAAACGAGACTCAAAAACCAGAAGATGTAAAACATATCATTTGGAATAATCAGTAAACTTTAAAGAGTTTTCCCTGCACGAAGACTTTATCTTAAAGAACAATTACAATATTAAAAGGCATCTGGATGGGTACATGCATAGGAGAAGTTTAGAGGGATACGGGCCAAATGTTGGCAACTGGAACTGGATTAATTTAGGATATCTGGTCGGCATGGACGAGTTGAACCGAAGGGTCTGTTTCCGTGCTGTACATCCCCATGACTTTCTGAGGCTAAGAGCCTTTGGACTCAAAATGTTAAGACTGTTTCTCTCTAGGGGCGGTGATGGTCTATTATTGCTGGACTAATTAATTAACCCAGAGACTCAGATAATGTCCTGGGGACTTTGGTTCAAATCCTGCCTTGGCAGAATTTGAATTTTTTTAGAAAGATCTGATATTAAAAGTCTCATGATGACTATATTGATTGTCTGGGGGGAAAACCTCATCTGGTTCACGAATGCCCATTACGAAAGGAAACTGCCATCCTTACCTGGTCTGGCCTACATATGACTCAAGACCCACAGCAATGTGACTGATTCTTAACTGCCCTGTGGGCAACTAGGATGGGCAGTAAATGCTGACCTAGACAGCAACACCTACATCCTGGGAATAAATTTTAAAAATGCTGTCAAGGCCCGCTTATTTTTCTCTAGCAATTTCTGTTTTCATTTCAGATTTCCAGTATCCACATAATTTTGCTTTCATTGCTGGACTGTAAAAGGTCTACTTCTCAATAGTTTGCAAAGGATGGGTCCATTGAATAAAACACACACATATGTTGAACTGGCTGCCACATTATATAATGATGGACAAACACAGGAGAGGTTGCATGCAAAGACGTCCGTGCTGTAACTGAGAGGTTAATTCAATCTGTAAATATTAATGTGGCTGACTCTCTCTTCTCTGGAAAGGGGAAGACTGACAGCTGACATGGCAGAGGCCTTTAAAATTACACAAGGGATTGTGAGAAAGTCAAAAACTAGGGCCTTAAATACAAGATAGTCACCAATAAACTCAATAATAAATACTGAAGAAACCTGTTTACCCAAAAACTAGACAGTATGGAGGACTTGCTGCCACAGGCTGTGTTTGAGGACGATAAGATGGGTACATCTAAGACGAAACTAAGTAAAGAGATGAGGGAGTATCATGGAAAGTAGGCCATTCAGCCCTTTGAGCCTGCTCCTCCACTCAACATGATCATGGTTGATCATCCAACTCAGTCCCCTGTTACTGCTTTCTCCTCACAACGTTTGATCCATTTAGCCCTGGGAACTATATCTATCTTCTTCTTGAAAATGTTCAGTGTTTTGGCTTCAACCACTTTCTGTAGCAGAGAATTCCCCAGGCCCACTACTCTCTGAGTGAAGAAATTTCTCCATATTTTGGAGAGGAAATTTGAGCAGCGCTTCCCAAACTCATTCTCTTCATAATCTTTTCCTGGGGCCTGAAAATGATCGTGACCTCCCAGCGAGATTTGTAAGAGCGAGGGTCTGTTAGAACAAGAGCGTTTCTGTTGTTACTCAGTCTACAACCCATTGTAGCCATTACTGCCTCAGATTAGGGGGCATAGTTTTAAAGTGAGTGAAGGTAGATATAGTCAGAGGTAGGTTCTTTACTCAGAGTGGTCTGGGTTTGGAATGCATTGCTGGAGAGGGTAGTGGAGTCAGCCTCATTAGGGGCATTTAAGCGGCTATTAGATAAGCATATGGATGATAGTATAAAGTAGGGGTGGAGGTTAGATAGACCTTAGGATCAGGGTAAAACTTCAGCACAACATCGTGGGCCGAAGGATCTGTACTGTGCTGTACTGTTCTATGTTCTATTTCACAACCTCAAAATTCTGGCTCACTCCCCAACTTAGGGATCCAACATCACCCCCCGCCACCCTACTTTGGGAAGCCCTGGAATAAATTCGTGAGATGAAGAGGACATGTGTGCAGAGCTGAAACGATAACATTGGCTTATTGGACCAGACAGCCTGTTTCTGTGCTCCAGACTCACTGGAATTCTTCATGTTCCCATGTTGTGCAGAAGTAATGCGTACCAAGTTGCTGCCAGTGTTCTCATGAAGCTCAGCACTAGCATCTTTCAATCGGGCACTTAATAACCTCCAGGCTTCAACTTGAGTTCAACAGGTTTAGATTGTGACCTCTGCCCCCATGTCTCCATTTATTTTTTGCTGGTTCAGTTTTTTTTGTTGTGTTTCTTTCTCAGCTCCTAGCTTTTGGATGGCTGCTCCCCTGCCATTCACAACTCCTTTAGACGCATTTTTCGTTTCTTTAATTGCCTCATTACACCACTTTCGCCTTGCATCATGAAATCTTTTGTTATTCAATCTCTCTGGCCCTCCATCTTATCTCAGCTTTTCCCCTTTCGTTCTTCTCCCTTTGACTTAGTCAAGGCCCATTGCTTTTTTAATGTTCTAATGGTAGCTCATGAAGCTGAAACATTGATTCCTTCCCTGCAGATGCTTCCAGGCACAGTGAGTATTCCCAGCACCTTCTGTTCTTATAGCAGGCTCTGGCCCACCCCTTTCATGATGAGAGTGGAAGCATTAGCAAGCAAACCGCATCATCTCATTGACCCTACGCAGAAGCCTTGACTCTAGTGCTCAGAAAAAACAGCATCTCGTTCACCAAAACGGAGCTGTTACTCACTGGGCTGTTCATTCCTCCCTCTCTGAAAGGTTCTAAATCAGATTAAAAAAACACAAATTCACAGGCCATGCAATTGATGCTACACCAGCTATGAACAGTGCCACTGCAACTCAAGCAGAAAAGGGTGAGACAGAAGAGGTAGTGCCTCCCACAGCATTGAGCTCAGTCAGTGGTATGTGTACCATCTACAAGAAGCACTGCAGCAATTCAGTGTTCTTAGAATCATAGAATCCCTACAGTGTGGAAGCAGGCCATTCAGCCCATCACGGCCACACAAACCCTTCACAGAGCATCCCATCTAGAACTAACCCTCTTACCCTCTCCCTGTGACCCTGCATTTCCCATGGCTAATCCACCTAGCAGGCACATCCCTGGATAATACAGGACCAATTTAGCATGGTCAATCAACCTAATCTGCACATCTTTGGACTGTGGGAGGAAACTGGAACACCCTGTGGGAACCCACATAAACACAGGGAGAATGTGAACTCCACACAGACAGTTCTCCAAGGCTGGAATCAAACCTGGATCCCTGGCACTGTGAGGCAGGAGTGCTAGCTACTGTGTGGAGGTGCAGGTGTTGCGATTGGGATGTAAAGGTCAGAAATCAGGCAACAACAGGTTATAGTCCAACCTGTTAGACTATAACCTGGTATCGTCTGATTTCTGACCACGCTGACCACTGAACCACCATGCTGCTGTTCATGATTTCATTCATTCATTCATTCATTATCACTGTATCAAAATGTTACAACTCGCTCATGATGTGTTATTACCAGGTTTATTAACAGGACGCAGCATTACAGTTAGCTGTCGAAGTTTTTATTTCGGCCACATTTGGAGTACTGTGTGCAGTTCTGGTCACACACTATAGGAAGGATGTAGAGGCTTTGGAGAGGGTGCAAAAGAGGTTGAACAGCATGCTGCCTGGATTGGAGTGTTTTAGCTATAAAGGAGAGGTTGAACAAACTTGGATTGTGTTCACTAAAGCATTGGATGCTGAGGGGCAACCTGATGGAAGTGTATAAAATTATGACAGACACAGGTAGGGTGGATAGTCAGAGTCTTTTTCCCAAGGTAGAAATGTCAAATACTAGGGGGCATAGGTTTAGGGGGAGAGGGGGAAGTTTAAAGGAATACAACACCAAAGATGCTGGAAATCAGAAACAAAATCAGAAGTTGTTGGAGATATTCAGAGGGTCTGGCAGCATTGGTAGAGAGAAAGCAGAGTTAACAGTTCAAGTTCTGAGGAAGGGTCACTGAAATGTTAACTCTGCTTCCTTTCCACAGATGCTGCCAGTCCTCCTATGCTTTTCCAGCAAAGAGTCATAGAGTCATACAGCATGGAAACAGACCCTTCGGTCCACCCAGTCCATGCCAACTATAATCCTAAACTAAACTAGTCTCAACTGCCTGCACTTGGCCCATATCCCTCCAAACATTTCTTTTTCACATGCTTACCCAAATGTCTTTTAAACACTGTAACTGTACTCACATCCACCACTTCTTCCGAAAGTTCATTTCACACACCAACTATTCTTTGTGTAAAAAAGTTGCCCCTCATGTCTTTTTAAATCTTTCTGCTCTCACTTTAAAATCTGCTCCCTACTCTTGAAATCCTGCACCCTAGGCAAAAAGACATGTGCCATTCACTTTATATATAGCCCTCATGATTTTATAAACCTCTACAAAGTCACACCTCAACCTCCAATGCTCCAATGAAAAAGGTCTCAGCCTATCCAGCCTCTTCTTATAACACAAACCTTTCATTCCCAGCAATATCCTTGTAAATCTCTTCTATACCCTCTCCAGCTTAGGAACATCATTCCTAAAACTGGGCGATCAGAACGGGACACAGTACTCCAGAAGAGGCCTCACCAACATCATGTACAACCTCAACAGGACATCCCAACTTCTCTACTCAAAGGTCTTCGATGGTGGGTAAGCTTGGAGGTGATTCTGCAAGATAGGATTGATGTGCATTTGGAGCGTAAGGAATGATTAGGGATAGTCAGCATGGTTTTGTGCAAGGGAAATCGTGACTCACAAACTTGATTGAGTTTCTTGTGGAAGTAAGCAAGAAGATTGGTGATGGCAGAGTGGTAGACATTGTTTGCTTGAAATTTAGTAAAGCTTTTGACAAGGCTCCACATGGTAGACTAATCATTGAAGTTAGATCACGTGGAATTCAGGGTGAGCTTGTTAATTAGATACACAATTGGCTTAATGGCAGGAGACAGAGGGTGGTGGTGGTGGTGAAGGATTGCTTTTCAGACTGGAGGTCTGTTACCAGCAGTGTGCCATAAGGTTTGGTACTGGGTCCACTTTTGTTTGTCATTTATCTAAATGATTTAGATGAGAATATAGAAGGCATGGTTAGTAAGTTTGCAGATGACACCAAAATTGGCAGTATAATGCACAGTGAAGAAGGTTATCTAAGATTACAAAGAGAACTTGATCAACTGGATCAATGGGCTGAGGAGTGGCAGATGGAGTTTAATTTGGATAAATACGAGGTATTTCGTTTTGGTAAAACAAACAAGGGCAGAACTTATACAATTAAAAGTAGGGCCTTGGGTAGTGTTGTAGAACAGAGAGACCTAGAGGTTCATGTACATAATTCTTTGAAATTTGTATCACGTAGACAGTGCGGTTAAGAAGGCATTTAGCATGCGTGCCTTCATTGCTCAGACCTTTGAGTATAGGAGTTAGAATGACGTGTTGAGATTGTACGGCAATTTTGGAAATATTTAAAGATATGCGAGGCAAGTTCTTTGTACACAGGGTGTGATAGGTGCCTGGAATGCACTGCTAGAGGAGGTGGTAGAAACAACATTTGACAGGCTTTGAGACAGACACACGGACAAGCTGGGATTAGAGGGAACACGGACTGTGTGTAGGCAGATAGGATAAGTTCAGAAAAATATCATGATTGGCACAGACATGGTGGGCCAAAGGGACTGTTCCTGCGCTGTACCATTCTATTTCCATCTCTGCTTCCTACCTTCTGTCACTGTGCCACAGCAAAGTCTCCTTTTAAGTGCTCTAGGGACTGAATGCCCTTCTACTGTGCACTTTAACTATATAATGAATATACCTCCAACAGCACTGTGGAAGCGTGTTCTCCACCTGGGCTGTAGTGGTTCAAGAAGGTAGCTCACCAACATATTCTCAAGGAGCAAGGTGTCTTATGAGAAATGGTTAAACAGCCTGTACATGTATCTGGTGGAGCTTAGAAGAGTAAAAAGTAACTTTATTAAAACATATAACATCCTGAAGGGTCTCAATCGGACGTTGCAGAGGGATTGTTTCCTCTTGCAAGAGAGTTCAGAACTAGGGATCATGCTTCAAAAATAAGGGGTTGTGCATTTCAGACAGAGTTCAGGAGGAAAGTTGTCTCACGGAAGGTCATGAGTCTTTGCAACTCTCTTCCAAAAATGCAGTGGAAGCAAAGTCTTTGAATATTTTTAAGGCAGAAGTAAATAGATTCTTGCTAACCGAAAGGCAAGCGGAGATAGGCAGGAACGTGGAGTTATCAGATCAGTCATGAATTTATTGAACTGTCGAGCAGGTTTGAGGGTCTGCATCGGCTCTTAATTCGCACGTTTGTTTGCAGAGATCAACAATTAATGCTGACCTTACCAGTGACACCCTGTTCCGAGAATTAATACTGAAGGGCGCAGACTCGATCCCTAGTCTTTGTTGAAAGTTCATTTCAGTTGAGGAAACAAAGATCCTACGAGATATCAGGACAGGCTTATGGGGCCAAATGGCCCATTGGCACTCCTATATGAAGCAGTTATTGGCATTGCAATCAGCTTTCACAGCTCTGGCTTAGGACGGGGATGGGAAAAACAGCCGGTATTCCCAATTGCTATCCAGTGACTCTGGCTTATGGATGATGTCTGCAGATATTTTGAGAGGATGAAAATAGCTCCCCAATCCCCCACAACTCTCTCTCCGCAAGCCCCACCACCCCCACACCTCCCCACCCTACACCACCAACCAACTCCACACACATACTCTCTGCACTCTCACAATGAAGGCTGGTCATTTGGCTGAGGTCGAACAGGAAAAAGAGAGACTTGCATTTATATTGCGCTTTTCATAAACTTCAGCAAGCCCCAGGACAAACCAAGGTCCATTTTCTTGATCCTTAAGTCTAGCAAATGTCACTGTTGGCGGTGGTCAATTGATGCACAGCAAAATCACACAACCAGCACCAAGGGAACAGTCAGATAATCTGCACAGTGAACTTTAGCCCAGAACACTGGGGAGAACATGGTTGCTCTCCCCTGACACTGCACCATCAACTATTTTCTCTACACCCGCCCTGACAGTTAACGTCTCATCTGAAAGACTGCACTTCCGAGAACGTGGCACTCCCTCAGCGCGGCCTTGTGCGAGTGTTGGCTTGGAGCATGTGGCCAAGTCCCTGAAGGGGATTTTGAACACATAATCTCCTGACTCAGGAAAGGAGACCCAATGAGCCTCAGTTGACTCAAGAGCGCCCGGGGTGGGTGGGGGGAGGGGGGAGGTGGAATGAGGTGTCACGGATTGGAACAGAAAAGAGGAATACAAAGAAGATCCCAATGGTTCACCGCAATGATCGGATAGGTCATGTGCTGTTCAGCCACGTTGAATTTAACCCGATATAATAGATGGGCTTTGAATGGGTTAAAATTGTGCCACTCAGCTGCGTGGTGTAGTTCCTGAACTAAACTTCAATTTCAATTTAATGAAAAATGAATATTATTGCTTCAAGAAGTGGAAGATTTACAGTTTTCGCTGTTGGTCCTGTAACACATTCTTCAGACCACCCATCCCCAATGTGGACCCCTCCACACGGTGGATCTATGCCAGACGAAGTGAATAATCTCGAGTGTAAGGCAAAGGTTTCAGGGGTTTTTTTGTTGCATGCTGCCTCTGTGGAAGTTGACTTTGGATAAGTGCCACATTCGGTCGACGGGGCCTCATCACTGATTCCCAGTACCCTGCAGCGCTGAATGCAGATGTGGCCTGACAGACTTAGCGGGCTACAAAACGCGAGGGTGAGGCACAAGGGTCCTTCCACACTGTCGTCTCGCAGTCTGAATTTTCAAATAAAAACCTACACAGACTCTGTGAGTGTCTGTGTGTGTGTGTGTGTGAGTGAATGAAAGAGAAAGAGAGAGAGAGAGAAAATCATGTGGCAGGTGGGCTGTTGGGATGGGCAAGAAGGAGTTGGTGTACGGCATGGGGGTGATTCAGAGAGTGCGGCCTGCCCATTAGGGACAATCGATGGTCTCCGAGGAGACGGGATGGCAATCCGGCTGATTCTAACAACCCCCTACCCTTCCCGCTCCCTCTACCGCGCGGCTTCCAGCGAAAGTGCAGCCACGAGCTCTGAACCCACAACGTGGCTCCCACAGATACCACCCCAGCCCAAAGAAGCTCAGTTCCTTGCCCGGCCCATGAAAAACCGATGAACCGAATCAGCCGATGCCCTACTGCAAGCAGGGAAGGGGCCGAAATTTTCCTTTTACAATTTGTTCAATTCAAAAGTGATTTGACAGAGAGGGAAAAAAAAAATCACGACAGATCGTAGCTGCTGACAAAAATAGCAACGCCATCAACAAGACAGATTTAATTGGCTTTTCACTGGGAACAGACACAATATTCATGAACTTACCTCACTGCCAATGTCTGGAGCCTGATATCCCAGAGACTTTGCCAGTCTTACAAGCTACTGGATTCTCTGATCGAAACACGGAAGGCCATTCCTGATCCCACCGTTTTCTTTCTCTCTCTCTCTCTCTCTCTCTCTCTCTCTCGCTCTGTTTAAAGTGTCGAGGTCGCAGATTGTACCATGCGATATATTAACATGTATTAAGGTGTCAACTTTCAAAGGGAAGGGGACATGTATATAGGTGGAAATCACAATAAAATGGACAAGGGATGTCAGCAGCCAAAATAAAGCTGCATGTTTCTGGATCAGAAACACCAGCGAAAAAAATGATTCTTCCTGAAAAATTAAAACCACAGTGAAAAGAAAGAAAATGGACGTTCCAGAGTTAGGAGACTAGCAGGGCTTTTTTTGTTCTTTTAAATGAGAACGTAGGGTGCGGTCAAATCTTGGCTCTACTCTTCCTTGCTCCCCCTCCTTCCCCCCGCCCAAAAAAAAGGGGGAGGGGTCCTAGGCGACGTTACTACCTAAATGCTAGCAGAACCTGGGAAGTGAGCCAAGACAGTGACTTTCTCCGACCCAGCTGCCAATCTATCGCCTGCCTACAGAGAAAGACAAAACAGCGGCAAGTCTTTCCTGCTCATATCGTAGCTGGAGTATCAGGCACCTCATTCCCACGTTCCCACACTCCCCAGTCCCCCCTCAATCGCTGATCCTCTGACTCAAAGGCCTGCTCACTTCCCAGCACCCTCACTCACTATCACTCACTGGTCTCCACGACCCCCCACCCCACTCCCCATCCCCCACCACACCACAGTCCTTGTCCCCTCTCTCTCCTCGATTCCCTCAAATCCCAGAACTCTCACTCCCTCCCCCCTACCCCTTCATTCCCCAGATCTTCAAACCCTGGCCCCTCTAAATCTTTGGTCCTCTCACTCTCCATCCCCTCATTCCTCAGACACCCTCCCCAATTACTCCTCAGTCCTTTCAAACCACAGTCCCCTCACTTCCTGGCCTCCTATCTTTCTGTACTCCTTACTCTGCACCCCCACTTCCCTCCCCAGTCTCCTCACTCTCAAGTCCCCTCACTCCTTGGCTCCCTGGTCCCTCAGTTTCCACAATCATCAGCCCTCATTCAGTAGTCCCCTTACTGCCATACTCAATGCCCCCTCCTGGTGCTCACTGTCTGCAGTACAACTGGAGGGATGGACAGGGTTGTTGTGGAATGCTTTAGGGAAAGCACGAAGGTAATGGAAGTGAACACAAAGGAAACAGGAACTAGGAGAACGAGTAGGCCATTCGGCCGTTTGAACTTGCTCCACCATTCAATATGATCATGGCTGATTATCAAACTCAGTCCCCTGTCCCCTCTTTTGCCCCATACACTTAGATCCCTTTAGCCCCAAGAACTATATCTAACTCCTTCTTGAAAACAGTCAATAGTTTGGCCTTGACCATTTTCTATCATGGAGAATTCCACAGGTTCACCACTCTCTGGGTGAAGACATTTCTCCTCATCTCAGTCCGAAATGGCCTACCCCACGCTGACGTGTTTCTGCTATGACCTTATCAAATGTGTTAGTACAATATAACAACTACATCGAAGCTTTCTGATTGAACCCTGTTCTCTGAAGGAATACAGTGTGACAAAACTAGGTGTTTTTACATCTCTCCTCTCTATGTTTCCTCCTTGCAAGCATTCTGCATTCAATGAAAGGGAAGTTAAATGAACAAACAAGGGAGCAAAGGAAATTAATTTACATAGGTGTATTATATGAAGAGGGGTAAATGGGCTGGCATGGCCCAGATGGGCACAAAGGTCTGCTTCTCCCTGCAGTACAGTCTATGTGATTCTCTGGAGAACATCGATGTCTACACAATGGTCCCCAACACCAATCAATAGAATTGGAAGAAGGAGGCAAAAAGAACATTAAGCTAACTGGCAATGCCATTTCCATAGGCTATAGCCAATCCTACAAAATCCTACTATAACTCGCAGGCTAAGTTTCTACATTAATGTTCTCTATTTCCCTCACCAAGGTCAAGGAGGCAGTGGTAATGTCACTGGGCTAGTAATCAAGTGCCCAAGGCTAACTTTTCTAGGGGAATAAAAACCGAAAGAACAGCGGATGCTGTAAATCAGGAACAAAAACAGAAGTTGCTGGAAATGCTCAGCAGGTCTGGCAGCACCTGTGATGAAAAATCAGAGTTATTGTTTTGGGTCCTGTGACCATTCCTTAGAACTGAGCTTTTCCAGCAACTTCTGTTTTTGTTGTTGTAACATTCTGGGGGCATCAGTTTAAATCCCACCCTAGCAGTTGGTGAAATTTGAATTCAATAAAAAGTCAGCCTAACGATAATCATTGTTGCTTTTATTTTTAAATTCACTCATGGGATGTCGGCATTGCTGGCTGGGCCAGCATTTATTGCCTGTCCCTAGTTATCCTTTAAAAGGGGGTGGGGTAAGCTGCCTTTTTGAACTATCTTCTGCAGGTTGACTCACATTAGAGAGGGAATTCCAGAATTTTGACCCAACGACACTGAAGGAACAGTGAAATAGTTACATGTCAGAATAGTGAGTGGCTTGGAGGGGAACTTGCAGGTGGTTCGTTGTATTCTTATGTTTCTGCTGCCCATGTCCTTCTAAATGATAGTAGTCACGAGCTTGGAATGTTCTGTTGAAGAAAATTTGGTGAATTTCTGCAATGCACCTTGTAGATGACACATGTTGTAAAAACCCGGCTGGTTCACTCATGTCCTTAAGGGAAGGAATCCTGTCATCCTTACTAATGTGATCCCAGACCCACAGCAATGTGGTTGACTCTTAACTGCCCTCTGGGCAATTTGGGATGGACAATAAACGCTGATCTGCCTACATCCCTTGAACAAATGTTCAAGAAAAGCAAAACTCCTGAATTTGTGCCTAACCTTCATATCTGATGTCTGATTTGCAAATTTTGTGCCTATTCTCTGATACCTGTTGCCCTGTTTAACAAAAAAACCTATCCACCTCTATTCAAAGACTCTGTTTCCAAAATCTTTTCAGGAAGAGAGTTCCAAAGACACAGAAAACTCAGAGAAAAAAAAAAACTCCTCATCTCTGTCCCAAATGGGAAACACCTTACTTTTAAACACTCCCTATTTCAAGGTTCCCCCATCAGAGAGAAGATCATCTCCACATCCACCCTGTGAAAATCCCTCAGGATATTTTATGTTTAACTGAAGTCTTCTAAACTCCGGAGGATATCAATCTAATCTGTCCGATCTGTTCTTGTAATGGGAGCTGTAAATTACAAAGGATTGAAATGAATGAATACAGGTCCAGTCAAACCAGAGTTTAAAAGAGTAAGAGGGGATCTTATTGAAACATATAGAATTCTAACAGGGCCGGGTAGACTAGATGTAGGAAGGATGTTTACTCTGACTGGGGAGTCTAGAACCAGGGGACACAGCCTCAGGGTAGATCATTTAGGGCTGAGATGAGAAAACATTCTTCACTCAAAGGGCAGCGAACCTGTGGAATTCTCTACCACAGAAGGTTGAGCAGGCCAAGTCACTGGTATATTCGAGGAAGAGATAGAAATTTTCTAAGATACTAAAGACATTAAAGGGGTTATTTGGAGGAAGTAGGAATATAGCATTGAGATGGAAGATCATAAATGCTGGAGCAGGCTTGAAGGGCTGAAAGGTCTTTTTGTGCTCCTAGCTTCTATATTTCAAGGAGATGTGGACTAGTGTAGTCACTGGGGAAAGCTTTGGCAGGTGGGATGGTGTGAAGTGTGAGGTTGACAAATAAGAACATTTTCAAAAAAAGGACTCAATATTAACTCCAGGATAACAAGCATGGGGCTGGATGAACACAGCAGGTCAAGCAGCATCATAGGAGCAGGAAAACTTGACGTTTCGGGCCTAAACCCTTCATCAGAAATGGGGGAGGGGAAGAGGGTTCTGAAATAAATAGGGAGAGAGGAGGAGGCGGATAGAGGATGGATAGAGGAGAGGATAGGTGGAGAGGAGGCAGACAAGTCGAAGAGGCGGGGATGGAGCCAGTAAAGGTGAGTGTAGGTAGGGGGG